>JANRMT010062849.1:5918464-5944129 GCA_026402145.1 Polypterus bichir lapradei
TTTTTCAAGATTTATGTGTTTCTTTACTTATTTGATGGCTGATCTTTCATGGCTGATCAACACATTTTTATCTGGTTAATATTTATGTTTCTAGGTTTGAGAGGAATACAAGAAGAAATATAAAAGCAGCCCTAGATTTATTACAGACAAATTTTCAGGAAGATGAAACATTTAAAGGAAAGAAAGCTGCACAGTCTTATCGCCTGGTGTTCATTAAAACGGAAGTATGATTTTTTTTTTCTAAATAATAGGAAAATTAGCAAATTTAAAAATATAGGAACATTACAGCAAGATATTTTAACAATGCAGTGATCTGATTTTAGTCTAAGGTTAGAAATCTAAAGGTTCCCCCCAAACAATGTTATTTCATCTTACTATCTGAACACTATGGCATGTGCTAAATATTAATTGTGTGAATTGCATTTTTTTAATGCTTATCTCTTCATAACTGAGAATGATCTCTTTTGAACCAAGAAATGTCTCATCATGTATTAGCACAACGTTACCTTTTAGACAAACAAATTTTGCTTTTTGATCTCTATTTTTGTGAGAGCTTGTCATACCACAGCAGAACCAAGTGCCAACCATTGGCAAATTCTGGTGATTTTCACAATAATTGAGCTTCAGGTAGCATGTGGGCATAAAGAATATTTATGGGTGAGAAGACAATAATAGCTATTTGTCCAGACAGGATTTATAAAGAGCAGATGGGCATGTAGAAGACAACACATGACCCCAAGTGGGTAGGACTCGACCAAGGAAGCTTTATATTATAATAGTATTGGGATTAGTCTGTACAATCACAGTCCTAAAAATCATAGTCCACTGTAAGTCTCCAAATGTATAGTACAGAACAGACCAGCTAAATAATCCATAATAAATAATCTCAGCTATAGCTACATAAAGCTGCCTATAAAGCAGGGCTGTTTTAAATAATTTTAAACCTTCAAAGTTTTTAACCTTTCTGCCATGGCTCTACAGGAGCAGAACACAACAAGAAAATACTGGGGTACATGCCTGAAATACGTTATTCATTGCACAAATGCTTTTAAAAAATACTGTGCTCATTTCCTTTCCTCATTTCCTTTTATTAGCTGAAACGGGTTTTGGCATTCCTCGAGAAAAAAATCCTTTACAGAAAAAAAATGATCTACAACAGTATCGCTGTGTCTATTCAAGATGAAATGAGTCCTGTTTATACAGGTAAAGGCTAGTGTTGATAAGGTAAATGACATAAAAAACAACTTTTTTTATCTGTGTTCATCTTGTAAGTTTTTAATAAATTTTTATTATTGAAGTATGGGCATTTTGCAGTAAGAGTGGCATAGATGTTATGTTATACAGTCTTGCAGATGGAACCAACCTGGGAAGCCAGCCGTTAAATTAGTTGTGGAGAGATAGTGTGTGTATATTTTAGTTTATGTGTGAGAATTCAGCACTTATAATGCATTCCTTACAACTCCTATGAGATCCGCACCTCTGCTTACATCCATTGGCTTAGGTATGTGAACATTGCGGGTCTCAGGACGTATTCTGGCTCAGAGTGACCAACAGAGTGGGAGAAAGTGAGTGCAGATTGTGTTGCCTTTGCTAAGTGAATGGTACAAGAAATAGCCCGGGCGTAAATGTACAAGTAATGTACAAAGTAGAAAAAAGTTAATTGGAGCTGCATGGAAGTAACCTTTGAGTGCTGTTGGAGGGTGACTGATCAAGGAGATGGCCAGTAAACCTCACTGTGGGAGTCAGGGAGAGATGCTGTGTTTCACAATATATTAGGTGACTAGCATCACAAATTATAAAAGTCAGCCAAATAATGCTAAAAAAATCACACAACATTAAGATCTATAACAATATTATTTTGTCATAATATAACTTCAACATGTATCAAATACTTAACACTGAAAGCAAAAACGCAAATGAATATTCATTTGTAAATGACGTACTGTATAGCTTATACTTAACAATCAACACTCAAAACATTCTCAATTTCAATGCAAGAACATAGAATATAATTCTTCAAGCTGATGTATTTCCAAATATTTAATTTTCAGGTTCTGGTCAATTTGCAAAGTGCTAAATTATATTGTACTTAAATAATCAGCATGATTCATGGTAATGTTGATGATGGCTATATGATATACACGTTTGCAAAGCCTTTAAAAAGCCATTGTGTCATGGGAAATTTGAACAATGGTCATGCTCCAAGCTCAGATTGCACATTGTACTTGTCAAAAAACTCACCAAAGTGGTGACCCGAAAAAAGGATAGCAGCACCAGGAACAAAGAAAATTTCTCATACTCATAAAGGAAGTATTTTTCAAGACAAGAAATCACATTTCTAATAAACATCTTAGCAGCACGTTAAATTACTAAAGTGAGTTTACCTCTTATTTAATTTTTGTAAAACAGCACCATTTGCTCTGAGTTTGGGAGCATTGCCCCACTAGCCCTTTAAGTAGAGTTATAAGTTACAATATCATTTTGAAAGGTAATTTACAATAATGTTATTTGCAAAAGGACACTGAATATCGTCTCCAAACCATTTGATCAAGTGAAATTAAAATTACAGCTTGCAGTGTGGTGTTTGCTGAGATCAGTCAGTCAGTACTTATCCAACCCGCTACAGTATATCCGAACACAGAGTCACGGGGGTCTGCTGGAGCCAATCCCAGCCAACACAGGGCACAAGGCAGGAACAAATCCTGGGCAGGGCGCCAGCCAACCGCAGTTGCTGAGATCAAATTATTAAAAATAATTTTAAAATCTGATATATAGTATGTAGTATTTGATATTTTAGATGAAAAACAAAAAAATGAACTCTGATCATATGTTAAATAAATAAATCTTTTTTTTTTAAACAAGAAACAAAGTGCACCATTATATTAGCCACTGTAATTCCATGTTTAATGTTATTTTTAAGCCTGGGATTGACTCTTGGTTATGAAATCAGAAAAGAAATATATTCAGGATGCTAAAAGTATCTTAAAATTCTGAACTATTTTAGCCATACCTCTTTAGAGATGTTGTTTATTAATTGTTACAAATATCTTGACACCAACACTCTCAAATAACCAACATTTGACCATACATCTTGGTGGGAGACAGAAATTGAATTGATTATTGGTGGCACACCCGCATCTTTAAAGAACCAACATGTAAAACCACCTCTGGAAGACACCTATGACATGCACAGTTTACTGTTTTTTGAAATTATCAAAAAAAAATTTGGTGAACCGGAAATTAAGGTGAAACGAAAGTGAATGCTGGCGTTTCTGTCTGCCGCTGCTTGCCGGTGGTCTGTTTGTGTACTTTTATTAGTTGTTTTTTACCTTTTGCATTGGATATTCCATTGCCTTTGCATTGGATTAAAAACTGATAACACGCATTTGGGTCCCTTGCCTCCTTCGGCCTTAACACAAGCCCTCGTAAAACTGTTCTTTGCTGGCTGCAACCTGTGTGGGTAAGTGGAAACTTTCTCACTGATTACCTGCTCAAGTAACTAGCTTTGATGAATAGGTGGTCGAAACTCCTCCTTGTCAGTTGTCAATTGCTGAGTACTTGTGGAAATCCCAGTGGTGACGGTCTATTAGCTAACATGTTATTTTAATTTGGCCAAGTAGATACACAAGGGATACATTGCATTGCTTCCAATCTGGAATTTGCTTAGGTGATTTCTGGAAATCTACTATGATAAATCTCGATTGGTTGTCATGGATTATTATGTCTACTTTGCTATCTAATGCAGTCACACCTACAAAACTAAAATATTCACCAGATGAATTGTATCAACTTCGGACAAACTATGAATTGCCTGCTGATCTCCTGCTACACCGCTGCATTCTCCAACGACCAAAGTGTGTTCCCCGGGGCTCTCATCGTCATTTTTGTCTCAGCAGGAGTAGCAGCGGGTCTATTCCTTCACTTTGGTCTGAAGGACGCACTTGTCCACGTATTTTTGAGCGACATGCTGATCATAGGGTGCTGTTTCCTCTGGTAAAATCACAGGAATATACATCCATAGATGCTTTAAAGTTTGGATTATTTAATACTCGATCTATCTCTTACAAAGCTCAGCTGATTGGTGATTTTATCATAGACACTAAGATAGACTGTTAATGTGTTATGGAGACTTGGCAGCAACCGGGTGATTATTTTCATCTAAATCAAGCACTCCCTCCAAAGTTTGTCTGCATCTCCAAATCCTATTCTTCAGGGAGTGGAGGCAGTCTCGCAATGCACCGTAAAGGCCTAAAATTATCACTGATACCTCTTCCAGCGTATACATCCTTTGAACTGTTAGATGGGAAACTCTGTGGACCTTCACCTATTATAATTGCTGTTTTATATAGACCTTCTAAGCTATCAAGAGTTTTTATTGCAGATCTTTTTACTGTTTTAACAGCTTTGTGTGCAATGTCTACTAATGTCATCCTCATGGGTGATTTTAACATACATGTTGACGTGCCAACTGATGCACTGACAAATGATTTGAATGAAATCCTTGACTGTTTTAATTTACTTCAATATGTCAACTTTCCACTCATAACAAGGGTCATATTTTAGACTTAGTATGCTGCTCTGGTATCACATCTCATAATCTTATTCCTATTGAATTACCTGTCTCAGATCACAAAATGATCACATTTGATGTTAGCTTACCTCTCAGTAAATTAAAGGTTCAGCGTGTAATTTCATTTCGTAATGTCAAGTCTGTAAACCCAGAGACCCTTATAGATTTATTGCAATCCCAGCCTGTTTCTCCTTCTGCTACCACACCATCAGAATTAGTAGACCTTTACAATGCTGCTCTGTCTTCTGCCTTCGATATACTAGCTCCCTTAAAAACACGGACTGTTTCATTCATTCGCACTGCTCCCTGGTTTACACCTGTACTCCGTCAGCTCAAAGCCATGGGCCTACAGTTGGAGTGCCTAGCTAAAAAGACGGGTCTTGTTGTACACAAGGAAATGTATTCGGATCATATGTTAAAATACAAAATGCTCTCTCTGCTGCTAAAACTGTATACTATTCTAACATCAATACAGGAGGGAATAATACTAGAGCTCTTATTTCTACAATGAAAAGGCTAATTACACCACCAGAAAATGTTGCTTACCATAACCTCTCTGTTAAAAACTGCTGCACTATTTTGGATTTCTTCAACTCAAAAATTGAAAAAATCCACCAGCAACTTACTTCCTCTAGCTCTGCAGAAAATGACATACTCTCCACTATCATCCATATTCCCTCACCAGCCACCCTATTCTCAGATTTCAGTTTACCAGCTGAAAATAATATCTCGGAGCGTAAAACAAAATCTAATTTTTCCACATGTCAATTAGATCCAATACCTACAAGCTTTGTTAAGTCCTGTCTGTCACATATTTCCCCCATGATAACTACTATAGTTAACTCTTCAGTTACTACAGGCATGGTCCCTCTCTCAATAAAAACAACCTCAATTACTCCATTCTGTAAAAACCTGGTTTAGACCCTGTAAGATATGGCCGGCTATGTATCCCGGCCAATACCCCCAAGCCGCCAGGTGGAGCCCTCCTTGCAGCATGGAGGTCCCCAGAAGACCAGCAGGGCATCATGGACAATGGAGTTTTTATGCACCGCCCTGCTGGATGCCATGGGGGCCACGAGAGGGAGCTGCAGGGAGGACCGAAGAGTTTTTCGTGCCCTATGACCCGGAAGTTCGTCATAGGAAGAGCGACGGGCTTCCGGGGTGAGAAAAAACATTGTTTACCCTGACCCGGAAGGAATAAGGATTTGTGGACTGTTGGGCAGAAACACTTCCGGGTCAGGAGATATAAAAGGACTGTGGGAGCTCCCAGACGGCGAGCTGAGCTGGGTGGAAGGGTGGCAACGCGTCTGGGAGCTGGAGGATGGTTTATTGTATTTGTGTGATTTATTATTGGAGTATTTGGGAGTGGAGCGTGCTTTGTGCACATTATTATTATAATAAATAATAATTGGACTTTTTATCTGGTGTCTGACGTGTAGTCTGAGGGTATAAGGGTGCGAGCGAACCCTAATCCTGCCGACTACGCCAATTGTGACAGAATTAGGGTTACAACCCAAATATCCTTAACAATTATCGGTCTATTTCAAATGTTCCATTCATATCTAAAGTTCTCGAAAAGATAGTTCCCTCCCAACTCCAGTCCCTTCTTTCAAAAAATAACATTTTTGAACAGTTTCAATTTGGGTTTTGCCCTACACACAGCACAGGAACTGTTCTGGTCAAAATCACAAATGATCTTCTCCAGGCCAGCTGATATGGGACTTTTATCAATTCTTGTGCTCCTTGACCTCAGCTTCGCATTTGACACCATATCCCATCAGATACTTTTGAAACAACTATCTGGTTTTGGAGTCTGTGGCCTTGTCATCCAATGGTTTTCTTCCTATCTCACTGATAGGATGCAATTTGTTCAAATAAAGGGCTTTAAATCTGAGAATGCAGTCGTTACTCAGGGAGTCCTGCAGGGTTCTGTTTTGGACCACTTCTTTTTCTCATTTATATCTTCCCAATAGGTAATATCTTCCGGCACCATGGTATTAAATTTTATTGTTACGCTGATGACACACAGCTATATCTATCCACTAAATTCACTTCTGTTTTCTCTCCAGATACTCTTATGGCATGTCTCCAAGACATAAATACATGGATTACTCATAATTTTCTCCAACTAAACAGCAATAAAACTGAGGTGCTCCTCATTGGTTCTAAATCCACACTTGCTAAGGTTAAGCAGTCTTCTATTTTAATTAACAATATTAACACAAACATCTCTAACCAGGTGAAGTGCCTGGGCGACATTCTTGACAGTACTCTCTCTTTTTCTTCCCATATAAGTAATGTTTCTCGGACTGCCTTCTTCCATCCCCGAAACATTTCTAGACTTCGCCCTGTTCTAATGCAACACAGTACTGAAGTATTGGTTAATGCCCTAGTCACCTCACGTATAGATTACTGTAATGCTGTTTTATCTGGCATCCCACAAAAACAAGAACACAAAACGTGTTATAGCACTAAAGGAAAAGCTAATAGCAGACATTTTTCTTTTTTATATATCAAAATAATTTTGCCCTATCTCTCCTTTAAGATGCCAGTGAAAAGAATGGCCATCAATGTATGAAAAAAATTCAAGAAATGCTTGAATATAAAGTAAAAGAATCCCAAAGCTACATGTTCAAAGAGGCAATGCAAAAAATGCTAACAGACTTCACTAAATTAAAGGTGGGTAAAACAGCAGCTTTTGCAATTATGTACCTGTATTCATTAACTTTCTATGCTCTTTCAATGCTAATACTAAACACTCTCCAGGTAAAAACTGGCACAAATCAGGAAGTTGGTTTCATCCATTGTGTTATTTAGCTTTTTTATTATCTATCTGAGATATCCCATATTAAATCAACCCGAGAAGATTCAATTACAGTTAAATTAAAAAAACATGAACAGAAGACCAAAGGGTAGGAAAGAGAAAGATAAGGAAACTAAAGGTACATCAAAGTATAAGCCAGTCTCAAGTTCACATTATGGCCTGCCACAGACTGAGTTGGAAGAGACAGGCAAAGAAATGGATCAGCCAGGACCTCATTCTGCAGCATCTGCTTGTTTCCAGCAATGGGCACTAGCTCCCTTGTTGGAATAAGTTCTTTTGTAATTGCAGCATGTTACATAACCCGAAACTATATAGAAATAATATAAAAAGGCAATACCCCTCCCTTAGTGATATGGCGGTAAGAAATCACATAGGAGAAATAACAGCTTTCTTTAAGGATGGATTATGCGGCATAACAGACTAAGGAAGCCATGACAATGGAATGGGGGCCCAATGTATAGAGTCTGCCATTTTTGTTGCTGCATTGGAAGGATTTTCCGGATCAGATGACATTATCTCCCATCCGTCTGTCAGCTTCAAAGGAGTGCCGGGCAATGTCCCAAGGCTTTATACTCTTTCTTCATGTGCAGGCCCCCAGTTCGGTGAATCATGCCATTCCAAACAAAGAAAAGCAAATACAGTTTCATGCTGACTTTGACACACAAAAAATGGAATACAATGCCCATTTCGCAGTTGTCCCTGTCTTGTCTTCTAATGCTTGCTTAGCAGTTCTAAATGATGAGCCCCTGTGCTAAATCTGTGTCCACTGTGCATGTGAGTAGAAAGAAAAGTAGATTTATAAAATATTTTTGTACAGAGGACAGTGACATATTAAAGTTATATTACACTGCTCCAGCCGACAGTGAATGTGGGAGCAAAACTGGGAATGAGGGGGCGATGAGAATTTGCAGTTCTTAGGCAGAATATTATAACTGAGCAGTGACCTCTTTATCCCCATTGACATCTACTACCAACACCCCCTGTAAGTCAACAGCATCAACTCCAACAGGACACGTAACTCTACCTTTGAGGCACGGAGAAAATGTAAATGAGCTGTCACAGCTGAAGGTATTGCTTACCACACCAGAGGTATAGTGAGAAGTCAAGCAAAATGACACATTTTATTGGCTAACTAAAAAGATTATAATATGCAAGCTTTCGAGGCAACTCAGGCCCCTTCTTCAGGCAAGATGTGAATATACACAAGCCTGGTCTGCAATAGAAATAAAATCTTACTGTGTATCTTTATATGTCCTGCTTTGTGCCACAATAAATACAAATTATGCCAATAATCCAATTAAGGATTCACTTCAAGGTAGAGAAGCTTTTATCTGTTGCACCCTACACGACAATTAACTTTTTATACTCTCTCAGACCTACACAATATTTAATCTTTGGAAAATGTCTGGGATTAAAACAATTAGAGAATTGTATAAAGATATCTATCTATCTATCTATCTATCTATCTATCTATCTATCTATCTATCTATCTATCTATCTATCTATCTATCTATCTATATTTGCATCTTATGAGCAATTACTTTTCAAATTTAACTTCTCATCAACACAATTTTTCCTCTACTTTCACATCAGAAACTTTGCTAAAAAGAGTCTATCCAATTTTCCCCACCTCCCACCCATTTCTATTCCAGAAGAAATACTGATTAGTCTTGAAGACTCAGACAGCACCTCAATAACATATGAAATCATATTAAAGTCTCTTCCTTTCAAAGATCCTAGGGTACGGTGGGGAAAAGATCTTTCACTTAATATCTCAGAAAAGGAGTGTAAGGCAGCCATGCATAGAATTCACTCTAGCTCCATATGCACAAAGCATTCAATCATTTAGCTTAAAATCTTTCATCTGTCACATTTATCTCATTTACAATTGTCCAAAATGTATCCAGGCCAAGATCCAACATGTGAATGTTACATTCTAGCTCCAGCCTCACTGAACCATGTGTTTTGGGAGTACACAAAATTAACATAATTTTGGACAAAAATCTTTGAATGCAACTATGACACCTACTTGCATCAACATCCACATGAGAGCACTGAGAAGAACGAGAGACAGCTTATTCAGGAGTTGTATTTCTCTCTTTATGTTTCACAAGTGGGGCGAGTTGGCATGTATCATGTCACCCAAGGGCTGAGAGACAGTCCCATAAGCCACAAACAGTTCATATGCAAAGCTATTGAGATTTAATTTCATGTTATGAAACACTAAGTTTACATCTTTTATTATGTGGACTAAAAATTGCTAATAAAGATCTTCATGGATAATTATTTTTCCTTCTTTTAAAGGATGAGGTAAATGAAATTTTAAAACAAAAAATGGAAGCATCAATGAAGCTGGCATTGGCACAGTTTCCAGAAGGATTGCGTTTTCCAGGTAATAAATAATTCATGTACAAAAATAAAGAAGTAATTTTACACCCATCTGAAATAAACAGTATAATTATGTTTAAATTAGAGAGCTGATTGATATAAACTGTATATTTACATTCAAATAGTGAAAATACATACACAGCTAATGATATTTTAAAAAGGTCTGCCAGTTGTAATTTGTGTTTTTAGTGAATAAATAACTCATATAAATATTCATTTATCCATTTTATATACTGGTTAATTAAATTTAAAATTGCTGGGAAGCAGACACAAAGCCTAACCTAGAATTTTTGAGCGCAAAGCAGCAACCGAATCTGCAGAGTACTCATTCATTGCTGTGCAAAAAGATATTGATCGTAGACAAGAGTGTCACCTTTACAGAATGTGACATTTTTAAAAATAGACATTTATAAATTGCACTATTCTTTAATATGTTTTTATCTTTTACTTAGATTCCTTGGATGAACTAGAGGAGATGAAGACCCTCTGTGATATTTTGAATCTTAATATTTTTAGTTAAAATCTCAAGTTTACATAAACCTTTATAAGCAAAAGAAAATGTTACACATTTTCCTTACTTTCAAATACTGTACATTTTATTTAAATTCATTTTAGAGTTAAATACTCACATGCACTGACTTACTGACATTAACTGAAAAGAGTTAATAAGAAAAGTTATAAATATCAACAATTTTACCATTACTTTTATATTTAAATCAGTGACATGGTATTGTGCAGCCTTAAATCTTTAATTTAACAAAGGAAATACAAAGCTGATTTTTCATACCATTAATGTCTTTCTCCACTGCTTTTTGTGTATCTCCACTGCCACTGTTTCTTAGAGATCATGACAGTTTTCATTTCCTTCCTAATTAAATGAGGGACTTGAAAGTTATTTAATATTAATGGAAATATTTTTTGCTACTGAAAATAAAATATATTCTTTCATTAAAAAATGGGGTATTTGTTTTTATTGGTAGTGCTAATTAATTACTAAACATTTCTCTGTCCTTGACATACAATAAATATTTTATCATGTAGCATGGGTTTATTTTTTTCTCTTTCTGTGTTCCTTTTTCATTGTAAGATCAAATATTTAGCTCATGTTTTTTATTTTCTTCTTATTAAATCTGCTGTACAATGATTGACAAGATTGCTTTGACCTTATAAACAAATACAGTAAATGACAACTATGGAAAACAGTATGTTTACAGAGACAAATAAAGACATAAAATGTTTAATTAATATTGACAAATAAGGATCAAGAATAATATTATCAAAATATATATTGTGGATACCAGGGGGTGCTCCAGGTCCCCAAACACCCAACACAAGTAGGCTCAGGACACAAGTTAAAAGCACAAAGAGTTTTTTATTATGGGAAAACTCTTCTCATAAGAGTTTCTCATCACCACAGCCAGAAGTAAAATAAAGCATCGTATAGCACAACATTTTTCTTCCTTCTGTTACTGGTCACTGCCTCCTCCACTTATCCTCACAAGCACTGTTCACCTTCCTCCCGACTCTTGTTCATCCATGTGAGGCAGGCAGTTCCTTTTATCTAATCCCCGAGAGTGCTTCTGGTGACATAACACTGCAGCTCTGAAGCACTTCCAGTTGAGGTTGGAGTCCTATGGAGTAGGGACTCCCCAGTCCTGCAGCTCTCCCTGGCAGCCCCCATGGGACCCAACAAGGCTGTCCCCTGGGACTAGAATACCCGGCAGGCCTTGTGGACACCCATGTGGGCTTGCTGCCATTTAGAGTTCTGGGGGAGATAAAGCCCTGTGCAAGCTGTTTCCCATGACCTGTCTTACATGACCGGGTAAGAACACAGGCCGTCCCTCACAATATATATTGTAGGTGCTCCCTGCGATAAAGGATTGAGTGTTATTTATCATGCCCACCCAGTGGGACACAAATTAATGTTGGAAATTGAAAGAGAAAGGTAAAGCAAATAAAGTAGCAGCCATTCCAATTGAGTAATTAACAGTATTGTTAAAGACTAAAATGTTAAATAATTAACCAACATAAAATTCACTCAATTTCTACATTTACTGTCCTTGGGTGGCCAAGTTAAAATTTCTTTTTCAAATTATACACATCCCACAATCACAAAAAGCATGGGCTGTCTTGCATGTGTCATGACATAAGCTGTCGATTAAGACCAAGATCAAGCTTCAAAGGCCAAGGGTCTGTGAGTTTTTGCCTCACAGTCAGACAGACAGACAAATCCTACAATTTATAAAAATAAAACAATCTGGTAACAAAAATTCAAAAATGGCTTTTGTTAGCCTTGATTTGCAGGCTAGTGTTATAACTCGGGATTCATATTTCTCAGTTCTACAGTATGCTGGCTGTAATCTGAAAAGGGGTGGCCATGATTACTGGAGACCATGGAGGTGGATGATGGTGGCCTTGAAAGCAGACCATGTAGTAATTGAGGCAGAGCAGGCCTCCTAGTGTCGTGGCGGAAAATTCATCATCAGAAGGCTTATTACCTAAAAATAAAGGCTATTAGGACTCGAGATAGACAGACAGAGTTTTAAGGCTTTATTGCAATAACTCAACACAAAAAATAACAAGGACTCAACCCAATACGGCCAAATTGAGCTGAGCCACGATCATTTCAGCCATTGAAGCTTTTATAACAATTTCTTATCATTTTAGCTCATTTAATTAATTCATTCTACACCTGGTTTTACTGTCCATTGTTCCTCTTGGTGTCTGTTTGGCTTATTCTGATTGGTCTAAGACTGGGTGGATGGCTTCCTCTTTCCATCTTTGGGCTTTCCTGATGTAATTTCCTATCTTTTCTGACCTTGCTCTAATGAGCTGGTTTGCTTACCTCCGCTGACTCCCCTTTTACTCCCATCCGACTAGGCCTTGAGTTTCAAATGGGAACCCTTATTATCTCCTTACTTTCCTACTACTGGCCCCCTTATGGAATTTGTAATCTTTCTATGCTGTTCCATTTTCTCTAACTGGCCAAGGCTCCAATTCCATATATGGGTTTTCCTCTCTTAAGCCTTCCAAACTTTTTACAATAGTGACCTGAAGCTTAAGTTTTAAAAAGAAGTATAGTATGTGCTTTCATTTGATCATTGCTTGGCATGCTTGATTTGTCTTAATTTCTACACTAAAGTTAATTGCTAATATATTCTTATAATACTTTTGCTAATGCCTGCATTTACTAAGATTTTCTCTTCATGCATTAGGTCAGCGTGACCCTGCCTATAGTAAAAGCTTTTCTGCCGATTCATCAATCCAGCTGCTCTTAGAGGCCTTTTTTTCCATGTTATCTCTTCCTAGCCTTGAATCACAGGTGTCTTCCACTCTTATCCTGTCCAAAACTGGTTTCGCTGCATCTTTTAGCTATTCTTTTCATTACTTTGGAAAATTTGCTGTAAGCCTATAAAATAATACAATATAACTGATTTTTTAGTTAACCATTTGCTAGACCTATCATATTTGCTTTTATATTCTAATTTATGCTTAATCTAATGTTTTAGAAGCTTTTAATTACTTTCTATGGCTCTATATGCTAATTTGCTATTCTCTTATGCTAATAAAAATTTTTCCTTCTATACTAGTCATGGGCAGGCACAGCAAATGCACAGAAACCACACAGAATTGAGACAGATCCAGAGAGAGGATGTACCAGAAGGCATTAGAGAAAATCTATTCCACTCCCAAGGAGCGTGGCAGTTCTAGAGGTGTGACTCGCACACACCTGCATCCTTTACCTCACATATATAATCCCATGTATATTTTTATTCATAAAAAAGGTGGAGAAAGATACAAGTGTGCCTTAAAAGATATATCTTTATTAAAATACTAGCTGCATTACAGGGCAGGATGGTGGCGCAGTGGTAGCACAGCTGCCTCACAGTTAGGAGACTCGGGTTCGCTTCCCAGGTCTTTCCTGCGTGGAGTTTGCATGTTCTCCCTGTGTCTGCGTGGATTTCCTTCAGGTACTCCGGTTTCCTCCCACAGTCCAAAGACATGCAGGTTAGGTGAATTGGCGATTCTAAATTGGCCCTAGTGTGTGCTTTGTGTGTGTGTCCTGCAGTGGGCTGGCACCCTGCCTGGGATTGGTTCCTGCCTTGCACCCTGTGTTGGCCGGGATTGGCTCCAGTAAACCCCCGTGAACCTGTGTTTGGATTCAGCAGGTTGGAAAATGGATGGATGGATAGCTGTATTGCATGATTTCATCCAGGAAACTTTCCAAAAACAACAGAAATCAGTTATTGTGCCATTGGTTAATTGGATATATCAGAATTACTGTAAAACTAAGTACTTTTTGGTATACACTATATGTATTATTTTTTGCCAACGTCTAATATTATTAGTTTATTGGAGCTTCAGAACTTTGAATATGCTACATATTAATTGCACATGACTTAAACATTTTGGACGTTGATCAATTCCTGCTTTTCCTAGTAAACGGCATTGGCTCCTGTTGTTGGTGACTGCAAAAGACAATTATAGAGGAAACTAAATTTGCTTAAACTTAAATGGGTAATCAGTAAGAATAACAGGAATTTTGGGAGGTTTTACTTTTATTATCATTATTATATGTTGTGGTATGGTCAGCCCCCGGACACAGACAGACAGACACTGAATGTCCCAAAACACACATGTTTATTGTAGTTTCCTTTAACACCACCCGACAAAATGCTTTACTCAGTCCACACTCAGTCCCTTCTTTCCTTTACTCTTCGTATTCCTGCCACCTGTACTCCTCTCCTCCCAAACTTTGTCTTCCTCCACCCGACTCTTCTGGCAGCACTTCCTGATGTAGCGGAAGTGCCGCATGAGCACCCGGAAACACTCCGGGTATCCATGGAATTCTTTCCGGCAGCACTTCCGGATATGGCGGAAGTGCTGACATCCAGGGCTCCACAATCCTGCGGGTGCCCCCCTGTGGTGGCCACTTGCCCCAGTAGGGTTGAGCTTCCATGCTCCATTCCAGTGGTCCCCATACCAGGGCAGCTGCCCTCTCATGGCCCAAGGGAGGTATAGTCCCTCTCCCGGTCCTTCCAGGGGTCCCGGCTGGGCATGACCCACATCTGTCCGCCACAATATTTACGATTTTCTTTATTTTTTTACCCTGGCAATAGCCAGACATTAAAGTTGTAACACTGAATCATGTTGTACTTTAACTTTTACAAACAGCAATGTCATTTAGAGGCTGCACATTTAGGTAGTGCAATATATTCAATGTTTTCATTTTGCAGTTGCTTGTTGTTGAAGTGGAACAACATAACAGTCGGTACAATGGTTTGGAGGCTTCTTAAAACATTTACTGGGGTTGTGTGTACCACCCCACTTCAAGCACTGCTTTTATTCCTCTAAATGTCATGGGAGTCTGAAATGTAATCATTGAAGGGAAGAACTTTTTATGAAGGTTAAAACAATAGAGAAGTAAGAGCAGATTTTAATTATTGATAATCATTATACTTTATGAATGGACACTGTTGCATAACATGCTGTTTATAATGTTAATTGCATGCGCGCATGCAAAGTGAGCGCATATGTTTTTGCGCATGTGTGAGAATAGTGTGCACCTTCGGTTGTTGTGTTTTCGAGATTTGAAAAAATAAAGAGCATTTTAGCAAGTGAGAAACGGTGTACTTTGTAGACACAACATTTGGCAATGAGAATGGCCGAACTTTCGCTGTCACCACCACCTCCTTTCTTACCTTTACCTGGTGATCCTTCGGTGCCTTGGACTCACTGGTTTGAATCTTTTCAAACTTATTTGATCGCGCTTGGCTTGGACTCCGTACCTGACGTACGCAAGCGTGCCACCTTGCTTCATTGTCTGGGCGCAGAAGGGCAGCGTGTTTTTCTTACATTGGGGGCATCCGACTCATACGATGCGGCAGTTCAGACCCTCAAGAAGCACTTTTCTGGAACACAGAGCGTCCTTTTACGGCGGTTTCACTTTCGTCTGCGTAGTCAGTTGGCGGGTGAGTCAATCCAACAATATACAGTCGTGCTACGGGAATTAGCAGGGCACTGCAATTTTAGTCTGCTTCAGAACGAGATGATAAGGGATCAGCTGATAGAGAAAACGCATAGTACACCTGTGAGGGAGAGATTATTGATGGAATCTGATGAACTCACACTAGAGAAAGCGATAGAGATTGCGTGCCATGTTGAATCAGCAGTGCAGAGCGCGGCGCAGCTGACAGCAGCTCCTGCTTTGTCAGCGCAGACGTTACAGCCCGTTTTCAGTGATAACTATGCCGATTTCAGGACAATATTGTGGGAATTGTGGATCTAACCATCACCAGCACAGGGATTCAAGTTGCCCAGCAAGAGGTCAGCGATGTAGAAAATGCAACAAATTAAACCATTTTGCAAAATGCTGTCGTTCGTCCCAACTGCCTGCATCGGGGCAGCCCTCACCTTCACATTCAGCACCAGCATCTATCCATGCAGTGCAGTCTGTTTCTTCTAACTTCAAGACTTGTGCAGTATATATACAGGATGTGTGCATACCTTTGCTTTTAGATACAGGTGGTAAACTGTCTCTTCTTAATTATGCTACATACAAGCAGTTTTATTCTCACTTACCTTTGCAGAGGCCATCAATAGCTCTGGCTGGTTATGGGCACACTAAGACTGATGTTCTGGGAACGTTGCTGTTACATGTTCGTTATGGAATAAGATCTCTTTCTGAATTTTGCTTTTATGTTACAAAGCAAGTAGCCAATATTCTGGGTATTGACCTTTTCCTCAGACTCGGATTCACTGTTCTCGATTACGATGGTGCAGAAATCCTGCAAGTCACTTCTCCATGGGTGCAGAAATGGCCTGCTCTGTTTAATGGCCTAGGATGCCTATTGGAGTTTGTGCACAAGCCCAGACTTAATCCGTCCATACCTCCTGTCATCCAGCCACTGCGCCGAACACCACTAGCACTGAGAGATGATGTTACTGCAGAGTTGAAACAGCTTCTGGAGGAAGGGATTATAGAACCAGTTAGTGCATCGCCCTGGATCTCCAATCGAGTAATTGCTCGTAAAAAGTCAGGCTTGTTGCGTCTTTGTATTGACCTTCGTGCAGTTAACTAGGCTGTGGTCCCAGATAGATACCCACTACCAACAGCTGAAGAGATTACATCTCAATTTCATGATTCCACTATTTTTACTAAGCTGGACCTACGACAAGGCTACCTGCAGATACCACTACATCCTGATAGTAGGGATCTCACTGCATTTGTCACACACCTTGGGGTATTCCATTATACCCGTATGCCATTTGGGCTTTGCTCAGCGCCCAGTTGTTTTCAGAAAATAATGTCATCACTCTTGGCTGGGTTGTCAGGAGTATGTGTGTATCTGGATGACATTGTAGTGCACGGACCAACACTCTCTGTCCATAATGAAAAGCTACAACATGCGTTACAGCAGCTTACAAAACACAACCTCACCTTAAATGAAGAGAAGTGTATCTTTGCAGCATCAGAAATTGATTTTGTTGGGTTACACTTATCAGCTGAAGGTATTAAACACTTGCAGTCCAATGTGGATGCTGTTTGCAGTCTTCCTGAACCCATTTCAGCTGCACAAGTTGCTTCATTTTTAGGCATGACATCCTATTACTTACGCTTCCTGCCACAATACTCAGCTATCACAGCCCCACTACGCGAGCTCATTAAAAAGGATGCACCCTGGGATTGGACCTCTGCATGTGCTGAAGCATTCCATCTCCTGAAACAACAACTCACGACTGCACCAGTTCTCTCTCATTTTAAGCCAGAGGGTATGGCAATTGTTATTTGTGATGCCTCTGCCTTGGCCTTGGGTGCTGTTTTGTCACAGATGGAAGAAGGGGTGGAAAAGCCAGTTGCATTTGCCTCCAGAGCCCTGAGCCTGACTGAACAGAAATACTCTGCAGGGGAACGTGAAGCTTTAGCATGCATTTGGGCTTGTGAGCGACGGCATATTTATTTGTATGGAAGACCATTCATTCTGAGAACAGACCATCAGACTCTCACTTCTTTGCTGTCAACATCTGGAACAGGACACAAGCCCCTCCGGTTACATAGGTGGTCTGATCATCTACAACAATATAATTTCCAACTGGAGTTTAAGCCAGGACGGGAAAATGTAGTAGTTGACCTACTGTCACGCTTTACACCAGCACTGGAACCACTTCACAACCAAGCTGCTGACACGGACAATGATCTAATTCAGCTGCTGCATGGACCGCTACAGGATATTGTATCACTTACAGAGCTTCAGCAAGCTTCAGAAGAGGATACAGTTTTTGAATTATTATGCACTCATATTCGAGAGGGCTGGCCCAAACATGTATCCGATGAGCTGATCCCATTTGCACGTGTAAAAGAAGAACTATCATGTTGGAATGATACCTGCATTGTTCGGGGTTATTGTGATGTGGTGCCACAAAGTTTGCGGTCTCATATTTGGCAATGGCTCATGAGGGTCACCTAGGAATTGTGAAAATGAAACAGAGGTGCCGAGATCGGGTATGGTGGCCAGGTATTGAAAACGATATAGAAGTCCTTGTTAAAGATTGCTCTGCTTGTCTGGTTAGTGGAAAGACAGGGTTACCTACTCCTCCACCACTTCAGCCCCTTCAGTAGCCAGCATACCCATGGGAGCACCTGCAGCTAGACATTTCTGGTGAACTTCACAGCGCTCCTCCCCATCATCGTTTTCTTGTGGTCATATATGATCTGCACTGTAAGTGGCCTGAAGTTGTGCCGGTGAGTACAGTCACTACAAAGACTGTGATCAACGTACTGGAGGCTCTGATAGCCCGTTTCGGACTTCCACGTGTAATCACAACTGACAATGGGCCTCAATTTATCTCGGCAGAATTCACATCATTCCTAAAGAATCATGGCATTGAACACCGCAAGACAGCTTATTATAACCCACAGGCAAATGGAGGGGTAGAGAGATTTAATAAGTCACTTAAAAATGGTATCCGGGCACATCTTGCTCAAGGAGGTTGCAATTTTAATACTGCCCTCAACCAAACCCTACTTCACTACCGGGCAACCGGAAATCACCAGCTAAGTTAATGACGGGTCAGGAACTCCCACTTCCACTAGATCGTCTTTGCCCAATGGCTTTAAGTCATTCTGCACCCTCAGCAATTGTCAAAGTCAGTCAAGGGCAAAAGAAAATGAAACAGCAATTTGATCAGCGCTACAGAGTGAAGTTGCCTAATATCAGTGCCGGTGACTGGGTGAGAGTACGGAAGTTACATCGTGCTGATAAGCTGCACTCCTTTCTTTCTTCGCCTCTTCAAATTACTAGGCAATTGGGGCCAGCCACATTTCTGTTACAGGATGGCTCTCGCTGGCATGCCCGTCGCCTGCATAAAGTGTCAGCATCTGACCTTACCATACCAGGGTCTGAGTTTCATAGTACCCATTTTAGGTCAGCAGCTCCATCAGATGATAGCTGTAGCAATGCATCTGAAGTGGCACCCCAGATCTCCCAACCATCAATTGCTCAACAGCAATGACCCCAGCGGGTCCGTCAACGTCCAGGTCATTTACGGGATTTTGTCACATCCTTTAATACTTGACTTTTGGGAATGGGGGGGGGGGGGGGGGTATTGGATAACATGATGTTTATAATGTTAATTGCATGCGTGCATGGAAAGTGAGCGCATATGTTTTTGCGCATGTGTGAGAATAGCGCGCACCTTCGGTTGTTGTGTTTTCGAGACTTGAAAAAATAAAGAGCATTCTAGCAAGTGAGAAACGGTGTACTTTGTAGACACAACAGACATCTCATATTTTTGGCTACACATCATGTTAATAATTATCACACAGAATTAATAGGGTTATGTAAAATGTTTGACATTTTAATATGGACCTCCACATGTTTATAATCAATAGCTGTTAAGGACAGGTTAGATAGTAATCAGTATTTTTTTTAAAACAAATGTGACCAAATAACCAGGTTTTTCATAAGCATTGGTTCAACTGTTATGGCTTGGTTTTATGATTCTGATGAAATGGTCAACCACAGTTCTGATTGCCTTTTTGAGGTAAAGTTTGTACTTCACAAAATATTGAGTGTATAATATAATATATACAATACAATTACAATATAATATACACAATACAAATACAATATAATATTGAGCCCCAGGCACTCTTCTCATCTGATACATCTGTCAATTCGGACTAATAAGGCATCTCTGACTTCATGAATGTTTGGCTGGTGGAGCTCACATCATTCATGGCAGCAGTAACATGCTGCCCTTCAACATATTTGTACTTGTTAGTGATATCCATGCTTAAGCCACCACATAAATGCCGTTCGTGTGCCTCTGTTTCAAAGATGAGAACTTCTATCTTGCACTCTTCAAACTTTTTTCTTATTGCCACTCTTTTCTTGTCACCATTGTCTCACCTTGCAGGTATCTCTGTTCATTATATACAGTATGCCTGACGTTGATTATGAAGGTCCATATATGGTTGTTTCAGGGTGGAAACTGGGCAGAATCTGAGGTGCATTCACATATGTACATTAACAATATGACTGTGATTTCTAAAGGGTAAAATGTGCACCAACGGCAAGTTTTATAAATCCGTATTTTTTGATAAACATATTTTCCTGTTTTTTTGGTGTAGGCATACTTTCAAGCTCAGCTCCACGCACAATTTTATAAATGTTACCCTAGTGTAACTTTATAGAAATATTCTGTTAAAAATAATACTTTTAAAGTCTCAGTCCCACAATTTAGTGCTGCTTCAATGAATGAACCACTAGTGCAACAGTTACCGCTTTTGTTCAGTCTGTCCTCCATGGTAAAGTTCAATTGACTGAACAGGGAAATACCAGGCTACTTAACAAAGGCAATCATGTACTATATTTCTGGGGTGTTTGTTCCATCATTTTTGATTATTCTACAGCTCGAGTAGAGCAAGGTAATGTTTATGCCCAAATATTTATAATATCCAGCAATATAAAAATTCAAAGAGGGTCAATTTCTGACAAAGATGTGAGAGATGGCACTTTAACAAAATAACTTTTATCAATTCTGGTTTGTACAGGTACCAGTTTGGCACATTCATTTCATCCACAGTGTACAAAAGCCATATTTAGAATATATCACCTGAATTTTAATTTGCTGACTTTCTTTTTGTTGATAGAATGTTGGATCTCTTGCTATGGACTTTTAATGGAGGCGGTGCAGATGACCCCGTTAGTGCTATTAATGCCTCTTGTGGTAGATAGGGGGCGCTCTCGCTCCCTTGAACCCCTGACCACGACTCCAGACACCAGGTAAAAGTCCTCAAGTTGACTTTATTTTCTTGCCACAGTGCACAAAGCACACTCTCCACCACAATACTCATATAATAAACACAAATACTCAATAAACCAATCCTCCAGCTCCCAGACGCGTTGCCACCCTTCCACCCAGCTCAGCTCAGCTCGCCGTCTGGGAGCTCCCACAGTCCTTTTATAATCCCTGACCCGGAAGTGTTCTCAATCCCCAGTCCATGTGATCCTCAACCACCTCTGGGTCAGGTAAAAGTTCTTTTCTTCAACCCGGAAGTCCGTCGCTCTTCCTATGATGAACCTCCGGGTCACAGGGCACGAAGAAGCCCTCGGTCCTCCCTGCAGCTCCCTCCTGTGGCCCCCACGGCATCCAGCAGGGTTTTGCATAAAAACTCCATTGTCCATGATGCCCTGCTGGTCTTCTGGGGACCTCCATGCTGCAAGGAGGGCTCCACCTGGCGGCTTGGGGGTATTGGCCGGGAACAATGGCCGGCCATCCTTCACACTCTCTTTATAACTATCATGCCTTAGCTGTATTGTTGAGTTGCAACTTTATTTCTTACAACATTTTCTACGTGACTCATGACATCATCAGCGATGCTTTTTACGGCAGGTTTCACATGAGGTTTAGCAGCTTATAGCCCTCGCCTCACTATAGGTACTGCTTTACTGAACAGAGCTTTAAAAATACAAACAATACCTCCACTGTACTGGACAAGGAAACGGTATCTTGTAATAATTTGCATATGTATGTACATCTCCATAATTTTTTTGTTACAGTCATGTTGAAATATTGATACACCTAGCTGGATGAAAATGCAACTTGGCTATCACTTTCCTGAACTGGAACATGACTGGTTTATTCTGGTCCATTGTTTATTTCAGTTCTTATAGTATTGGAACTTTGCACAGTGAGAGGTATGTAGGACAGCTTTTCAGAAATAATGGTGGCATTTGAACTATCCTCACCTTTAATGTTCCAACATCTCCACAACAGCGGATGCATTTCTTCTGATCTAACTGATTTCTCAACATAGTTGGGGACCAGTACACATGAAAATACTTTACAAGCAGAACCTGCACTTCCGTAAGCCAAAGGGCTAATTCTTCTTTTACACAGTGAGCATTATTTTTGCATATTTGATGTGAAAAAAATGATAGAGGTTAGTTATTATTGTGAAATGTGTCATTCAGCCAATCCTCATAAAAACAGCCATTATTGTAAAAAAATATTTAGAACCTGTTTTGAGGCTTTCTGCTGTGGGGTTAAAAGTGAAATAATAATAATACTAATAATAATTATTATTATTATTAAAATATTATCAAAAAGAATGATTAGAAGGTGCAAGCATCAAAAGCAGCAGAGAACAATGTGAAAAACTGAGCAAGAGGGAGTTTTAGTGCAAACAAGAGCTTTGGAGCACGAATGGAGAAGCATTGTCCAATCTTAACATGTCTGACAAGCAAAGGAAAGTTGCAACAGGGTCATTCAGAGAACTGTAGATGAAGTAAAGAGCTATGAACTGAGTCCTTGCAAAAATAGAAAGTCAGTGAAAGACAAAAACAGAAGAACTGAGCAGCAGAGAACACTAGTCGAGCAGCTGCATTCTGGAGGACCTAAAAGGTATAATAGCAACTGAAGGAATCCCTAACAGGACAGAGTAGCAATAGTCCAACTGAGAGAGAATCAGTAAGACATCCAGATGTCCCACATCTATCAACCCTTTGCAGGGTGAAACACACAGGTAGGCAGGCTTGTGAGATAAAAGAATATTGTGTCTCTCTTGCCACTTATATGCGTCCCTACTCCACAAATGCCCACTAAAAAGATATCGGGCCACATTGCCAATGGATTCCTTTTCCAAGGATCTCTACCGAATAATTTGTGCCCTAGAGAAGATCATAAATTCTCAGTCCTTTACTTTTTTCTCTTCCATTTCTTTCCAGATATTTTATTAAAACAAATGCTTCATCCCACAACTATAAATAGGTGCCCCAGCTTGATAGTGAACTGCTGTGCCTTTGTCATTCTCATCTCATTGTTAGTAGGCAGCTGGTTAAGAAAACGAAAAGAAATTAAAAAGAGTCAATGACGCTGAAAAAATAAACAATTAAGAAGTGATCTAATGAAAAATGAGGCACACAAATTTTGCTTGATTAATAATTTCTAATTCATAATTAGCTTCTAATTAATAAATAGGGCTAAGAAAAAAACAAAACAAAACATGGTCACTGCAGCACTCCGGGGCTCCCTGGAGAACCCCTGGACTACATGGTAACGTTACAAATACAAGTTTCAGTCAACAACAATGGCAGACCTTGGATTTTATCTACTTTAAGAATTAAGGAGGATTTAAATAAACTCTTGTATCTAAACAATATTTGCATTTTATTTCCATATTAAGATAGAGTTTCTCTTTGGAAGAAAAAACAAAAAAAACAAACAGGTATATTGTGTCATAATTCAGGAGGCTCTGATTCCTCTTTAAACAAATTGTTCCTGTAAAACTGCATGTATTCCAAGTACACGTCATATTCACGCCCAGACGTTACACGAGCAGCTTCCCCTGAGTGTCTGTTTAACAGAAGGTTTCATCAGTCTTAACCAGCGCATTTCTTCGGGCATTTTTATCTGATTTTATCTTTGCTAAATTTCCTGCAGGTAAGTTTCACCCTCTTTTTCTCTTTCATTTTGTATGTGTAGATTTTCATAATACATTCAAGTCTCAGGATTTTGTTCTATTATTCACCTCTGAGAATTCTTCAATGCATAGTTTCTTCGGTGTTAGCTTTCAAAATGTGCCTCGAAGGCACAACTTGTACTGACTGAATTATAAATCAGCCACCACCTACTCATTGCATTAATTACCTGATTATTTTCATACTTTCTGAGAAACTATTGAAATGTTGATCCTTTTTCTTTTACTATTCTAGAATCTTTATTTTCTGTGATATAAAGTACTGTATCCTCTTTTTAAGTGATTTTTCATCACCCCTTATAGCTTTGAAATCTTTACTTGGGTTGTTTGGAATGATGTCACTATATGAGAGGAGCCATGTACAGTATCATTATTGAAATAACCTTTTTACAAATGATTGCTTTTTTTATTCCCAATTATTAAAAATAATCCTTGTTTATAACCTAGTTTTTTTTAAGTTTTAATGACATCACTGATCACAAATGCAGCAGGTTAAAGTGTTCATACCTGCATGAAATTTCTAAACCATTTCTGAATTAATTAAAATAAAATGTATGTGGTCATCTTGGATGGAAGTTAGGAACCCCTGAACTAATCCAGTGCTCCTGAAGTCCAGTTCTGGAGACTGCTGTAGTTGCAGGTTTTCATCAGAACCAGTTTCTTCTTTTAATTGGACTCATGTTAATTCTCCCTAGTTTCTGTTTTATAAGATCAATCCAGAACTTACATACTGGTTATGCTAAATGTAGCAGGAGCAGTAGGATGCACTAAGAATTCTTGTTCTTTGTAATTATTCTGGTTAGTTAAGCAATTATTTACTCATAAATGCATAAGTAGGTAATATTAGTTGCCCTTAAGTATTCAGTGTTGCTTTTCGCCTATGTTTGTCATTAATTGCCAGGTGTTCAGTGCAATTACAAGAGCAAATTCAACAAAAAACATGAATTATAATGAAAATGACAAATTTAAGTGTCTCAGATTAAGCAAAAATACACATTTTACTTTATATAACTGTAAAAGTAACGTTAATGCTCTTTTATAAATGCAAAATAAGAGAAGAGATCAAAAGGCATTTGATTAAGTAATTAGATCAATTAAAGGTAAAAATGTCTCTCGGATTGTGAAACTGCTTGGAACAAAAAAGGGGACTCAAAGACTTAATGTGGTTTAAACCAGCATGTTAACTTTTTTATTTGAAATGATCAAGGCTTATAATATTTCCATGAATCTTTAATTTATTATGCGTAACCATCAGAAAAAAATATATTTTTTACATTAACGTTGCAAAAATATAAATTCAGTGTCGACTAGAGATAAGAAGTGAATCTTCTAATCTGCAGTTGCTTTCATTTTCACTAAAAAACTGAGGTGTAAGTTTCGCTTTCCTGAAGCCTGGTGTTATGCAATTGCTCCTGGCCGTGTTTTTTAAAGGTGTTGATGAATCAGAGAGGGCGAGCTATTTAAGGTGGAGGTGTGTTTTTTTCAAAACAAGGATTTTCAAACATAGTTATTAAAGGGCATAATTAAATGTTGAATATTCACTCGATATTCTATGTGAGTTTTTATTACTTTATTTTTTTGCATGTTTTTATCAGAATTATGCAATGCAATATGGAACTTTTTCAGAGTTTGTATATTATTAGGAAGCATTATTTTGGAAAATTTGCCTATGTACATCATTTACTCCAAATCAAAAGTGAACAAACTCCACGTTACTAAAAATCAGCAACATGATTGAGCACAATGCTTTTTTTGAAAATGTGATATACTTAGTATTGTTCATATAAAGACATGTTAAAACACACCATCATGCATATCACTGTGTTTTCTCCATAGGAGAACATAACATAACTTAACATAAGTTAAGTTAACATTGCCTGTTTCCTGATTTCTGCAGAA
>JANRMT010062849.1:5964129-5981443 GCA_026402145.1 Polypterus bichir lapradei
TTGCTCCTTATTAGCAATAAGATGCAAATGACAAAAGAAACCAGCAGTTATCTATTTTGCTTGTTACCCTTTACATTTGTGTGTATTTATTGTGCACTACTTGGTTTAATTAAATACTTGGAAGGAAAGAGAAGAGAAAAAGTGAAGGATTGAGAATTACCCATCCGTTTTACACTTCAAAGTATTTGGATGATATCCTTAGAATGGAAAAAAAAATGTAAATCTGAAATCTAAAAATCTAAACCTAAAAAAAAGCACTAACCAGCCATGAAATGTAATTATTGGCAAGGATTGTTTTCTAATTAAGCACCTGGGTTGGAACAAAAACCTGTGGCCCTCCAGGAATGACTTTGCCCACCCCTGATCTAAACAGAAATAGGTTGAGTGGAATATGTAATGTAATACAAATACAGAGATGAAGCATTTTCATATTAATGTCTAACATATACAATTTATTTAAATAATTGAGTATAATGAAGCATCAACTTACAGGAAGGTGCTTTTTAGGGTGTTATCCACAGCTGCATAGATTGGTGATGCTAATTCATTGTTGAGATCAAGGATATCACCTTTGTAAGAGCGAAAACATCCAGAGTTTCTGCATAAAGCTTTAATGGTCTGATGGTAACCACTGAAGTTTGTTCTTGGCTATCAAGGCAATATATGCATTTTAATATATGCAAACAATGTGTGTATATAAACTTTTATTTCATGGTTATCATAGTGAATTCAAGGGCATAGTAGATAAAAATAAAGTATCTAGCAGTCCTGTGCAGACATAATAAACACATAAACATCCTCATCTATTTCATGAGTCATAGTTCAAAACTACAGTACATTTAGTAATGGTGTACAATTACTTTCTTTTACTCATTTAGTTGTATTTTATGGTCATCCCTACTCTTGCCAGTCAGCCTTTACTCCTGTCAACCCACATTCAAACATAAGAACTTATACAGTGCACCCTTGCTTTGTTTTTGAATGTTCTTCATTCTAAAGATTACCCAACAGTCTAACAGTGTTCAATCCTTGCAAACACTATATCCTTCATCACACAATGTCACCTTTGTGAAGGCTCCTTGAATTCAAATGAAAAACCATCAATAGCAAGTTAAAAATGATAACTGAGTGTGCTTGACAAGAGGGATAAAAAGTTGGCCTGATAGAAATGTCTAAGAACTGCAGCTACTTAGGAAAAGGTCTGTTCAGTGACTGATTTTTTGTCTGATATTTTACTAATCATGCAGTAAGATCCCACTATGAGGAAGTAAGAAATAAGTAGCACATATGTAGTAAATATGTGACCACAGGGCCAAAACCAATTGAACCTCGGCAAGCCAAAGATGTGCATTACAATCCTTTCTGGTTAAGAGATTCTTCAGTGTGCCTACTTGGGCATTTTCAACAATTTGATTTTAGTAAAATGAGTAGGACTTGGTTAACTGAAACTGAGTGAGTAAAAATACAATGACAAAATATGGTTGATTATGGAATCTTGTACTGTATATTTAACATTTCATATATTAAGCCCTCTTAATCTACCTTCTGGGGGTGAGAGGAAACGTGAATAGTTGAAATAATTTTTGAGACTAAAGCTGGTTTTACTTACAGGTTTTAACAGTCGTAGAAGTTTTTTTAGACACTCTTTCTCAGCATTTACCACACCTTGCATCAATTCTGTTTCTAGTTTTTTATAAACCCTTTCAAAGAAACTGGCCAAACTTCTAATCTCGGTTTGAAGATTTTTGCTCAGCTTGCAATACAGCATTTCATTTTCTTCTGCCTGGAAGAAATTCATAATATATAAACAGAATCACTCCATTCAAAAGGCAAGTAATTATACGTATCAAATTAAACTCTTCAATACCATAATTTTTTAAAAATTTTATTTTATCAATTTAATGAATAATTGTATGTATTTTTATCTTTCGCCTGGGCTGCTCTGTGAGATGAAAAAAGAAAATGTATTTTAAATTCAGAATATAGTAATTTCAAAAAACACTTTACAGGGGTGTCGAACTCCAGTCCTGGAGTGCCGCAGTGGCTGCAGGTTTTCATTCTAATCATCTTCTTATTTAATGACCAGTTTTTGATGCTAATTAACTTCTTTAGCCTTAGCTTTAATTAGCTTGACTCAGGCCTCTTAGTTGTTTTGTCCTTAATTAGCAGCCGTACAGTAATGAGACATAAAACAAGCAGGGCATGACCAGCTCACCTGTACCCATCAAACCAAATCTGAAAATAAAGATGAAGGTCTCAGTAAGGTTGATCCCTCAGGTTACCAAAACATTTTAGGAGTTCTTAGAAAAAACAGAATATCAACAGTTTTGGAAATGTCTGCTGTGGCAGAAAGAGAGCAGCAACAAACCATGGAATTAAATAATGGGTTTAATTAACAGCAAGAATCAGCTTCTCATTAAGGAACTGGTTGGAGTTTGAAGCCCCAATTTAGCTGGTCATCTGTTGGCTCGTTTCATGTCTCATTTCTGTTTGGCTGTCATTTAATGAAGAAAAGAATTAATTCAGAAGACTTAATCCTTAAAAACAGGGCTATTAAAATAGAGGGATAAAAAGTTAATTAGTAGTGAAAACTGGACACTGATTAGGAAAAGGGTTAGAAAGAAAACCTGCACCCACTGCAGCCCTCCAGGCCTGGAGTTTGACACCTGTTCTTTATGAATATAAAATAAATGTAAAATTCTGTTTTTTCACAGGGAGAATTAAAATCTTGATGTGTACTCCTGGAGGCATTTGTGGAATAGAACTAAGACTTGCCAAAACAGTAAGTTGATAAGTAAAATATTATTTAAAATATATAAAAACATATTTCATGTGCAATATTGCCACTGCAGGCATAGATGTACATTACATTAGTTAGCTTTTCTTTGATTACTTACACATACAGTATTATCATTTTCCTTAAGCCACGTCAACATTTTTCTATCCCAAAAACAGAGAAATGTACTGGTAATGATGGTACAACATTCTTCCATACATATTTACTGTGAATGTTTCTCCAGAGCTTTTCCTAATAAACATAGCTTCATTTCTTATGAAGTAATTTCAGAATGGTGACAGTGATAGTGCATAATTAAACATAAAGCAAAATCCATGCTAAGGTTACCATAGTTTTGAAAATGTCAGCTGAATTTAATAACAAATACTAATCCCTTTCAAGGGAGTCACCAACTTCCTTACTTTGCAAAAAGAAGTGTGGAGGACGCACTGCTTGTTATCTTACGTCATATCTACTCTTTTCTTTGTAAGCCTAGTGCACATGGTAGAGCACTATGTTTGGATTTCTTGTCAGCATTTAATGCTTTCTTAGCATCACCTATTGATTGAGAGACTGAACAATTACATTCTGGATTCACTTTCAGTTGTACATACATACAAGAGAACATTTTATAATATCCATTCATTCATGCACAGGGGCTCCTAAAGCTACTGTTCTGTCAGCTTTACCATTACACACCATACCAGAGACCTGAGATCCAACAATTATCATTGTTCCATTATCAAGCATTCTGATGACACTCAGGTAGAGAATAAAAGTCATTACTTCAGCCATAGTTAAAAATAAAAATATTAAATAAATTTTAATCTGACTTTAGAAGATGAAGAATTGGAATGTTCACCACTGTTAAGGGACTGAAAAATACAGTAGTGAATGAATTTAAATTTCATGGAACTCACATTGATAATAATCTAAATAAGAATATGAATGCCAAAACATGAATTCTAAATGCAATGAGTGGTTATTTCTGCATACTAAGATTATTCAAAGAAGACAGGGATCTCATGTTGTCCTTTGATCGCTATGTTATTACTTTTAGCTGCTTATTATGTGGTTTAAAGGTTTGACAAATCTCTTTTTATAAAAGCTCCAACATGTTACTAAATATGCAACCAAAATGATTGAATCTGATAATAAATGACTTGAAATGTGTGTCAGAAAGCAATGATGAAGAAACTAGAAATCACCTCACCTGAAGATAGGCACCCATTACATACAGCACTTATCTTTATTAAATCAAGGAGGATAATCAGAAACACAAAGGGGTCTAAAATTGTCTTTTTAACAAACACACAAAAATTAATAAAATCAGTGTTAATAACAATTTTATAGCTGAAGTGTGTCTTCTTCTTTTGCATGGTGTACATGTCCAGGTAAAAACTCCTTTCAATTGTCAGATATATTGTTTTAAATTCAAATGCATTTTGAATCAGTTTTCTGTATGTGTTTTATTATTTTCTTTTTGGATTCTATTTAGAAAGCAAATTTCATGTTTTATTGTATGAACAAGAAATACATAAGAACACAGACCTTAGTTTGAATAATACCATGAACATGACACTCAACCCACACATACAAATGTTTGTATTTGTCAGTTTGTTAATGGATTGTGGCAAACTTTTTTGTAAACAACATAGTCTATGTGTCCAACCATTTCTGACTTGCTTACCCCCTTCAAGGAGAAAAGGAGTTAGAGCCGATCCCAGGAACACTGGCAAAAAACAAGAATTAACCCAAGACCATGTGCTACTCCATCACGTGTTACACACAGGTGGCCAGTGGCCAGTTTAGATGTGCCTGGTAAACTTGTATACTTGTATGGCTTCATAATGTAGGAAGAATACTAGAAAACACATGCAGGCATGAAGTGCACATGTAAACTCCACACAGTGACAGAGCTGGGAGCAAAGCCAAGAGTCTGTAAGAGTGAGGCAGCTGTCACCTTGAAGGTTACTATAGAAAGTCTGAATAGATGTACTCTCCTTTATGACATGTAGACAATTTTAGTGGTGACATTTTATGTTTGGGATGAAGCCATTCAACAAGCAGATGTTTTAAGAATAGTCATCAATAATGAGCATAAAATATGTAAAGCTGATTTTATTACCATACCCTACACACGGTGAACCATCCCGATTGAGGTCCAAGTGCAGCCTTGCAACGGGTGACACCTCAGTACTACAGTTAACATTGTGAGGCTTTTTACAGTGACTAGAGTGCCAATCCTCCCACAAACCCCCGGGTTTTCCCTACAGGTTAGAGGACCTGTTTGCAGGGCTGGATGCAGATTAAAGTCATACCCAGGACGGAGCAATTGCAGGTTAAGGGTCTTGCTTAGTGGCCCAACAGAGCAGAGTCTCTTCTGGTGATTATGGGATTCAAACCAGCAACCTTTATGATTGCCGGCACAGATCCCTAGCTTCATAGCCACCACTCCACCTGCTCTTCTAGAAACAGGCAAATAATTCTCTAAAAAAAAATCTGCTAGACCAAGAGATGGTGTTTTTGATAGTGGGTGCACAATAGATATAAAAGCTACATTTGAACTCTGATGCTTATTGTGTGATGTTTGAGTCATTATTGCCATGAGTACAGTACAGTAAAATTCATACTTTCCAGCGTGATCAACATGTAACAAGTCACCACTATCTGGTACTTTGTGGAGAACAGTTGTGTATTTAGACAGAGTAACATTAGCAACTATGTGATATTTCCTGAAGTAATGTTTCACAACCCACTCAGTAATGTTTAAAATACATTTTTTCAATTTGTTTCTCAGATATGGGTTATTAACTAAAGTAAACAATAGCTAGTGTTAACAGAACAAGTGTACTAGTGATAAAAAGAGTGTGTTTTATGTGGCACAAGTAGGTAAGCTGTGAAGGTACCCCATCGATTGATTGTAAAGCCTTCCTGGAGTCAGTTAGCTTTTCATTATTTAATGCATTGGAAGACTTAAACCAATTACTCTGCACACATATCAGGGACTGTAACTGAGCAAAATACAGTAAAAGAAAGTCACTGGTGTAACATACTTTGAAATTGAGATTAAAACAGCTGAAATCATGTCATATAAGAGATGTTACCCAAAATATTCAATGATTTACCTTCTCTTCTGCATTTTCCTTAGGAACATTAAGAAAGGATATAATCCCAGACACCTCAGAAACATAATTCTCTACTGCTTTCTTGGTTTGATTGACATAAATTGTCTTCAAATGCTCTTTCAGTAATGGGAGTCCTAGAATAGAACAGAAAGTAGAATATATTTTTAAATTATAGTATCAGCAACAGAAATAATTGAAAGAGTCTGATTAAATGAAAAAATAATAGTGCCTTTTTAAGTCCATTGTTTCATAAAAATATTACATGTGGGCAAACTATAACTTTTAGGACCAATCTTGTAGAAGCTGATGTTAAACATGTATTGCATTTTTATCAAAGGAGGGCAATTGGAAAATGTATCTTTTTATTTTTTGCCCACAGTCTTACCAGTTTCTTCATATGTTAAGATATTCTTTTTTCTTTGTGTAATATTCCAGTATTCCTTAGAACTCACTGTAAATACTTCAATAGGACTGTTACCAGAATTTTCCTCAGAGCCAAAGAGAAATTTCTGAAAATAAGAAATTAGAAGTTCAAATAAAAAATATAAGTAAATTAATTTGATTAGCGGTACTAAAGAGACACATTTGACTTCAAATTTGCTGCATGGCATCATGTGAACCTAGTGTGAGATATGTGTACTTGTATATGGACCATCCATCTTGTGAGCTTACATATTTCATAGCAAGGCCCAGTACAGCAGCAAAAGGAACGAATCATAGAATCAGCCCTTTATCATCATCAGTCTACAACATGATCTCACCCATCCAAGGGCCAATTAAGAGACAATAGTTTAAGCCAGCATGTATTGACTTGGAATATGGGAGGAACTGGAATTCCTAGGGATAACCCACATTGAGATAGGGAGAGTAGGCAAAATCCGTATTGATAGTGACCTCAGAAAGGGACAGTAATTCTTTAGCCTGGTTGTGTTGATTTGTAAAAGCCTGTAATGTCACATCACAGGTGGAAAGTATTATTTAATTCTCACTTTTTGGGGACCCTTCAGTTATTATCTGGATGGCATAGTGATGCCATTGGTGCTGCAACTACATAAATTCACATTCACGCGTTAGTCCCATACTCACTGATTTTCTCATGGATTTTCCACTTTCTACCCTTAAAGTCATTGGTTTTACTTTGAGAGCTCTGGTTTTCCTTTCACATCCCCAGTGATATGGTGCTTCAGTTGACTGGCTATTCCAAACTGCACCGTCCAAAACATGTGCATGTGGTCATGTTAGTGACTGGGCCCAGAGGTACCCTGGTAACCTATAAAGGGATGTTAATCTTGCCTTGTGCTCGGTGTGCTGAGATAGGCCTCTGGCCCTTCTTCTAAACCCAACATTTTTCAGTGTGAGAATGTTATATTAGATCTTATTTTGATCCTTTAGTGGATGAAAATTAGTGAGGTATTCTTTGTTTTCTCTGGGGTCTTGTCATTACTCAAATGTTTATCTGCAATTCTGACTTATTTTTTGATAACAGCAGTGTTTTAACAAGCTGAAGATCAAAGGACAGATGCAAAAATAGTAAAAAGTAAGTGCTAAAAGGTACAAATGTTTAATCAAGTTAGACTGTAGTTCATCATGACCTTGACCAGAAAATGTGGGTATACAAAATGAAGGTGCCAGGTTTTTGTTTGGGATATTATGCTCTTGTGTATTAAAATATATCGAGCACATCTCTCTTGTTTAAAATTGTCCAAAATGTTTCCCGGGCAGGATCCAACCTGCAAACGTTGCAATCAAGTTCCGGCCTCACAAGGTCACGTGTTTTGAGCCTGCACCGAACTAACATTATTTTGGACCAAAATCTTTAAATGCCTTTCAGACAGCCTTGGTGTCACAAACCCTCCTAACCTATTAACAGCTGTGTTTAGTGTTCTCCCAGATGGGCTTAAAGTGGAGAAGGACAAACAAACTGTGATTGCCTTTACTACACTATTGGCACATAGACTTATTTTGCTAAACTTAAAGAATCCTAACTCTCCTCTTTTAAGTCAGTGGGTAACTGATGTTTTATACTATTTGAAATTAGAAAAGATCAAATTCTCACTTAGAGGAGCTGTATAAAACTTTTTCAAAACCTGGCAGGATCTAATCAATAACATTTTAGAATAAGCATTTAAATTGAGAAAGTGGATTCTCTCCCCTCTTTTTCTGTTCTTTCTTCCATCAATCCATCCATCCATTATCCAACCTGCTATATCCTAAGTACAGGGTCACGGAGCTCTGCTGGAGCCAATCCCAGCCAACACAGGGCGCAAGGCAGGAAACAAACCCCGGGCAGGGCGCCAGCCCGACACAGGGCACGCAAACACACACACACACACACCAAGCACACACTAGGGACAATTTAGAATTGCCAATGCACCTAACCTGCATTTCTTTGGACTGTGGGAGGAAACCGGAGTACCCGGAGGAAACCCACGCAGATATGGCTACTCTGCTGACCTACCACTCTTTTTCATGGGTGAGGGTCAATTTGTTTCAAACCAGTTTTGTTAAACTTATCTTGTATGTATGGAATGTTATTTGATTTTAATAAAATAAAATACAGTGGTACCTCGGTATACATCCTTAATCCATTTCAGACCCTTTGACTTATACCAAACAGGACGTATACCAAATGAATTATTTCCATAAGAAATAAAGGGAAAATGATTAATATGTTCCCATGAAAAAAATCCTATTATTATTGGCATATTATACATTGACTTTTTAATTACGTCTTTGTTTTTCACAATCGTAGATACCATTGTACTCGGCATACGGTATGCAGCAGCCATGTCCCGGATACACATGCCACCTTCATACTTTTCAACAATCAATTCAAATTTACGAGAAAAAATACGTGAAAATTCACAGTGAGTTATAGTACGGGTTGTTCACTGAATGCTAGCAACTGGCGTACTGATGCTCGTGGGCAGTCGTGGCTTTGTCTCGAAAGAGGTAAACAAGGGTAGTGTAGTGTTCTCTAGACTGAAGTATCCATACATTCAGTATAACATTTCGAATGCTGTTTATTTTGAACCATGTTTAACCAACTTTCCATACAGCGTGCCTTCTAAACCAAACCCCTCGCTCCGGCAGTCATATGTCTCAAAAGACGCAGACCATAGTAATCAACACCCGAACTTAAGGCAATGGATAAAAGCATCATTGAACAATCACATACAACGGGTAGCATGCGGGTTGTTCACTGAATGCTAGCAACTGGCGTACTGATGCTCGTGGGCAGTCGTGGCTTTGTCTCGAGAGAGGTAAACAAGGGTAGCATATGAGATGTATTCCAAACAAAGGTCGTATACCAAGTTAGACTTATTCCAAAGTGGACGTATACCAAGGTATCACTGTATATAAAAAAAAGGAAGTGCTAGGATGAAAGAAATGCTAATGCCTTGTTACACTGATCAATCTGTTTTCTCCACTACAAGTTCATGTACAGCACAAATACACTAACATAAGCACATAATAATAATAAATAATAATAATAATTCTTCCTTCAGTCATCAAAACTCATAATTGACAATATTTACAGTTAGATTTATTGTTTAATACTTTTTAAAAGTCTAATTTTTAGATTCGTGGTTTTGCCATTTCGAGTGTCATACACATTACACATACGTGAAGTGCCCGAGAAAATATAAAAGAAATCCTCACTTTTACTTTGTTGTTGCATTTGTCAATAATGTTCTGTTTGACTTTTTTATTTCTTTGGTGTATAATCTCTCTTTTTAATTTGCATTCATCACTTGGGCCCTGTAAACAAATATATTGAAAGTTTCAATCTTACTCCATATTTAACAAAACTGAGCCTTTTAACTAATAATTTAAAATAGCTATAAATGAAATGCAGTTTAATTCTGGTATTAAGAATATGATCATTTCAAAAAACTTTTGCTGAAGCTCAAGTCTATAATTAAATTATAGTTTCAAAAACTGAAATACAAATTCTTTACAATTAGTGATATGTATGTGAGGTATGTGAAAAATATAAATCTACTTACTGCTTGTTCTGAAATCCCCTGTATTTTGTAATCACTTTGAAAAAAATAATGGAAAAAAAATGAAATCAGAGTATGAATAGTTATTTAAATGAATAATGTAAACATTTAAAAACAACGATTCACCTTGGAATGCCAATTTCATCCGTTTTGGTGCAAATGATGGTTATGTTTTGGCACTCTCCTCCACCGGCAATGCCTCTCAGTCCTGTATTAAAGATTTCTGATGTGTTTCTGTCAGATTCTGCTCGTGTGATTTCCGTAACAATCCAAATGCAAGAACACTTGCTAATATACTATGTGAGGAATTTAAAAGAGGTATTCATCATTTTATTATTTAATTTAGGATTAAAAATAGAATATAATCAAATGAAATGGGATACATACCTCTTTCCACATTTTGTTTCTCTCTTTATTAGAATCTCCAGTTCCTGGAAGATCGACCAGTACCACTTGACTTGGTAGGTCACATGTTTTTGGCACATAAATTTTAACAACTTTAACCAGGGGCCAGTAAGACTGGTGGGTTTCGTCATCTGCATCACATCTTATATAAGGGCTTATCTTCTCTGACAACTGGGATGCCTAAATGAAGTAAAAAATAAACACAATGTGGTGCATTTTATGCTTGTTTCAGGCACATAAAAGTAACGGAATACCATTGTTAAAAATTGCATTTTAAAATAACCAAAAAATTAATTACAGCTCAAAATTATTCTCTGATTGAGACTAGTTGAAACAAAGGTCTGGTGACTTAAATGTAAATGTTCTTCTAAAAAACTAAAAAGTCACATTTTCTTACTATCAAAAGATGTTTTATAATCTGAGAAAATGTAATAATGCAAAACAAATGCATATATCTGTCTACTGAATCCAATTAATCAGAAAGAAATGCTTACAGTTTTTTCTGAAATAATTATTCTGCAAGATTTCAAAATATCATTTGTTTTATCTATAGCCAATTCATGAAAGCTTTTCTTTAGCCCATCTTCTCCATAAACAGCTTTTATTTTTGCTTTTGCACTTTCGCTTTCAGTATCTGCTCCATCATCACTGTCATCCAGGTCATGATCTTCTTTACAGTTCTCCACCAGCTCTTTCAGCTCCTCTTCCCATTCCTGTAAAACCAAGCAAGGATGTTAAAACTAAGTTCAGCTTAATCATTCATGCAACACACATAACCCTGCTTGGTTAATATCAATTTCAAAACAAATCTGCACAGCAGTATTTATGGTGTGACAATACATGCTTGATATAAAAGCCTATGTATCAAAAAAGCATGCGTCCTCCATCATTAATTACTGTCTTTTCCCACTAATCCTATTGTCCAGTAATTAAAAAATGTTGCAGAAATTAATTCAAAGAGAGCCTGCAATATGGACTCTAAAACACTGAAAACAGAAGACGAGAAATAACCAGAGGACACTGCACTACAAACGTTGAAAATAAAAAGGAAAACATGTCTAATTTGTAGGAATTCTTCAAAGGTATGAAGTAAAAACATTTTAATCTCCTGTCTAATGTGTGTATGTATGTATAATAATGTAAATGCAAATGTATCTTTACCCACTGCATTCTTTGTTGTGCCATCATTTTTATACTAACTGTGAGTTACATCTCTTCCTTAACTTTGTTTGTTCCTAATTTAAAGGTATCAGATAAATTTAAATTGGCAATACATTTTTTGTGTAGTAAAGGATTCAAATTCACAAAATTGAAAATATCCGTGTGTGAAATTGAAAAACTAAGTGTTTTAATGCAGAGTTTTTCATAGTAAAAAATTAGGCTTTATAGAAATATCGAGAGAGTATAAGATGAACAACAGAAAAAGACAAGTGTTCAAGTGACTTTCACAAACAGTTATTAGTATATTATTCAGAGCAGTTGACACCTCTTTGCTGATGAGCTCGATCTCAGCTCTGTACTCGTAGTTGTTTTCATGAGCCTGCACTTGGACGATACAAGATGTGCAAGCTTGTCTTGATGATGTGGGCAGCAAGCATATTTCATTTAGAAGAGCATTAATCAGTGAACTCTTTCCAGTTCCTGTCTTGCCAAATATTCCAATGAATATTTCATCATAAATGTTTCTTCGTTTTAAATTGAAGATCTTTCCTCTGAAAAGGCAAATGAAAAAATGCTTTTAGTATGCTTTTGGAATACAAGGGTTTGACGTGTAAAATAGCAGCGCATGGCAGTATGTTGCTGAAGAGTGTAACCAGTGGCTGCATTCATCCCATTGCCAATGCATGTGTCACTTCTCTGGGTGCACAGTAACAATCCTTATCACTTTGAAACAGTAAATATAAACATTAGCCATGATATAAAACTATAAAGTGAGGATTTCATATTTCAAATGATTATGTTTAGTTAATAATAAAAATATACAGTATGTAATTATAAAGTTTATTATTCTGGAACAGCTTTAGCATTTTGCATATTTTGAAAATGGATTCAAACAAATGGCAAAATATTACATCCACAGTTTTCACTTTTTCTTTCTTATTAGATCAGTTTAAATGAGCCAAACAAACAGTCCATAAGGGTTTCTTGTTATTGTCGAAAACATTCAAAAATAGTACTGAAATAATGCATTTAATAATGACATTTTGAATAAAGCTGTTGAATTCATTTTGGCATTTTCCATTATTATGCTGAATATGTGTAGAAAACATATTTAAAGAAGTGGCAATGCAGAACACACATAGGTAGGCAAACATGCAAATAAGATAAAAGTGTACATACTTCAGCTCTTCTAAAAAAGAAGCTTCATTTTTTCCAGTGCAGGATAAATCTTTTAATTTTTCAGACATCCTTGATATAATATCTCTTGATTTGTCTTCCATTTTATAACCTAAAGGAAAGCTTTTAGTAAATCTTTATTTCCCATTTTTTTGTCTATCATAATATAATTACCACAGCACTAAGACATTTTGAGCATAACTAAGCATTTCTTTACTTTAGTGTTATATTCACTTGTGACAAAGTATTGATAATGTAGGCTTTTCAGTATATAATCATTTAAGTGTATTATTGATTCCTGTTTAATCACTTTAATATATAACAATAACTGCCAGGTCATAAACACAACAAAAAAAAAACAGCTTTGCAAGTTAGCACATTATTGGTTATTTATATGAGAACTACAGGTTAATATTTAAGCTGCTAGATCTAGACATCTGGCTCTGAGGAAGGAGTAGGATCACCAAAATGCATCAGCCAGTCATATGAAGTTGAAGTACCTGAGATGTCTCCAAGGAATTCAAAATGGGCTCTTTGTATATATTCAGTATTTTGTTTTTTAATACAATAGTTTATTTCGGAACACTATTTTTAGTGTTAATGCTTGCATATATAATTGCTAGCTTTAGATGTGTTCATAAAAACATAAGAATTTTGGTAAATAACAGGAGACCCTTCAGTCCATGAAGCTCATTTAATTAGCTAATAGCGGATTGTCATAATATCTTACCCAGGTTTATGGACATATCAGATTGAATGTGCCAGCTGTTATCTGCTGAGATGCTATTGTTATTGGTGAACTGCTTCTTATCAGGTTAGGACAAAAAGAAATCAGCAATAGCATCAATCACATTGAATAATTTAATAATATTCTTACTTGGTAGTTATGCAATATGAATGTTTTTTAACATTAGGGATTGTTTCTGCCACAATTACGAGGGACATTCAGAAAGGTTCCGCGCTTTTATATTTTCGTTTGTACAACGCTGGGAAAATTATATAGCAAATGAAGGTGACTATGTAGAAAAAGTAATTTGTTTTTGTTTTTGAAACTCTTAATAAATAGAATTTAAAAAATTGTGGGATCTTTTTGAAAATCCCTTGTATAATTTACAATACACTATTCTAGACAGGATGCCAATATTAATTTGCTATTGCAGGAATGAAAGCCTAAGAAAAATACAAGGATCCTTGGATGTAACTAGTCATTGCATTATAATATGATGGAAGGACATAGAAGAACTACAGATAAGAGGATTTTAGTACCCTAGGCCATTAGTTTGCAGCGGGGACACCTATTTTATGCATGAACGCCCAGCACTTCTGTTAGTCAGCCGTCTGTAGGTTTGGGAGGGTCTTTTATGGTTGACTGAGGTTCATTTTCGTTATTAGTGTTGTTTTCTTCCACTTTCTTACTTTCTTTCTATAAAACACTTTCAGTTTTACTTGCTCTTCCTTAGTATAAATTGGGATTTAATGTTGACTCACATGTACTTTCTTACAGGTCTCAAAACTGATTGCAGTTTGAAAGCTGTAGTATAAAAAGAATATCTGTGGTTTGAATTTTTAAGTATTCTTACAGATTTTCAGATGATCTTCATTCTCATGAGTCGATCGCCTTTTTTTAGCAGTAGGTGAGCAATCTTCTATAAACTTCTTTTTTGCTTAAATTAAAGAAGAAAAAAAGACAGGAATGAACAAGCTATAGTTAAGAGGGTTTTACAAAAATATCCCCATGATTACATCCAGCAAAATAAATTCATCAACAAAGAAGTTATATTTATAAAATAACCAACTGTAGCCTTTCCATTAATAAAGCACAGTAGTGCTATGGTGCTACATGTAATAATTAAAAATGTTCTCTTTCGTTTAGTGGAATAAAGTCTTAATCATGAGTATGGTGCATCACAGGCTTCAGCCAATAGATCCTATAATCTTGTTCTTTTAATTTACTGTTGCTTCACAGAAAGCAACATCACATACATTTTATTTGCCATTTGGAAATAAAATACAACATTTTACAGGAGAGTGATTCAATTATAAAAACAGTAAATCAGACAGAAAGAAATGCTCCAAGTAAACAGTTACTTGGATCAAACTATTCAAGTTCATATTTATTATTGTTCTGCTATTCAGTTTGCCATTACATATTGTAATACATGGGTGTCAGAGGACCTCCTTGCGGGCTCAGTCAAGGTATATATTAACCCACTGAGACGTGAGGGGGTGTTGCCGCTGATACTGTCATCTCCTTTTTTCCCTGCAGTGCCAAAAAGCCACCCAGTGAAGACACTTAGCCCCGCCCCTTCTAGTTCCACTGCAATAAGATCCCGGGCAGTCCAGAAGGAGGCATCATTTCTTGGCCAGGGCAACCTGAGAGATGGAGCTCTGCTAAAGACCTGACTAATTTAAACCTGTTTAAGGTTTCCTGCAAAAGGGACATGCGCCTATGGGCACTGTTTTTTTTCCCTTTCTTCAGGTGATTAAAAAGGACAACAAACTCTTTCCTATTGTGTTGAGCTGTCATTCCCACCCCCAGACATAATACAGTACATATATACAGTATGTGTTTGTGTGTGTGTGTGTTTATAAGCATTTATACTTTCCTACTTCCATGGCTCATTCAGATAACAATATATAAGCCACGGTTGCATGCAACATTCTGCACATTTTTCTGCTTGTTGTTTTTTCAAATATTCAAATTTAGAACTGACTGACAATATTTAAAGAACAGTGAAAAGTATTATCTATTATAGATGAGAATTTCAAACTTTAAATGTTCTCCACTTACGGACAATTACTATAACTTTATTAAATTAATAAAATGGCAAAAGGTAACCCCTTGCACTTGCTTTTGCTCTTACTTTTCTGTTGTAATAGCCAGTCATTATGACTCATAGATGTAGCCTTGTCCTGGAGTCTAGGTGGGATGTTTACCACAGAAGCTGCTCTTTTTCCAGAGGGTGGAATGTTATCAGGTATACGTGACGATGTTGGGCTATTCCTTTGGTCATTTGCTAATCTGCAAATTTGGTGAGAAGAACCTTCTTCAGTGCCTGATAAAACTTCAGACAATTCCTCAGCAAATTTAATTGCAGATTCCAGATCTTCAGGCTGCTGCATCTGCATCTTATTCTGAATTTCTTTTGGCAAAATCACCAAGAACTGTCCCAACACAACTTTGTCAAATAATTTCATTTTGTCAGTTGCCATAGGCATAAGCCACTTATTTGCTAGGTTGTTTAATTTCTGAGCAACAGCACGGAGAGACTCTCCAGGCAGCAACTTTAGTGAATGGAACTGCTGTCGGTAAGAGTCAGAATTCGGCCTAAAGTGATGCAGAATTGCTTCCTTGACTTTAGCATAGGACTGCGCACTTATATCATCCAAATCAGCATAGACCAACTGAGCTTCACCACACAGAAGTGGAGCTAACTTCAAGGGCCATGTCTCCTTGGGCCAGAAATAGTGCTGTGCCACTCGCTCAAATATTTTTAGGAAGGCCTCAGGGTCATCTTGTGGGGTCATCTTAATCAAGGGACCAAATCTTGACTCATGGCATTCGGATATAGTAGAATTTAATGGGCTAGTTATTGTTTTAATTTCTCTCCTCCTTCGCTCTGCCTCCTGTTGAGCATTGATAAACTGTTGCATCTTATGTTTGAGAGTATTTTGATCCATTGTGTTGTGAACTCTTATACCACTTTAAACAACTTTTAAGGCCCTGAAAGGGAAGCATAAGATAAGATAATATTAAATAAGATCAATATCTGCAAAATGCAAATTAGAAATTATAAATATGCTGTGCTTACAGATATATTTTAAGTGATAAATACTAATTCTAACCGCAGCTGTGGTAGCTTGTATTTCAGCATTTAAAGTTAATATTTGCAATCCTTATAATGATCTAGTACAGAGGGTCTCAAACTCGGTCCTGAGGACGCCCTGTGGCTGCAGGTTTTTGTTCCAACCAGCTTCTGTTCTGAGCTAATTAAGTGAACTGTTATTTACCAAGTTCTGTCTTTTGGGAACAAGATATAGGAATTAGAAAACTAAGTTTGATAATATATATATTTAATATCCATCCATCCATTATCCAACCCGCTATATCTTAACTACAGAGTCTGCTGGAGAAAATCCCAGCCAACACAGGGTGCAAGGCAAGAAACAAACCCTGGGCAGGGTGCCAGCCCACCGCAGGGCACACATACACTAGGGACAATTTAGAATTGTCAATGCACCTAACCTGCATGTCTTTGGACTGTGGGAGGAAACCAGAGGAGAACATGCAAACGCAGGGAGGACCCGGGAAGTGAACCCAGGTCTCCTAACTGCGAGGCAGCAGTGCTACCACTGTGCCACCATATATATATATATATGTATATCTATCTATACTAATAAACGGCAAAGCCCTCACTCACTCACTCACTCACTGACTGACTGACTGACTGACTGACTGACTGACTCATCACTAATTCTCCAACTTCCCGTGTAGGTAGAAGGCTGAAATTTGGCAGGGTCATTCCTTACAGCTTCCTTACAAAAGTTGGGCAGGTTTCATTTCGAAATTCTACGCGTAATGGTCATAACTGGAAGTTGATTTTCTCCATTTACAGTAATGGAGTTGAGCTGGAGGGGCGGAGTTTCGTATGACATAATCA
>JANRMT010062849.1:5981843-5995553 GCA_026402145.1 Polypterus bichir lapradei
AAGGCAAAGCCCTCACTGACTGACTGACTGACTGACTCACTCACTCATCACTAATTCTCCAACTTCCCGTGTAGGTAGAAGGCTGAAATTTGGCAGGCTTATCCCTTACAGCTTACTTGCAAAAGTTTAGCAGGTTTCATTTTGAAATTCTATGCATAACGGTCAACAACATCCGCCATGTTGAACTTTCTTATTTACGGCCCCATCTTCACGAAATTTGGTAGGTGGCTTCCCTGAGCTAACCGAAACTAATGTACGTACTTATTTCGGTGGTATGACGCCACTGTCAGCCGCCATATTGAACTTTCCAACGTCACTAATTCTCCAACTTCCCGTGTAGGTAGAAGGCTGAAATTAGGCAGGCTCATTCCTTACAGCTTACTTACAAAAGTTAAGCAGGTTTCATTTCGAAATTCTACGCGTAATGGTCATAACGGTCAACAACGTCCGCCATGTTGAACTTTCTTATTTATGGCCTAATCTTCTCGAAATTTTATAGGCGGCTTCCCTGTACTAACGGAAACCAATGTACGTACTTATTTCGGTAGTATGATGCCACTGTCGGCCGCCATATTGAACTTTTCAACAGTCTTTGTTACTTATGGGCCCATCTTCAAGAAATTTGGTACACGGGTTCCCAACGCTAACTGAATCCTACTTACGTACATATATACGTCCATAGCCTGCAGCTTGGTCACCATGTGAGGCGGCGTTGGGTCCCTCATCCCAACGCCTCCCACGTTGTTGGCTGCCTGCCTATATAAGGCCGTCCGTCGCTCCAGTCTCTACATTCCCTTCCTTGCTTCGCCACGGGATTCACGTCTCCCTGCTGATAACTACAGCCTTTTTGTTTAATCCACGGCTTCTCCGCTGTTTTATTGTTTGTTTATTACAATTATAGTTATTGTATAGGTATTTTAGACTTACTTTACATTGCTCAGGTACCCATTTCCTTTATCATTCCAACCCCCATTACCATGTCTATCGAGGTGATCACTATTGATCAAAGAACTGTCACTTACTGAGTGGTTTCCATGCCCGGAGATGGCACCTACCTTTTCCATTCTCTTTGTTACATATTGCACGGCCATATCAGGCTCACTCTTGATATCCAGAGGAACATTGTGTCTTATGTATTGAATGACTGGGACAGGTTCAAGGTGTGGACTGATGACGGTACAGGAGATAATTATACTACATAGGAGCACTATAAGAGTGAAATGCTTAAGCCCTTCACCTATGGTTCTGCATGTGAGTTGATGGCTGCCACTGAATTATTCAGTTGTCGCTTTCAAGTGTACCGAAATGGCCAAATATTTTACACCTTTCGACAACCGCCAATGCCTCTTAAACATCTTAGATTCACAGGTGAGGATTTCAGTAGTGGACACTTTCACGTTTATGAATGTTTAAACCCTCAAAACCTGGATGTGATTTTATCGATGAAACCAGTTGTGTGCTTACAACGCTTGACAGATGCCGAATGTCACTTCAACACAACAACACAACAAGTCCTGCAAATACTGTCGTAATTGAAACAAACCATGAAACTCAAACCGATTATGACAGCAGCAATCCAAGCTGTGAGATTTGAGACAAGATTACTGTTCACATGGCCAACTGTAAGTTACATGCTCAAGAGTAAGCTCAGCGCACAGCTAGGTCATGTTACAACCGGACTGACAACATGGTATACAAAGAGATCCTTAACAAATAATTATTGGCATATTTCCCTCAGTTTAAAAAGGTTAAATTTTCTTCTTAATAAAAATTTTAAGGCAGTACTTCGCCGCTGCGAAGCACGGGTATTTTGCTAGTATATATATATATTGTGGTGTATGGCCGGCCGTATATACCGGCCAATACCCCCAAGCCACCAGGTGGAGCCTTACCTGCAGTATGGAGGTTCCCCGAAGACCAGCAGGGCATCATGGACATTGCAGTTTTTACACACAGCCCTGCTGGATGCCGGGGGGCCACTAGGAGACGCTGCAGGGAGGAACAACGGGTATTTTCCCTATGCCCCGGAAGCACACATGGACAAGGGGAATGACGTGCTTCCAGGCTGAAGAAAAGGACTTTTTACCTGACCCGGAAGTGATACAAGATCACATGGACTGGGGATTGGGAACACTTCCGGGTCAGGATATATAAAAGGACTGTGAGAGCTCCCAGACGGCGACCTGAGCTGGGTGGAAGGGTAGCAATGCGTCTGGGAGTTGGAGGATTGTATTTGTGATTGAGTATTGTGATTTATATGAGTATAGTGGAGGAGAGGGTGCTTTGTGCACTGTGGTGATTTAATAAAGTCAAATATTGGACTTTTATCTGGTATCTGGAGTCGTGGACAGGGGTTCAAGGAAGCGAGTGCGCCCCCTATCTGTCACAATATATATATATTGTGGCGGACTGCCGGCTTCTTATTCCGGTCCTCACCCCCAGGCCGCCAGGAGGAGCTCTTCCGACAACAGGATCGTGCCCCGAGTTCCAGCAGGGCATCATGGACCTTGTAGTGTTTATACACAGCCCTGCTGGATACCTTGGGGGCCGCTGGGAGTCGCTGTAGGGGGGCTCGTGGGCTCTTGTGTGCCCTATAACCCGGGAGTACATCACGGTCACGTGACAGGAAGGAACGACGTGCTCCCGGGTTGAAGAAAAGGACTGTTTACCCTGAACCGGAAGGAATAAGGAACTGTGGACTGATGGGACAGGAACACCTCCAGGTCAGGGTGTATAAAAGGACTAAGGGCCAGTCCAGACACTGAGCTGAGCTGGGAGGTAGGAGGGCGAAGTGTCTGGGCGAGGAGGAGAGATTATTGTGTTTATTTGGTGATTTATGAGTAGAGTGGAAGGTTCTTGGTGCATTGAGCTAAAGATAATAAAGAAGTCTTGGACTTTTATCCAGTGTCTGGAGTTGTGCCTGAGGGTTCAAGGGAGCACTAGCACCCCCTACTGTCACTATATATATATATTTATATATATATATATATATATATATATATATATATATATACAGTAATCCCTCCTCGATCGCGGGGGTTGCATTCCAGAACCCCCCGCGATAGATGAAAATCTGTGAAGTAGAAACCATGTTTGTATGGTTATTTTTATATATTTTAAGCCCTTATAAACTCTCCCACACTGTTAACATTATTAGAGCCCTCTAGACCTGAAATAACACCCTTTAGTCAAAAGTTTAAACTGTACTCCATGACAAGACAGAGATGACAGTTCTTTCTCACAATTAAAAGAATGCAAATATATCTTCTCTTCAAAGCAATGCATGTCAGAAGCAGAGAATGTCAGAGAGAGAGAGAGAGAGCAAGAGAGAAGCAAACAATCAAAAAATCAATACGTGCTTTTGGGCTTTTAAGTATGCCGAAGCACCGCGATAAAGCGGCATTTTTAGAGGAGCGTCTGTATCCTCTAGGCAAACAGCCTCTGTGCAAACAGCCCCTCTGCGCACACCCCCTCCGTCAGGCACAGAGAATGTCAGAGAGAGTGAGAGAGACTGAGAAAAGCAAACAATCAAGCACCACGCGGGAAGCACATCGTATATCATTGAGGAGTTTTAGTTAATACGTAATACATGCTCTGATTGGGTAGCTTCTAAGCCATCCGCCAATAGCGTCCCTTTTATGAAATCAACTGGGCAAACAAACTGAGGAAGCATGTACCATAAATTGAAAGACCCATTGTCCGCAGAAATCTGCGAACCAGCGAAAAATCAGCATTAGAAAATCAGGTGCGCGTCATACACGAGGAAATGTGCGCGTCATACATCAGGAAACAACTTCTGCTTGGGCTCGCTCGCGTGCTCGCCCACTCGCGCTCTCTCTCTCTCTCTCTCGCGTGCTCGCACTCTCTCTTGCTTGCTCGCCCACTCACTCTCTCTCTCGCTTGCGTGCTCGCGCTCTCTCTCTCGCTCGCTTGCTCGCTCGCTTGCTCGCCCACTTGCGCTCTCTCTTTCCCTCGCTTGCTCGCCCACTCGCGCTCTCTCTCTCTCGCTCGCGCACCCACGCTCTCTCTCTCGCTCGCTTGCTCGCCCACACGCGCTCTCTCTCTCGCTCGCGCACTCGCGCTCTCTCTCTCTTGCTCGCGCTCTCGCTCGACAGTGCTCGCTCTCTCTCTAAATGCTTCCTATACAATCACAACGCGCGTCGTACACGGGGCAAAACTTTTTTCACGATTTTCTTTGTAAAAATTAGGGTGCGCGTCTTACACGAGGGCGCGTGGTACACGAGTAAATACGGTGTATATTTATGGGGTGCCAAACAGGCAAATACATTGATTTTCTGAATATATAAAGTCGGCATCAGAATATATAAAGTCAAAACTTGAATATATAAAGTCATTCCCGAATATATAAAGTCAAAACTTGAATATATAAAGTCAGCGTCGGTATACATAAAGTCAAAACTTGTTTCTGAATATATAAAGTCAAAACTTGTTTCTGAATACATAAAGTCAAAACTTTAATATACTGTATAAAGTCAGCGTCGGAATATATAAAGTCAGCTCTGGAATATATAAAGTCAAAGCCTGAATACTGTATATAAAGTCAGCGTCGGAATTTATAAAGTCATTCCTGATTATATAAAGTCAACATCGGAGTATATACAGTAAACTCATTCCTGAATATATAAAGTCAAAGTCAAAATACACTGTATATTGATTGAAACAACTCAGGCACATTTTTAGTAAACTAAAAAAACTGAAATAAGTTAACAAAAACGTATTCAGAAAAATAAATTAAAAAAACACTGTTCGGTTAATGTTTTGAAAATGATGCATGTGCCCTGCCCAGGATTGGTTCCTGCCTTGCGCCCTGTGTTGGCTGGGATTGGCTCCAGCAGACCCCCGTGACCCTGTGGTCGGATTCAACGGGTTGGGAAATGGATGGATATTCCAGCGCTGACTTTATATATTCAAGTTTTGACTTTAAATATTCCAATGCTGACTTTATATATTCAGGTTTTTACTTTATATATTCAAGGTTTAACTTTATATATTCGGGAATGACTTTATATATTCCAGCGCTGACTTTATATATTCAAGTTTTGACTTTAAATATTCCAATGCTGACTTTATATATTCAGGTTTTTACTTTATATATTCAAGGTTTAACTTTATATATTCGGGAATGACTTTATATATTCCGACGCTGACTTTATATATTCAAGTTTTGACTTTAAATATTCCAACGCTGACTTTATATACTCAGGTTTTGACTTTATATATTCAGGAATGACTTTATATATTCCAGCGCTGACTTTATATATTCAAGTTTTGACTTTATATATTCAGAAACAGGTTTTGACTTTATATATTCGGGAATGACTTTATATATTCAAGTTTTGACTTTATATATTCTGACGCTGACTTTATATATTCAGAAAATCAATGTATTTGCCTGTTTGGCACCCCATAATATGTATATACAGGTATATATACATATATATATATACACATAATTAAAATGTACTAAGCAGTTATTTGGGAATAATATATTTTTTTTTTCTTTTCAACAATTTTTTCATCTTGATTTTCATTCTACATTTCCAGGTGTTCTAATTATTTAATTAATCCATTATTTTCTAATTAGTGGGTCTAACGCTGAAGTATTTGCAGCCTTTCATTCAGTCTTGTTTGCCTGGCTGTCTGCTCTGCTGGTTGTCATTATTAAGATACAATGAAGGGAGCAAGCTGCGCAGAGAAAGGGCAAAATATAATGAAATCATCAAAAGAAAGTTAAACATTTAAATCTATAGCAAAATTAGAAATGTCTCTAAATGTCTTAAAAATGTAAAAATCAAGCTATTGTGCTTTTCTGAATGTAGAATAACAGTAGAGAAAAAAAATGCCAGCTAAGTAAATGAGATCAGTGCTATCAGTTGTTGTCACTGATTATGAATCTGTCTGGAATCCAAATCTGCAGCCACAGTGGGCCCCCAGGACTGGCTTTGAAAAACCCTGAGCTAGTATATAAATATACAATGAATATACAATATTTGCGTCTTACAGCTGATCTACCTTCATCATATACAATATGTACCAAGCAAACATTAAATATCTACTCAGATTTTTTTACATTCTACAACATCATACATTTCATATATAACGAATATAAGTTGGAGATACTTGGTTCTGTTTTGTAGACAAGGTTGTAAATTACTGATATCTGCAAAGGGGAATGCAGCTTACACTTTGGCCAATGCCCCCATGTTCAAAAAATAAGGTATAGTCCTAGGATGTGAAGATGCTCTCTGTTAAAATTGTTTTTGCCTCACGTACATTTTTTTGCTGTTCTGAGACTTTAACATTTTCAAAGCCAAAATTACAATCTTCATTTTCATGTGTGGTTTTAACATCTTTGCTTGTGGAATAGTTTAATTATTTTTCATTATTCTTAAGAGCGAAGCTACCATTTTAGAATTTCTGCAGGTAGTTAAGGGGCCATCAAGAAGCATTGTATAGTTCCTAGGACTGTCTCCCAGGAGACACCACAATTCACATAACAAAGACTTGATTACAGTGGTGAGAGAAACGATTTGTACAAAATTTAATTCATGGTAAAACTCACTGTTTCACTTCACCAAAAAAAATGCATGAAACAAACTGTATAAACTACTGTATGTGCCATTGATGCAAGAAGACAGGTGTTTACCTCTGTCTGGACGTATTTGCATGCACTAGTTCTACACGTGTCTACCTATAGTAAAAAGAAAAAGTCACCTGACTCCTGTCCTGTCAAGTGTAGACATTTTGCTGAGCTGCCAGAATGTTCTGGTAGTGCAGTCCCCACTTTGCTAACTATGATGACAATCTTCTCAATTTAAAATCCTAAAGAGGGATTGTGCACTTTCTGAATGCCTAATGCAGAAATCAAGAAACAGGAAATGGTCGTTTCAAAGTAATGGTGTGGTGGCAACTTTCAGTGACATTTACCCGTGGTACACAACAATATGCACAATGGAGAGGTTAAGTGTGTCTGCGTGTGGAAAATATGCAGCATGCCAAATTTCAAAAAGTTCACTGTGATCTGCAAAAACACCAATCTCGCTTGTTGAGACATTATAAACAAGACTTTTCTATAAGAAAGCAACAGAACCAAGCAGCTATTTCTGGATGTTAATAGACTTTTTATCAAAATTGGTGGAGTCATCCTTTTCTCTTGCTACCTTTGTATGTTTTACAACTTTGGTAAAATTAATGAACAAGAATAATTGGTGTATCCCTCAACAGTTTTGTTTCAGTTCAAAGATGATATTTACAGTATATTACTCATTTGTGATGAATATACTAACACTGTAGTGCAGATAGTATCAAACTGAGTGATTCACTGTTGACTACCCTGCTCTTTCAAATTCATTACCAGACAGCTTTTTAAGAAAACAAGGAAGCAAATAATCCTAACAAATAATACGTAAGCTGCAACTGCAATAAGCAAGGAAGTAAAACCTGCTTTTATTTATTTTATGAATAAGAAGTACCAACTTCATGGTTAAACTTAATACTTGCAAGTATCAAGGTCATCCAGGTCTCTTGCTGACTCCCAAAGGAAAGCCCTTTAAAATCTGCGCTGCTCACTGTTAGCTGGGACTTTCAACTCATCTTATCACAAATGCCACACTTGTTCTCTCTAAAATGTCAATTGCAACCTGTTCAGTCACATTTTTAACAACTCCTCCTTTTCCTGTAAATGCTACACACCACCTTAGACTACACTGACTCAGAGAGTTAGCTGCAAAAGTGCCACCTAACCTATCCTGTTCTGTAACCTTGCCTCACTTCTGCCTCATTAACTTCTTTGTAGTTTTATAAGGTAACTATGTTTGTTTTATAAAGATTTTTTCTGATAGTACACACAGTTAATATTTTTTACATTCCAGTTCTTTCTGGTTTCTGTCAGTGTTGTTTTTTTAAGTGAATTTGCTATATTTCATTACTGTTTTTTTATGAATCTACCTGGCACACAAAACTCTAATTATTGCTTGGCCTTGTGGAACGAACCCCGGACACAGACAGGCGGACATGTTGTAAGCACCACCACACGTTTATTTACACTAATATTTACAAGTGCCATACAAACTCCCAAAACTCCCCCAAAGTCCAGGCCTCACACTCCCTCTTTCAGTCTTCTGACTGCCTCCACTCCTCTCCTCACAAGCTCTGTCCTCTTCCATTCGACTCCAGCCATCGAATGAAGGAAGGCGGCCCCTTTTATACATACACACCCAAATGTGCTCCAGGTGCCTCCCAGCAATCTTCCACCGGCACTCCCCAGTGTGCCGGAAGTGCCGGCTGCGCACCCGGCAACACTCCGGGTGTCCCCGGTCCTCTTCTCCCCAGCACTTCCAGGTGTGGCAGAAATGCTGAGGTCCAGGGCACCAAAGGCATCAGGGCACCCCATGGCAGTGACTACGGGCCCCTACAGGGTTTAGCTTCCAAGCTTCCAAGCTCTGCACCCATGGTCCCCAAAGCCACCAGGGCGGTCGCCCCCTCGTGGTCCGGAGGAGGCGCAAGCAGCCCCAGCCACTCGCCACAGCCTCTTGATGTAAACTTCAGTAGTTTACTGAGGCCTACTATCAAAATGAGCCTCTTCTTCTTCTTCATCCTAGCATTGCTCCCTGGTGCGGAGCCCGCTTTTTGGGTTGCAGTAAACCATTTTGTGAGATCAAGTGCATGTCTCAGTTGTAGATTGACTGATTTTCATTTCCACTCTGATCATGTCCAGCCATCCTTGCTTTGGACGTCCTCATTGGGCATTGGCTGGCTAACAACTGCGAAGTGACGGGGATGTCTGTGACAGTTCCCAGTGCTGCTCATAGGATGTGTCCATACCACTGAAGTGGTATCAAAATGAGCCTCACCCCAAACTTAAGAAGTAGTTTTCAGCCCTGTGCAAGCCTAACAAAAAGGGATGTTGTGATTATTTTTTTTATTAATTTTTCTACAGTTTTCAGCATTCAAATTTCCTACTTTGTTCTTTGAGATAGTATAAAAGAGCTTTCAAACTCCCTCGGCACAACCAAATACCTCTTCTTTGGCCTTCCTCTTTTTCTTTTGCCTGGTGGTTCTACCCTCAACATTCTTTTCCTGATGCATCCTTCATCTCCACTCTGCAAGAGCCCAAACCACCTCAATCTATCCCCTCTCACTTCATCACCAAACTGTCGTACCTGTGTTGTTCCTCTGATATACTCATTCCTAATCCTGTCTACCCTCTTCTTTACTCTGAGCAAAAATCATAGCATCTTCAACTCTGCCACTTCCAGTTTTGCCTCCTGTTTTTAGTCAGTGCCACCGTCTATAAACCATACAAAATAGTTGGTCTCACTACTTTCCTTTTCACTCTTGCAGGTACTCTTCCATCACAAATCAATTCTGCCACTTTTCTTCACTCAATCCATCCTGTCTGCGCTCTCTGTTGCTTTGGACTGTTGGACTGTTAAACTCAATTATTTCAGTTTGTCTACCTTCACCACCTCTGCTCCTTGAAGTGTCACCCTTCCACCACCTTCCCTCTTAATTGTGCACATGTCTCTGTCTTACTCCTACTGGCTTTTATTCACCTTCCCTCCAGTGCGTACATTCACCTCTCCAGGTTAATCTTAGTCTGTTCTCATTCCAAATCACAATATCATCCACGATCATCGTAGTCCATGGAGACTCCTTTTTGACCTCATCTGTCAACCTGTCCATCACCATTGCAAACAGGAAAGGGCTCAGAGCCGATCCTTAATGTAATCCCACTTTCACTTTGAACCAGGCTATCATTTCTACTGCACACCTCACTGTAGTCATACTGTCCTTATACATATCCTGCACCATCCTCACATACTTTTCTGCTACATCCAGTTTCCTCATACAGTACCATAACTCTTCTCTTGGCACACTGTCATACACTTTCTCTAATTCCACAAACATGCAATTCAATTCCTTCTGACTTTCTCTGTACTTCTCCATCAACACTCTTAAAGCAAACATCACATCTGAAGTACTCCTGGCATGAAACCATATTGCTGCTCACAGACTGACACCTCTCTTCTCAGCCTAGCATCCATTACTTTGTCCCATTTCTTCATGGTGAGGCTGATCAACTTTAACCCCTGTAGTTGCTGCAGCTCTGCACATCTCCCTTATTCTTGAAAATTGGTACTAATATACTTCTTCTCCACTCCTCAAGCATCTTCTCCTTTTCCATCTCACCTAAACATCTCCATGCCTCCATGCCTCCACTGGTATATCATCCAGACCAACTGCTTTTCCACTTTTCATCCTCTTCACAGCTTCCTTCATTTCAGCCTTGCTGATCCCCGGTACTTTGTGATTTGCTATCTCCACTTCATCCAACCTACACTTTCTCTCATTTTCTCATATTCTTCATATTCATATGTTCTTCAAAGTACTCTTTCCCCCTTTTTAACACACTCTCCCCACTTGTCAGCAAATTTCCATCTGCATCCTTTATCACCTTGGCCTGCAGCACATCCTTCCCTGCTAGGTCCCTCTGTCTAGCCAATTGGTACAAGTGCTTTTCTCCTTCCTTTGTGTCCAGCTTCTCATATAGCTCAACATACACATTTTCCTTTGCCTTCACCCCCTCTCTCTTCACCTTGTGCCTCATTTCTTTGTACACATGTCTGCTTTTGTCGTCTTTCTGGTTATCCCAATACTTTTTCGCTAACCTCTTGCTCTTTATGCTTTCCTGTACTTCCTCATTCCAACACCAAGTCTCTTTTTCTTCCTTTCTCTGTCCAGATGTCACACCAAACACCAAGCTCTCTCCCTTACTGCTTCTGCTGTGGTGTTCCAATCATCTATCCTATCTTCACCACCACCTAGCACCTGTTTCACTTCTTCTATGAATTTCACACAAAGGTCTCCTTGGTTCAGGTCTCTCTCTCTGTCTTTTCCCATTTTCACATCAAAATGCATCCTATATAACATCAATCAATGCTGTCTAGGTGAACTATTCCCTGTTACCATCTTACAGTGTCTAATCTCTTTCACTTTGCATCTCGTACATAAGACATAGTCTGTGTGAACCTTCCTACACTCTTAGACGTCACACTGTGTTCCTCCTTCTTCTTAAAATATGTATTCACCACAATTATTTACACCTTTTTTGCAAATTCAACTACCATCTGCCCTTCAACATTTCTCTCCTTAGCACTACTCTTTCCTTCACCAACATGCCCACTTAGGTCTGCTCCTATCGCCACTCTTTCTTCTTTGGGTATACTCTCCACAATTTTGTCTAACTCGCTCCAGAGATCTTCTTTCTCTTCCATTTCACAACTCACTTGCAAGGCATATGCTCTGATAACATTTAACATTACCATATCAATTTCCAACTTTATGCTTATCAGTCTGTCAGACATTCTCTTCACTTCCAAAACACTCCTAACATACTCTTTCTTCATACTCTTCACTGCCACTTTTGGATGACAGATTGGGAGCAGGCATTTCCATATACCACACCAAGCCTACGGGCGGCATGGTGGCGCAGTGGACTAAGAGAGAAGGAAATGGAGGGCTGTCTTATGCCGACATCACACTGAAAGACTGGAGAGCATGTCACACTTATTGAGCGCAGTAGCCTTGCGGATCTTGTTACCTTGAGTATATCAGAATACATGAATTATACATAAAATACCCATTTAATGGATTAAATACTTCAATGAATAAAAATGTCTTACCACTTAAATCTTTAAAGTATAAACTGTGTTTCTTTTATTTTTGTCTGTGAAGAGCAAAGCTGCAGGCAGCCCACAGTGTGTCAAACAAGAATCTTCCATTTAGTTTACTTCCTTTCCCGTGTCTACTTTCGGTCATGTTTTAAAAGCTGTTTAAAGCTGATCTTTTTTTGTTATTTTAATTTCACTTTCACCACACCTTCTCATATTTAAATGTCAGCTCTGAAGGAGAAACTGAAACTAAGTTTCAGATTCTCAGGAATCAAAACTGAAATATATAAGTTCCTCTTCTTGTTTTATGTTGTAAATAGGAGAACTTTAGAAGAGACAAAGATTTATTTATATGGATCAGTAATCCTTACACAAAACTGTTTAATCTCCCTTTATTTCTCTAATAGCAGCTTTTCACACCTACTCTCACATTTCACTCCCTTCATCTTGCCTGGCTTTGTTCCCTCTTTTCTCTTTTTTATGCTACCTGTTCTTTCACCTTCAGTTATACACCTGATGAAGGCTCTGTTATTCTCAATCCTTTTCATGTGTTGTTGGCTTAAAAATTGTGGAAGAAATAAACCCACAATATTTAATTAACAAAATGAGATCTTTATTAGTATTTGTGCTGATCCAGAACTTTAACATTAAAGTCCTGAATGCTCAGTTAATACATTGTACACTTTATATACCTTGAACCCATTTTCTTAGATATGTCTTAAAGCAATCATAAACTGTCTACTTCATATCTTTTGAAACAAAGAAGAATTTGGTCATGTCTCGTGACTTTTTGGTGATGCTTAGTTAGCATTAGCATACATATTATCAGATTTATTGCTTACAGAGATTATTATTTGCCTTGTCAGTAACTGCCTATCTGTAAATGCCAAGATACAGCATTAACAAAATCAAGCCATGCTGTATATTACATCTCATTCATTGAATGCTAATGACCTGTGGAAACATATTATGAGTATGATATACTTCACAAGTACCTATAAAGATAAATATTTGGTTAAAACTGACAAGAAAATAAAGTAGTATGAAACTATTTAACATACAATATGAAACCTAGTTCATTACTTATTGTTAAACAACAAAGTATATTTTGTTAGTGAAAGGATTTAGAGCTATTAGAGAAGAATACAAACCCAGAATAAAGACATATCTATAATAATAAAAGGCAAAGCCCTCACTGACTGACTGACTGACTCATCACTAATTCTCCAACTTCCCATGTAGGTAGAAAGCTGAAGTTTGGCAGACTCATTCCTTACAGCTTACTTACAAAAGTTAAGCAGGTTTCATTTCGAAATTCTACACGTAACGGTCATAACGGTCGACAACGTCCACCATGTTGAACTTTCTTATTTATGGCCCCATATTCACGAAATTTGGTAGGCGGCTTCCCTGCGCTAACCGAAACCAATGTACATACTTATTTCGGTGGTATGACGCCACTGTCAGCCGCCATATTGAACTTTCCAACGTCACCAATTTTCAAACTTCCCGTGTAGGTAGAAGGCTGACCCCATCTTCACAAAATTTGGTAGGTGACTTCCCTGCGCTAACCGAAACCGATGTACGTACTTATTTCGATGGTATGATGCCACTGTCGGCCGCCATATTGAATTTTCCAAACGTCACTAATTCTCCAACTTCCCGTGTAGGTAGAAGGCTGAAATTTGGTAGGCCCATTCCTTACAGCTTACTTACAAAAGTTAAGCAGGTTTCATTTCGAAATTTTACGCGTAACGGTCATAACGATCAACAACGTCCGCCATATTGAACTTTCTTATTCATGGCCCCATCTTCACGAAATTTGGTAGGCAGCTTCTCTGCGCTAACCGAAACCAATGTACATACTTATTTCGGTGGTATGACGCCACTGTCAGCCGCCATATTGAACTTTCCAACGTCACTAATTCTCAAACTTCCCGTGTAGGTAGAAGGCTGAAATTTGGCAGGCCCATTCCTTACAGCTTACTTACAAAAGTTAAGCAGGTTTCATTTCGAA
>JANRMT010062849.1:5995563-6014119 GCA_026402145.1 Polypterus bichir lapradei
ACAGCTTACTTACAAAAGTTAAGCAGGTTTCATTTCGAAATTCTACGTGTAACGGTCATAACGGTCAACAACGTCCGCCATGTTGAACTTTCTTATTTATGGCCCCATCTTCTCGAAATTTGGTAGGCGGCTTCCCTGCACTAACCGAAACCAATGTACGTACTTATTTCGGTGGTATGATGCCACTGTCGGCCGCCATATTGAACTTTTCAACAATCTTTGTTACTTATGGGCCCATCTTCAAGAAATTTGATACACGGGTTCCCAACGCTAACTGAATCCTACTTACGTACATATATACGTCCATAGCCTGCAGCTTGGTCACCATGTGAGGTCTCTACATTCCCTTCCTTGCTTCGCCACGGGATTCACGTCTCCCTGCTGATAACTACAGCCTTTTTGTTTAATCCATGGCTTCTCCACTGTTTTATTGTTTGTTTATTACAATTATAGTTATTGTATAGGTATTTTACACTTACTTTACATTACTCAGGTACCCATTTCCTTCATCATTCCAACCCCCATTACCATGTCTATCGAGGTAATCACCATCGATCAAAGAACTGTCACTTACCGAGTGGTTTCCATGCCCGGAGATGGCACCTACCTTTTCCATTCTCTGTGTTACATATTGCACGGCCATATCAGGCTCACTCTTGATATCCGGAAGAACATTGTGTCTTATGTATTGAATGACTGGGACAGGTTCAAGGTGTGGACTGATGACGGTACAGGAGATAATTATACTATTTGAGACAAGATTACTGTTCACATGGCTAACTGTAAGTTGCATGCTCAAGAGTAAACTCAGCGCACAGCTTGGTCATATTACAACCGGAGGGCCGAACTGACAACGTGGTATACAAAGAGATCCTTAACAAATAATTATTGGCATATTTTCCCTCAGTTTAAAAAGGTTAAATTTTCTTCTTAATAAAAATTGTAATGCAGTACTTCGCCGCTGCGAAGCGCGGGTATTTTGCTAGTCTACTATATAATAAAACATTAACGTCTGTGTGTCCAGTCCCTTACAGCAATCTAATTGGGTCAGTTTGGTTTTAATGTGATTAGTCAGCTTGGCTTTGGTGACACAAGTGAAAAAGGAAGTGTGAATGTAAGACATATAAGGAGTAGAAATGGTATAGGGGACAGGCAGAGACAGTCATCTTCAAAGACAGAAAGTATAGCACTGGATAGAAAGAAACAAAGGTGCCTCAAAAATAATGACAGGGTCTGAGAAGCAGGCTTTATGGGAACACACTCAAGAGAGGGAGCACCGATGAAGAGGCTTTCAGACACATGTGACTACAGAGGAAAGGCTCTGAAGATACATGTAGGGCAGGAGATACCAAATATTTTTAAATTATTCTGTTACCTGTCTTTAGCAGGTACCGTGGCTAGTATCTACATAAATACAATACAAATTTAGCATATATTTGATGAAATTCTCCACTTTTGATATAACAGTCAGTCAGTCATTATCCAACCCGCTATATCATAACTACAGGGTCACGGGGGTCTGCTGGAGCCAATCCCAGCCAACACAGGGTGCCAGCCCACTGCAGGGCACACGCTTACACACACCCTCACACCAAGCACACAAGAGGGACAATTTAGGATCGGCAATGCACCTAACCTGCATATCTTTGTACTGTGGGAGGAAACTGGAGCACCCGGAGGAAAACCACGCAGACACGAGGAGAACATGCAAACTCCACACAAGGAAGACCCGGGAAGCAAACCCAGGTCTCCTTACTGCGAGGCAGCAATGCTCCTTTTGAAATATGAAAACCAAATTAATTATTGACTAGTAGAAAACATATAACCAATTCAATAAATACATAAATATTCAATAATATAAATGCATAACCCCAAAAACCAAAAGAAGACATAAACCTGTTGACTAATTCTGCTCTGAAAAGATCTTCATCATCTTAACCTCTGGCTCCATATTCTATATTTTGCATATTAACATTCATATATGTAATATTGAGAGAAGCATCCAGAATGTAAGTATTACATTTTAAACCAATAACAGCACATGTTACTCCTTGAGAGGGTACGTTTTGCTACATCCACTCCTGAATCCTAAGGACTGCTGGTTCATTTAGCTTGCCTTATGCAGCTGATTAAAATGGCCCTTTTGGATGCCTTGAGTGCCACATTGTTGACAGATTTAACTACAGTATTTCGAGATTTCAACAGCAAAATGACCTCCAAAATTAATCAAGGCCAGGCTGACTAGTGATATGGCTATACAGTCACCAAGGTAGCTAATGACAGATGACATGTTTCCACATGCAAACAGTCACCATAAGATGCAGCAGCTTTAAACATGTCTCAGTCAGTGAGGTCAAAGGAATACTGCAATGCTGAGTTTGCTTCTCCTGACCTTTCTTTCTTTTGTTTGGTGAGAGGTCTAGATCTTTTGAGAAGCAGTTTGTTTGCAGGGAGCAGCAGCAAAGATTAATGTGGTTACACTTTCCTAAATTTGTACATGGTACCTGAATGTTCATATAAACAAGGTCTAGTCTATTTCTTCATGTGGTTGGACAATGAACATGCTGATAGAACTAAGACAAGCCTGTTTGAAATTGCCAGTGACAATAAAAAAACATTCAGATGTGTATTTTGTTGCATGTACTGGTTCTATACCAGGGGTGGGCAAAGTCATTCCTGGAGGGCCGCAGTGGCTGCAGGTTTCTGTTCCAACCCAATTGCTTAATAAGAAGTGCTTATTGCTCTAGAAACACTTCTGCTTCATTTTAGTTATCTCCCTCATTAAGATTTTGAACCTTTATTGCTTATTTGAGTCTTAAACAGTTGCATTCTCATTTTTTAATTACTTCTTCTTAACAATAAGATGCAAATGACAAAAGAAACCAGCAATTATCCATTTTGCTTGTTACCCTTTACACCTGTGTGTATTTATCGAGCACTATTTGGTTTAATTAAATACTTGGAAGGAAAGAGAAGAGAAAAAAGTGAAGGATTGAGAATTACCCATCCGTTTTACACTTCAAAGTATTTGGATGATATCCTTAGAATGGAAACAAAATCTAGGATATGAGAATGACTTGACATAGCAGAGTTAAAGCAGTAACAAGCCATGAAATGTAATTATTGGCAAGGATTTTTTTCTAATTAAGCAACTGGGTTGGAACAAAAACCCGCAGCCACTGCGGCCCTCCAGGAATGAATTTGCCCACCCCTGTTCTATACAGTTCAATGAGTGGTTCTGATAATAGCACCTGGAGACATATAAACAGTAAAAATAATAAGATTAAACTCTCTCAGCAAGTAATAGAAACACATTTGATTGCTAAAAATGCAGCCATTGGGAAAAATACTTAGAAAGTGTTAAAGCAGTTGTGCACAAACCAGCTCTTAGTGTTAGTGAAAAAGTGGCAAACTCACTGAATTACCTACCCTATACCTAACCCCACAGAACCTTCCATAAAACCATTAGTTAATCTGTTTAATCCAGTTCAAGGTTGGTGGGGGGTCAGCAGAGCATACCACAAAAGCCTTATTTTATCCAAAGTAATCCAACATTATAGTTTTTGGATTTTGATGTGTTCTTTTGAGAATCAGCATGTCTTTGCTCCATCTTTGTACTGGATCTGTTAATATGACCTTTATTTTTTCATATGGGTTCTTTATGTTTAAACAAGACACTCCCCCTTAGAAAGAGAGCAAGCCATCTCTAATCTATCCTTTTAATCCTTATAATTATAAGTGCCAATGTAACAATAGGCTTCATGGCAATAAGTCCTGAGGAAATTGGAAATTAAGGTCAAAGCTACCTTATTTTCAGTTAAGACTACAAAATGACAACAAATGTTCAGAAGCAACGTCTCCAAGACTAGACAGTTAACTTTGTAAGCTGGAATGTTAAAGCCTTGAATGACGAATTAAAGAGAAAGAAAGTATTCTCTCACTTGACAGGTCTAAACACTAAAAGAGTATTTTTACAGTAGACCCAGTTATTAAGCAAGGATCAGTTTCAGCTGCACAAAGACTGGACAGGCCAAATGTTCCACTCCAGCTTTACAAAGAAAACTAATGGTGTGGGAATTCTTATACATAGAACAGTCTTATTTGTAGTATCAGATATAGTATCTGATCCTGAAGGGAGATATGTGATTGTCATTGGTAATTTATTTAATTGTAAAGTGATTTTGATAAATGTTTATGCACCCAAAGTCGATGATATGGAATTAATGCAAAATGTATTTGCATCCATTTCCAATGTGAACACTCATAAAATTATAATGGCTGGAGACTTTATTTCTGTTTTAAATCCAGACCTAGATAGGTCCCTGCCACAGAGGCGATGACATCCAACAACACAAAGACAATTACACAGTTTGTAACTGACCACTGGAGATTTCTAAACCCAAACTCAAGATCATATTCCTTCTACTCACCAGTGCGTCATTGCTACTCAAGAATTGATTATTTCTTTGTAGATGACAATTTCTTGCCTATGATTAAATCTTGTAAGTACGACGCTATTGTTATTTCTGACCATGCTCCTTTGATTTTGGAGCTAAAATCATTATGCCCCACATACTCATCTTGCAGATGGTGTCTTAATTCACTTTTATTAGCAGAAGAGAACTGTACAGAATTTGTATCCAAGCAATCAATATTTATTTAGAAACAAATTCATCCTTAGAGGTCTCTGCAGAAATACTCTGAGAAACCCTGAAGGCCTTCTTAAGAGGACAGATTATCTCATATCTTTCCCACAGAAAAAAAATTAGAAGCCAAGAAGGTATCAGAGATAATCAGCAAAATTACTAGAATAGATCAAGAACATGCTAGGTGTCCAAGTGTGGCACTTCATAGGAAAAGGCAGGCTCTGCATTCAGAACTTAACCTCTTAACAACTAAAGAAACTGAACAACTCATTTTTAAATCAAGACATCATTATTATGAACATAGAAAGTTAATAAGATTTTATCTCAACAAATACACAAGTAAGATGCTCACAATGCAATCTCAGCAATCACCAACACAAATGGAAACAAGATCATTGACCATAAAAATATAATGCACACATTTAGAGACTACTATAAATCCTTATATTCTACTCAGTTTAAAGAAGACAAGACACAATCTGCATTTCAGGATGCATTACAGATACCATAAATAGATATTCTTAGTGCAGAGGAATTGGATAAACCTTTGGCAATATCAGAATTATTAGATGCTCTAAACTCACTTCAGAGTGGGAAAGTAGCAGGCCCTGACGGCTACCCAGCCAAATTTTATAAAAAATTCTCCACTCAGCTAGCTCCCCTTCTATTAGCAACATTTACAGAAGATAGACAAAATCAAATTCTACCTCAAACATTTCACCAAGCATTAATTACTGTCTTTTCTAAACAAAATAAGGACTTATTACAATGTGCATCATACAGACTAATTTCACCTCTGAATGATGATGTTACGATACTCTCCTAAGTCCTAGCTAGGAGGATGGAGAAAGTGCTGCCTTAAGCAATATCAGAAGACCAAACTGGATTTATTAAAGGCAGACACTTAGCTTCCAATCTTTGATGCCTGTTTAATGTAATATATTCACTCACAAAGTCAAACACCCCAGAGAATGGATGAAGAAAAAGCTTTTGATATGGTCGAATGGAACTACCTTTTCACCACATTGGAGAAATTTGGGTTTAGCTGGAACATTTGTGTATGGATCATTTTACTGTATACCAATCCAGAAGTTTCAGTTTGTATTAACATCATTAATTCAGAATACTTTAAACTAGAACTTGGTACCAGACAAGGATGCCCCTTGTCACCACTGCATTTTGCAATTGTAATTGAGCCACTGGCAATTCACTGTTGAAATGCTTATGAGATAAACGGGAATATCAGAGAAGGACTGGAACAGCAAGTTTAAAACATCACACGTAAACATAAGGCTCTTTATCAACAAAATTGCTGTCTGTATGGAAAAAATTAAGCAAGACTTGCATAGATGGTCAACCCTTCATCTCACTTTAGCTGGAAGAATTAACATTGTTAAGATAAATATCCTTCCGAAGCTTCTCTTTTTATTTCAAAACATTCCAATATACATGAATAAATCATTTTTTAAGAAATTAGATTCAATCATAGCCTCATTTATTTGGAATTCAAAACATCCACATAACCAAAGGTCGACCCTACAAAGAACTAAGGTGGAAGATGGTATGGCTCTACCTACTGTAACTTTCAGTTTTATTATTGGGCAGCAAATATACAAGCTATAAAAACCTGGACATTGACACAAATAGATGAACATACACAGGTTTGATCCGCAATAGAAATAAAATCTTGCAGTACTTCTTTATATTCCTTGCTTTGTACCCAAATAAGTACAAGATATCGCCAATATACTAACAACCCATTTGTGCTTCACTCACTCAGAATATGGAATCAATGTAGGAAGTAATTTAAGATAGAGAAGCTTTTATCTGTGGCACCTCTGCACGAGAACCACCTTTTTCCACCCTCTCAAATGTATGCAGTTTTTAATGTCTGGAAAACATTTGGGATTAAATCACAACATCTAAGCATCCTATGAACAATTACACTCAACATTTAACTTTCCAGCAACACATTTCTTACACTACCTTCAAGTCAGAAACTTTGTTAAACAAAACCTGCCCAATTTTCCTCATCTCCCACCTACCTCTATGCTGGAAAAAATACTGATCAGTCTTGATGACTCAGACAGCATTTCCGTAATATATAAAACCATTTTACCTTCCCTCCCTTTCAAAGATCCAAGAGTACAGTGGGAAAAGGATCTCTCACTCACAATCTCAGAAAAGGAATGGAAAGTAGCAATGCACAGAATTCACTCGCGCTCCATAAGCGCAAAGCATAGAATTATGCAACTTAAAATTATATATTGAGCGTATTTCTCTCATTTAAAATTGTCCAAAATGTTTCCAGGACGATATCCAACCTGCAAATGCTGCAATCAAGTTCCGGCCTCACTGGGCCACATGTTTTGGGCGTGCACCAAATTAACATCATTCCGGACCAAAATTTTTACACACCTTTCAGACAGCTTGGATGTCCCAATCCCTCCTAGTCCACTAACAGCTGTGTTTGGGGTACTCCCAGATGTGCTTAAAGTAGAGAAGGACAAACAAACTGTAATTGCCTTTACTATATTATTGGCACGTAGACTTATCTTGGTCAGCTGGAAGAATCTTAACTCTCCTATTCTAAGTCAGTGGGTAACTGACGTTATATACTATTTGAAATTGGAAAAAATCAAATTCACACTTAGAGGATCTGTACAAAACTTTTTCAAAACCTGGCAGGATCTAATCAATAACATTTTAGAATAAGCATTTAAAGGAAGTAGGTTCTCTCCACTCTTTAACTGCATTTATCTTATTTTACTAGATTTAAGTTTTGCTCTGCTGGCCTAGCTCTTTTTCTCAGGGGTGGGGGTTGATTTGTTTCAAACCTTTTTTTGTTAAACTTCAGTTATTTGTATGGAATGCTACAGTGGGATGCAAAAGTTTGGGCAACCTTGTTAATAGTCATTATTTTCCTGTATAAATCGTAGGTTTTTACGATAAAAAATGTCAGTTAAATATATCATATAGGAGACACACACAGTGATATTTGAGAAGTGAAATGAAGTTTACTGGATTTACAGAAAGTGTGCAATAATTGTTCAAACAAAATCAGGCAGGTGCATAAATTTGGGCACCACAAAAAAGAAATGAAATCAATATTTAGTAGATCCGCCTTTTGCAGAAATTACAGCCTCTAAACGCTTCCTGTAGGTTCCAATGAGAGTCTGGATTGTGGTTGAAGGTATTTTGGACCATTCCTCTTTACAAAACATCTCTATTTCATTCAGGTTTGATGGCTTCCGAGCATGGACAGCGGTCTTTAACTCACACCACAGATTTTCAATTATACTGTATTCAGGTCTGGGGACTGAGATGGCCATTCCAGAACGTTGTACTTGTTCCTCTGCATGAATGCCTTAGTGGATTTTGAGCAGTGTTTCGGGTCGTTGTCTTGTTGAAAGATCCAGCCCCGGCGTAGCTTCAGCTTTGTCACTGATTCCTGGACATTGATCTCCAGAATCTGCTGATACTGAGTGGAATCCATGCGTCCCTCAACTTTGACAAGATTCCCAGTCCCTGCACTGGCCACACAGCCCCACAGCATGATGGAACCACCACCATATTTTACTGTAGGTAGCAGGTGTTTTTCATGGAATGCTGTGTTCTTTTTCCTCCATGCATAACGCCCCTTGTTATGCCCAAATAACTCAATTTTAGTTTCATCAGTCCACAGCACCTTATTCCAAAATGAAGCTGGCTTGTCCAAATGTGTTTGAGCATACCTCAAGCGGCTCTGTTTGTGCTGTGGGCGTAGAAAAGGCTTCCTCTGCATCACTCTCGCATACAGCATCTCCTTGTGTAAAGTGCGCCGGATGGTTGAACGATGCACAGTGACTCCATCTGCTGCAAGATGATGTTGTAGGTCTTTGGTGCTGGTCTGTGGGTTGACTCTGACTGTTCTCACCATTCGTCGCTTCTGTCTATCCGAAATCTTTCTTGGTCTGCCACTTCGAGCCTTAACTTGAACTGAGCCTGTGGTCTTCCATTTCCTCAATATGTTCCTAACTGTGGAAACAGACAGCTTAAATCTCTGGGACAGCTTTCTGTATCCTTCCCCTAAACCATGATGGTGAACAATCTTTGTCTTCTGGTCATTTGAGAGTTGTTTTGTGACCCCCGTGTTGCTACTCTTCAGAGAAAATTAAAGGAGGAGGGAAACTTACAATTGACCCCCTTAAATACTCTTTCTCATTATAGGATTCACCTGTGTATGTAGGTCAGGTTTCACTGAGCTTACCAAGCCAATTTGAGTTCCAATAATTAGTTCTAAAAGTTTTGGAATCAATAAAATGACAACGTTGCCCAAATTTATGCACCTGCCTGATTTTGTTTGAACAATTATTGCACACTTTCTGTAAATCCAATAAACTTCATTTCACTTCTCAAATATCACTGTGTGTGTCTCCTATATGATATATTTAACTGACATTTTTTATCGTAACAACCAACGATTTATACAGGAAAATAATGACTATTAACAAGGTTGCCCAAACTTTTGCATCCCACTGTATTTGTTTTTAATAAAATCAATAAAATCAAAAAAAATAAAAAACAAGACACTTCAGATAACCCACACAGTGCTGTGGAGAAGAAATAATCATACACATTAGTTATGCTTTTCTTGTATTCTAACCAAAAAAAACAAGCCACTGTGTATATATAGGCACATTTACAAAGATGTATGGGGCACCATGTATGGTGATATCCGTTTGTTCCTTGGTTATCATACTAACTCATGACCGGAAACAGGCACCATTACAGGGTGCAATATCAGCTTACCAGGTGTTAATAGTATAAAAAATGTTGACTTATATAAAAGTAATTAATAATAAATAGATAATGAAAAGAATTAAATGACATATAATGGAAGGCACTATGCATATATATGTTAGATAGTTAGATAGATAGATAGATAGATAGATAGATAGATAGATAGATAGATAGATAGATAGATAGATAGATAGATACTTTATTAATCCCAAGGGGAAATTCACACACAGTTCCACCCTTGTTGTTCTTTCAGAACAACCAATTAAGACTTAACTTCTAACAGATTATAGATGGGCGTAAAGATTAAAAGATTTACAAGGGAAGAAATATGGGAAGTAGAAAGGAAGTTAGGAAGGATGGAAGAGGATGCTTTTGTATAGTATGGATCCATCTTCAGGAAGTAGGGCAGTATACTCAGAGTCAGTGAGGGATAGTGAACAACTAGCCTGAGATGCTGGTGCATCCATATATGTGGAACTGGAAGGCATAGCCATCCTCTCCCCACACCAACAATATTCTTAAACACAGTTTTCTTATAGGCGGCCAAACTACATCAAAATTAGCACAAAAACTAAATATGATTGCAAGCTTTATTGCACTAACCCAGCCACAGGGGATGCACAAACCAGTGTGTTTCTTCGTGCTGGTCCCATCCCAAGCCCGGATAAATGGGGAGGGTTACATCAGGAAGGGCAAAATTTTGCCAAATCAATATGTGGACAACAATACAAATTTCCATACTGGATCGTTCGAACCCCAGGTTAACAACGACCGCCACCAGTACTGTTAGCCAACAGGGTGCTGGCAGAAATTGGGCTACTTTTGGCCGAAGAATGAGAAGAAGAGGGGGGGAGACGTGTCTGGAGGCAGAAAGAGAGAAGGAAGGTAAAGAGAGTGGAACTGAGGGTAGGAACTTTGAATGTTGGCAGTATGACTGGTAAGGGTAGAGAGTTAGCAGATATGATGGACAGAAGGAAGGTTGATATATTGTGCGTGCAAGAGACTAAATGGAAGGGGAGTAAGGCCAAGTGGATCTGAGGTGGAGTCAAATTGTTCTATCACGGTCTGGATGGGAGGAGAAATGAGGTAGGGGGTATTCTGAAGGAACAGTATTTCAAGAGTGTTTTGGAGGTGAAAAGAGTGTCAGACAGAGTAATGATTATGAAGCTGGAAATTGGAGGTGTGATGATGAATGTTGTTAGTGCATATGCCATGCAAGCTGGGCGTGCAATGGATGAGAAAGAAAATTTTTGGAGTGAATTGGATGAAGCGATGAGCAGTGTACCCAAGGGACAGAAAGTGGTGATTGGAGTGGACTTCAATAGACATGTTGGTGAAGGGAACAGAGGAGATGAGGAGGTGATGGGTAGGTATGAAGGAGAGGAATGAAGAAGGTCAGAGGATAGTGGATTTTGACAAAAGGATGGACATGGCTGTGGTGAAGAGGGAGGAAGATACACACAGGTGGATTACATCCTATGCAGAAGAGTCCATCTGAAGGAGATTGAAGACTGCAAAGTGGTGGCAGGGGAAAGTGTAGTTAAGCAGCATAGGATGGTGGTCTGTAGGATGATGTTGGAGATCAAGAAGAGGAAGAGAGTGAGGGCAGAGCCAAGGATCAAATGGTGGAAGTTGAAAAAGGAAGACTGCAAGGTTGAGTTTAGGTGAGACAGGCACTGGGTGGCAGTGAAGAGTTACCAGACAGTTGGGCAACTACAGCAGATGTAGTAAGGGTGACAGCAAGAAGGGTACTTATTGTGACATCTGGACAGAGGAAGTAGGAAAAGGAAACCTGGTGGTGGAATGGGAAATTGCAGGAGAGTATATAGAGGAAGAGGATGGCAAAGAAGAAGTGGGATAGTCAGAAAGATGCACAAAAGTAGACAAAAGTACAAGGAGATAAGGTGCAAGGTGAAGAGAGAGGTGGCGAAGGCTACAGAAAAGGCATATGATGAGTTGTATGAGAAGTTGAACACTAAAGAGGGAGAAAAGGACCTGTACTGATTGGCTAGACAGAGGGACCAAGCTGGGAAAGATGTGCAGCAGGTTAGGGTGGTAAAGGATAAAGATAGAAACGTACTCACAAGTGAGGAGAGTGTGTTGAGCGGATGGAAAGAGTACTTTGAGAGGTTGATGAATGAAGAGAATGAGAGAGAAAGAAGGTTGGATGATATGGAGATAGTGAATCAGGAAGTGCAACGGATTAGCAAGAAGGAAGTAAGGACAGCTATGAAGAGGATGAAAAATGGAAAGGCAGTTGGCCCAGATGGCATACCTGTGCAAGCATGGAGGCATTTTGGAGAGATGGCAGTGGATTTTTTGGAAAAGTATAGAGAAGGCCAGAAGGAGTTGCATTGCGTCTTTGTGGACCTCGAGAAAGCATATGACAGGGTGCCTTGAAAGGAGGTGTGGTATTGTATGAGGAAGTCAGGAATGGCAGAGAAGTATGAAAGAGTTGTACAGGATATGTACGAGGGAAGTGTGACGGTGGTGACGACTGCAATAGGAGTGACGGATGCATTCAAGGTGGAGGTGGGATTGCTTCAGAGATTGGCTCTGAGCCCTTTCTTATTTGCAATGGTGATGGACAGGTTGAAAGACGACATTAGACAGGAGTTCCCATGGACTATGATGTTTGATGATAACATTATGATCTGTAGCGAGAGTGGGGAGCTGGTTGAGGAGACCCTGGAGAGGTGGAGATATGCTCTGGAGAGGAGAGGAATGAAGGTCAGTAGGAACAAGACAGAATACATGTGTGTAATGAGAGGGAGGTCAGTGGAATGGTGAGGATGCAGGGAGTAGAGTTGGCGATGGTGGATGAGTTTAAATACTTGGGATCAACAGTACAGAGTAATGGGGAGCATGGAAGAGAGGTGAAAAAGAGAGTGCAGGCAGGGTGGAATGGGTGGAGAAGAGTGTCTGGGGTAATTTGTGACAGATGGGTATCAGCAAGAGTGAAAGGGAAGGTCTACAGGATGGTAGTGAGACCAGCTATGTTATATGGGTTGGAGATGGTGGCACTGACCAGAAAGCAGGAGACAGAGCTGGAGGTGGCAGAGTTAAAGATGTTAAGATTTGCATTGGGTGTGATGAGGATGAACAGGATTAGAAATGAGTACATTAGAGGGTCAGCTCAAGTTGAACAGTTGGTAGACAAAGTCAGAGAGGTGAGATTGTGTTGGTTTGGACATGTGCAGAGGAGAGATGCTGGGTATATTGGGAGAAGGATGCTAAGGATAGAAATGTCAGGGAAGAGGAAGGCCTAAGCGAAGGTTTAAGGATGTGGTGAGAGAGGACATGCAGGTGATGTGTGTAACAGAGCAAGATGCAGAGGACAGAAAGATATGGAAGAACGGGAGTAGCCGAAAGAAGAAGACAAGCTTTATTGCACTGAATGGCAATTTTTGTTGTTACCTTATCTATCTTGCATTTTTCTTTATTAGTTCACAATTATTACTTGTTCTTGAATGATTTTATATGGGAGTTTAAAATTATCACTCTAGTTTATAAGTTTGTCATTAGTATTGTATATATTGATTTCTTTCTATATAAACACTATTATTATAACTCTGTTATCAATGTATTCTATGAAATGAAATGGCTTACAGGATGCCAGCCTTAATTATTACTAATGAATGACACAGAGATTTTATACTTCTTAAAATTAAAATTAGGCTCCAGACCACCATAATCTCGAATTTGGTTAAGGTTGTCTGAGAATGATATGATAAAAAGGAACAATTTGACTGTAAATGTTTATAGGTTCATCATTGTAATGTGTACAGAGTACAGTGAAAGTCTTACTAGCATGTGTTTATCAACAAGCCTGCTAAGAAAGTAACTGCATAAGGTGGTACATCTCAAAAATCTAGCAATTTATGAAAACCAAAAAATGATCTTTTTAATCATGTCAATTTAAAAGCAATTTAATATTTAATAAATACATTAACTAATGGACAAGGAATAAATTTAAGAACATTTAACAGGAAAGTAACACTGTCAATGAAAACATGAAACTGAGGAAATAAATTCGTTGTAAATTGATGAATATTATCACAAAGAAGGACAATCTTTAACCAAGAATATATTTTATTTTGTATAGTATTCATGTAATGTGTACCAGAAATATAAAATCAATTTCACTTCTATTACAGATGCAATGAAAAATCAAAGACCCATTAGGTTCTGATAAAAAAAATAGCAATTAAGATAAACAAAAAAACAGTGCAGCCAGAGAATTGATTTTAAATAGAGACGCTCCGATTTATTGTTGTTTCTCCAATCATGGGTGGGTTTCCCAAAAATGATACATAATAGTGAGTAATGAACTAACTAATGAGGGACCTGGTTAAACTACTTGCCATTTTGTGTCTGTCTTCTAAAGGGATTTTCTATTTTATTTTTAGCAATGCAATTTAAAGTGCTTCTTAGTGGGCTCCTCCTCTGCAATTGCAAGGGAAAAAGCAGAATGATCAACACACTAAACGTTACACTGTTACATCTGGAAATAACATTAATTGTTTAAAAGAAGCATTAGAAAGTTAATAAAATGCCTTTGAATAAACAAATTAGTTAATCAGTCATTCAGTTAGTTGCATATCTACAGTATGGATAATGTATAAAATGAATACTTCTTCCCATAAATGAATAAGAATAGTAGATAGAGAGATGCTGCCAGTGCTTTATAGAGGTTCTTGAAGAAAAATGGAGGGTCTTTCAAATCTTGTGAAGAAAAGGGCAGCAGATTTGAGAAAGAAGGCTAAGATTGGTGGAGGGTGGTTTTGGACAATGCCTCTCATTCAACAGCGTCAGAAGGAATTTTGGAAAGGATAGATGGGGGGTCTGAAAATATTTCCATTTACTCTAACAAAATCTGCCCTGCCTGGGCATCTTCTCCTGATCTCAAGCATTGAGTGACCTCATACAGGCACTAGCCCAAGGGAGATCTTTTAATGCTTCTAATAGTCAAAAGGTGAAAGCGCTGGACAAGAAAAGGGTTCAGCTATAGAGAGAGACAGAGAGAGAACAGAAATGATAAGAAGGTGAGAAAGAAGAGGAGCTCCAGCAGATGGAGAGGCACATTATGGAACTGGTTTTGCTAAAAGGAGTAAAACATGACATCCTGAGTAAACAGCACGATAGAACTGGCCCTATATTTCAATGTCAAAAAAGACATATTTTATATTGAATTCTTTATGAAACATACAGAAAGCAACACAATGGCGTGGCATGATACGACTGAGTCAGTCATTTATACTGTCTTTTCAGACACACAAACAAAAGAACAAAAGAAGCCAGCACAACACTTCTAGTTCAACAGTAGATTTGCAATTTTTTTTTTTTGCTTTACAATCTTGTTAAGACAAATACGTTTGACTCCAACAGAAACATGACAAGTCAATAAAAAACATGCAGTGTATTTATTGATGAGGCAACAGAACACACACATAAAGACACACACATAACAGAAACATTACAAATGTAATTCTTAGGCAGATCAAGTGCAAGCACCTGTGATAATGTTAATTCATACATCCTAGCCCTTGCCTTCTATCTGCTGGTAACTCAGTTGTAAGCCTTTCTTCCTCCACCTTCTCGCCATCTCCTTCCACTTTGTTGAGGGGAGGGAATCGTTCAGCTTATATTGCAGTGTTGTGCAGCATATAAACACACAACAACAACAGCACAGTAGTGTTCTGGTGAAAATCTAAGCCCCCTAATAGTTTATGTATAGTCATCAAAAGTGCATCTTCCCAATTCCTACAGATCACTCCAAACATGGTGCATTTTGCAGTTGGCATATTTATACCTACCTTTAGCCTTGGTTTTGGAGATTCAGCTCTGGAGTTAATAAGTTCTCAACAGCCACTCACCAGAAAAACTAGCAAACTGAATTAAGGAATCATTTAAAATAATTGAAAATAAATATGTTGATAGAGTAATGTCAGTGATAATCTTAATTTTTCAAGCTAAGCATCTCACCTGTTTTTGGATACACTCAAACTTTGGTCTTTGGCTGGGCTGGTTCTAAGAGTAAGTGTAAGCACTGACTTAGGGGCACTATGACTGGGGAGCCAAGGCTCATCTAGGTGCCAGGTTCTTCTAACAGATGTCACTGTAGCTCATTGCGCATCACCAGTTGCATAGCTAGGGGCGGGCGGAGGGAGCAATCTGCCCCAGGTGGCATTATTGGCCAAAAGGCTCAGTACAATTAATGTGTAAGCAGCAGGGTTCGGAAAAATATCACTCATGAATGAAAAAAGAAAAATTCTCTGATTTTTATCCACAAATGCTTCAAAAATAATTTTCAGACTGTCCTTCTGTGACGGCGTCAGACATAGCAGTTGAATTTGGCAATAACAAAAATAAACATAAACATTACACCGATAATAATTTCTAGGAAGATAAACAACTAATTTACAATTTATAATTTTGTTTCATTATCAATCCGAATGTGTTCTTACTCTGCACTGAACACATCCCCACCTACCACTTGTACACTACACTGGTTCTGGTTTTCGCAGCATAATTATATTAAACTAATAATTAGAACACATCGTATTAGTGCATCTGTACTACATTCTTGTCTAGTTGATGCTTATCAATAATTATATGTGAAAAATTGATTGCTGTTTCTCTATATATGAATAAATCTATACAAAATATATTGTCATTTTTCTCTATATGCCATTTTAATTTTCTATTTAAATAGGTTAACATATTCAGATATGTTGGAGGGCAGCAAATTGAAGCTCCGCCCCACCCTTGAGCTACGCCACTGTGCATTACATACATAAACGAACGCAGTCTGATCTCTGAGGGGGTGCATCCACCCACCACTGCATAGAGATGTCATGTTCCCTTGAGCCAGCCCTGTTTACGGGAAGCAAGTGCTCTAAACTGAACACACGGCACAGGTAAACTCTTCACCTAGTGTGCCTTTCCAAGGTTCACTATTGTAACCGGGTTCAGTGAATTTTACTTTTGTACTGTGATGAGTGGCATCTGACTTTTACAGGCAGAGCAGTAGACATGATCAAAATAAATAATCTTTTTGTGAATAATGACGAGGTTAGGTTAGTCTTTAATTTACAAACAATTTTGAATATGTAGCCCTGCTAAGATTCAGAGTGCCTTTATTTTAATTTAAATAAACTATTATAAAAAGAAAAAAATGTTTGAATCACTGTTTTTGAAGTTACTGCTTAACATTAGGGATGGGCAGATCGATACTAAAGTATCAATGCTTCAGATCCTCCTCTTTTAATTTATACATTGATGTTCACATTAAAAGTATTGATATTACACATTTTCAATAATATGGAAATTATTTTTAAAAAGCATTTGATGGTGAGAACATGATTAAATTAAACGTGTCATACTGTGCAAAACAGGACCTGCTATTCCTTCCGAGTTTTTCACCACCCTGCATTCACACTGGTCGTGCCGTGATCCACCAGGCAAAGCAGTGGAGCTGTGTATGTGAGGCAATAGCTGAAAGAAAGCGAAGCGTTGTTTGGCGTTATTTTACTCATTGAGTAAACAATAATGAAGCAAAATGTGATACATGTCAGAAGAAGGTATGTTATTGTGGCAACACCACAAACCTAGTAAAACACATAAAAGTCAATCATGTTGCCAAACACACAGAGTTACAATGGAGGTGATCAGAAGAAAGCACAGACACTCAGGCTGCAGTCTTCACTTAAAGAAACCTGCCATAAAGGCAGACAGTACGCAGGCAGCGTTAGTAGTGTAATCTTATGTAAGGCTGTTGTAATTGTTTCAATAGAAAATAATCAATGTCTGTTTTTAATGTGGAGTATATTACATTTATAGTTTAATGAATGGGCATGGTGGCACAGTGGTACTGCTGCTGCCTCGTAGTTAGGAGACCTGGGTTTGCTTCCCGGTCCTCCCTGTGTGGAGTTTGCATGTTCTCCCCGTGTCTGCATGGGTTTCCTCCAGGTACTCTGGTTTCATCCCACAGTCCAAAGACATGCAGGTTAGGTGGATTGGCGATCCTAAATTGTCCCTAGTGTGTGTGCTTGGTGTGTGCCCTGTGGTGGGCTGGCGCATACTTAAAAAACATTTTCAAACTTAATATATTTATTATGTCCATTATATATCTATTATAAGCAAAAATCTTGGAAGGTTGGAAGGAGACGAGACGTGATTTTCTCAAAGAGACACTTTCACATCCTGCGAGACAAGTCTTTGTGCCAAAGCATTTAACCACGTCTGGGGCCGGAAATAAAACAAAGAGTAGATGACAAAGTAGAATGTCGTAAAGAATTCAAAAACGTTGGCGCGGTACACATACAGAGCAGATTAGAGATAATGGAAGTATGAAAATTCGAAAGTCTGAAAAAAATTATAGTAAAAGTTGAACTAGCGCAAACAAATGGAAATTATTACTTGGTGAAATAACAGAACAGCGAAATGAGATCAAATATATTGTTTGGATTTAAACTTTAAGTTGGAGACTTGTAGATCGTATAATTCGTGTTGCCATCAGGGGAAAAAAAAGTAGTGTTTCTTCCCAATGAAGAGGCGTATCCACAAGAATTAAAAGATTTGCTATTTGGTGAAAGTGAAATCATTTCTCATTTGTGTGAATGCTATTGACAAATTTCTTGTAGAAAGAAAGAAACAATATTCACTCACGGGCAGTTATATGTTGCGTTGTCATGATGTAATTCCAAACACAGAATCAAAATTCAATGTGATATTGATGAAAAGGTAAAAGCAAAAAGAGATTGAATATATGTACATACTGTAGGTGATATGACAGAAGTGGGCCGCACGAGATGCAGATCATGCAGCACGGCAGCAACAGCAATCCAGCAGCTGATCGAGCAAAGAGGAGGTAAAAAAAAACTGTATTTGTTTCCCATTGTATCACGGTTTAAGAGAGGGTTTTGGAGGAGTGACCGCATCTTTTATATATATATATACTAGCAGAATACCCGCGCTTCGCAGCGGAGAAGTAGTGTGTTAAAGAAGGTATGAAAAAGAAAAGGAAAAATTTTAAAAATAACGTAACATGATTGTTAATGTAATTGTTTTGTCATTGATATGAGTGTTGTTCCCATATCTATATATATCTATATCTATATCTATAT
>JANRMT010062849.1:6014519-6034449 GCA_026402145.1 Polypterus bichir lapradei
TATATATATAGTGTGTGTGTAATTCGATATTATCTTTAAAACTCATTCCCTACCATAGACCCCGGGCTATAAAAACAATGCTAAAAGCAGTACTCCTGAGCATTACCAGGGCAACGGTATAGCAGCATCTTTTGCTCTTACCTGTAGGGGTGCCTAGTAATAATAGTGCCTCGTTAAAATTGTCTTTTAGCAGCCCAAGTATTACATACTCTTAGCAGTGATACAAGTAGGGATGTTATTGAGCCTCTCAGCAGCAGTGATGACGAAGTGAATCTGTCCTCAGTCAAAGAGATTGAAACGGACAGTGAAATCAAACGTGAGTCTGATGAATCAGAACGTGATGCTCACTCAGTATTTGCATCGTTATTATACTTTTTACATTTCTGACTGAATACGTTTAGTGTTTTGCATGCTTCACAGTAAAAAATAAAAATGTGATTTGTTTTTGAGCCAAAAAATGCAAAGCTTTTTCCATGTTTTTTTTTGAGAAAAATATAACTCTAACGCTTGTTGTTCCACAGATTGTTTGCAAGAACTGAATATGTTTAAGAATTTCTGTTAATAAACAAGCAAATAAGTCTGATCTTTGGCACTATATATAATAGTCTACTAATGCAAAGTCTTTTGAAATGTGACTTTTTAATGTCCACAAATAATGTAAGTTTTTACAGAAGATTAACCATTCTTACAAGACAACACTCTGGCTGTATCAGTATTGGGATCGCCATCAGTATTGGCAATACTAGCCGGTATCAGATCGAAAAGAACATTGCCTATCACTAATTAACATGCTGAGCTTGACCCATCTTCACGGTATGTCTATTGTGATTGGTTGAGTGAGGGTCTGTATTCCGTTCTTGCCATGGGATTGGCCAAAAGGAGTAAATGTGTAAGATTTGAAAAAAGACCAGGAAGCGGCCGGGGAGCTGCGCAACTCCAGCTCTGTTTTGCTTTGAAAAGGGAAACGGGAGAGAGAAAAAATTTCTAGGAAAATAAAAACAATGATGAAGTTTAATGATAAAGTACATGGTGAGCGTGACCGCAAGCATCGTACTCGGTAGGGTAGCAGCTATGACTGTTGATGAGGGTTCTTTACGGGTGGACTTGTCACTTGGACTTTATTACAATCTCGAAAAAAAAAAGAGTGAGAAATGAGACTATGCACTGTGAGTTACAAAAGAAAAAGCTCTGGGGTTTCCTCCAGCAATGAATGACAGATCTGAAAGTATTCCTAAGTGCTTCTGTATGAGTTGTTCAGGTTTTTGGACACTTTGTTCTACTTTTGTGAATATTCAGTTTTTCTTACTTATTTGCTCGGATGAGAGTGAATGGGCAGTTTAATTTTTCTGCTGCTACTACACCCCAGAATCACTCAGGCCTTTAACAAGAGGGTATTTTATGTGTATTTGTAAAATTATGTTATATTTATTGGATGCACGGTTTGCTGTTTATCACCTCTGTGTGCGCATGTTCGAGTGTAAGCCCATAAGGATTAACCCTTAACTACTTGCACTGGTGTATTTTTGTCCAATGTTCTATTACTTGTTTCTACTGGCAGCATCCACCATCTATCCTCAACTTGATTCACTAAAAGTACAGTGTTGCAATGGGTTTATGAGTGGATGCACAGTTGCAAGTTTCATATCGTGCTTTTTCTTACACGACACGGGTACTTACATATGTACAGTTTGTTGCATATATTTTACTTGTTTCTTAAACTTTGTTACTTATAATTTTCCCTTGAAAAGAAATTTTTCATAAAATGGATCGATTCCTTAGGGCTATACTGCTGTAAGTAAATTAGTAAGTAACAAAGATAACAATGAAGAGAGGGTTGTCAATGAAAGCAATCATAATACAGGTTCAGAAATTGATATTGGAAAAGAAGATATGCATGCTGACACAACTATGGACTCTGGAAGCTCTGTAGAATATGATGAAAGTGATGAATATTCATTCATATCTAAGTGGTGCAAAACTCCTTGTGTTTGCAAAGAACATTCAACAACTGAGGTGAAATGTGATAAATGTGCAAATCCTGCAGTGAATGAAAGTGTGACCGGTGACGAATGAGCACTGGAGGAATGGATAAGATAGTCTTAGACTGTGTCGTACTATTCAGTAATATGGCATTAAATACAATTAAAACGTGTATAATTTAAAATTATTGCAATATTTTATATTCAAACCTCACAGCGTGCATATAAATAGCCATTTTAACACTGGTGCATGAAGAACACCGCACGAGTACTTATGAAATGAGAAATGGTGCGAGTAGTTAAGGGTTCATGAAAGGTACTAAAGCCTGTAATATTGCAAATAGCTTATTGTGAAATTTAAAGCAAATATAGAAATAAATAACGGGTCATGAAGTGCATTGGGACAGCAAAGGAATTCAATAAGGGAGTTTAACTAGTTACTTGAATAATTCATTTGTATATGTTTACTGAATTGCTTTACTTTTCTTATATATAAACATCTACGCATGGACGTGTGTGTGTCTGTCTGGCCCGGAAGTGACAGGTGGAGTCGGGGTAAGAGCTCCGCCTCGAATGAAACAGAAAACTCACTTAGCTACTGATAACACAAGTGAGGCCAACACATCAGCAAAACGAAACCTCACAAGAAAGACAAAGCTGCTTAGCTGCTAATATCGGCAAAACGGTATACCTTTTACTTTTCCTCCCACCGCTAATGCACAAACGATGCGAGCACGACGGCAAAATAAATCCTCCGAGGAGAGAGACGCCCAGTGAAGTGTCATTCAACTACCTGACACCTCTACATTTAAATTTTTTTCTGGTGATTTCAATAGTTTCTAGGACCCCGGGCTTTTTACAGCACGGGCTTACACAGCTAGTATATTAATAAATGTTTTGAATGTTTGAATGTTAAACAGTTTGTTTCTTTGATCTCGGCATTTTCAGTAGGCACTGAGTTTGATTAGTGAAGTAGTTAAGATCTGCGGATGCCGTTGAGAAATGAGTAGATAAAAAGCTCAAATATTTTACTTTTAAATAGAAAGGGGCTTTTGAAAACACCAAACACTTGTACATTATGTTTTACGAATTTAAGGCGTTACCCATGGTTTAAAAGATGGAGAAAGTGCTATACCTACTCTTGAATGTGAAGGATTTTAGGAAAGATTCATGAATTATTGAACTATCTTAAAATGAAATTACCATTGCAGGTAGTGTTATGATGCTTTTGGGAAACTCACCTCAGATATTTTATTTCTAAAGGCTCAGAAGGCTATTTCATTCACACAGATTTTGCCCATCATTTTTTTTTCTTAAATGTTAAGCACCAGACTAAGCTCCTGCCTTTCACTTGATGCTGTCAAGTTAGATTGTGGCTACTCAAAACTCTGAAACTGGATTAAGCTGCTTTGGAAAATGGGAGAAAGGATAGATGGCCTTCTAGTGAATTCATTATAATAAGAAAAGGAATGCACTACAAGTCAAAGCAAAAATTCTCAATTTTAAGCTTGAACTCTCAGTTAAAAATATTAAGGCTTAGCAAATCACAGAGTTTCTTCATCTCCTCCAGTTCTTCTGTGTAATCTATGGAAAAAAGTTACAAATATTTTAAGCAAAAGAGGTCCGTTATAAAATTTCTTAATAAAATTCATAATCTACCAAAGTGAAGCTCTTGTCCACTTGTACAAATTATAGTTATACAGCTTAATTGTTTAAGGGATCTCATTGTTGAAAAAGCGGCTTTGTAACTTTCAGACATTTTTCAAATTAAGATCAGCAGGGTTTTTTTTTTAAAACAAATTTTTAGGATAATTCTAACTACTTATTTTATAGCAATCAGCAAAAATTAGATGCAGAGTTAACCGATAGAGTGCAGTGTGAATGGAATAATTGGAAGAAAGTATCAGGAGTATTGTGTGATAAATGTACAGGGTGGTCCAGATCTAATTATGCAACTTTTAATGCAATGCAGCTCGCAAACATTGCCTGTCATCGAGAAAAGGCAAACACATCGCACCTGCTGGTCGACTGACAACCATCTCCCCACCGTTTTGGAATGCAGGGCAGGTGCTGCCATCGATCAGCAACAAAAAGATTTTTTTGTTAATTCTCTATGTAATAAACTTAATAAGTTATAGTATAATGTAAATAGCATAATTAGATCTGGACCACCCTATATTAAGGTGAAGGTTAAAGGTAAGGTTTTTATGACAGTGGTAAGATCAGCAATGATGTTTGGAGCTGAGACATGCGCAGTAAAGGGAGCACAGGAGAAGATGTTAGATGTGTCAGAAATGAGAATGTTGAGATGGATGTGTGGAGTTAGAAAAAGGAGAAAATAAGAAATGAGACAATGAGAGATATCTAAAAAAGTGTATGGGAAATTAGGTTGAAGTGATATTAACATGTGATAAAGAGAGACAATGAATATGTGGGCAAAAGAGTGATGGGAGTGGAAGTGCAGGGGAAGATTAAGCAAGAGGGGCCAAAGTAGAGGTGGATGTAAAAATGAAGAAGACCTGAAAGAAAAGGGTTTGACTTGGAGGTGGAGGTGCAGCATCAAGCTCTTTGGGAAAGGTTGATCAAGCACATCAACCCCCCACAAAAGTGGGAAAAGATGAAGAGGAAGACATAGAAGAAGCATCAGCTCAGGCATTTCTAGATAAATAAAGATTATTCATTACCTGGAAAATGCACACCCTCTGGAAACTGTGCCAGTGCCAACTTCATAGAGGCATCCATTTTTTGTTGTAAAGTTTCTCTCACTTCATTCTTTAAGAGATTGAATAAGTAATAATATTTGTACATTTTCTTATAGCATTACATCTGAATGGTTGCATTTTTCACTTCTCTGATTAATACAATAATACTGACAGTCAACTGCTCTGCATCTGAATTATATGCAGTTTGTGCACATTACTGCTATTTAAGTGCCATTAGGGAAACAAAGTTAGCAAAGTGGAGTTCTTGGTAATAGCACAGTGTTTACTGTTCTGAATCAAGGCTAATGCTCCTGGGCTCATGCATAAGGTCCACAGGCACACTTTCAGGCTGTGACAACTATTGGACACAGTTCAATTAGTGAGTGCTCTGATGAACAAGAAATGTTTCTTGGAGTAAACTAAAAATGTCAACTAAAGGACCTTAAAGTCTGACATTTTACTCACCTTTAGTTTAGTAAACTCAGTTAGCATATTCATCATTGCCTGTTTGAACATGAGGTTTTTGGATTGTTTTATTTTATCTTCAAACATCGTGTGAATTTTACTCATGAAGTTTCGACCCTTCTCTTTACTGGCCTCTAAAAGGAAAGATATTGAAAAATCATTTAAATATGTAAAAATGATAGGTACAAGTAATGTTTACCACAGTGCTATACTTCATTTATTCACATTCATTATAAGACCTTACCTAACATTGTCATCAGTACTGAATCTTGTAACAGCAGAAATGAAAACAAACACTGAAGTTTATTGCCTAAGATGTGCTGACACAACCACACCCTGAAAGAATTTAAAGTGTCAAACTGACACCCTGTCTGTGGATTATGGGAGAAAACCCAAAATGACTTGCATATGAATTTGCATGAACCACGAGGTGGTGGTGTATTGTGCTTTGATAAAGGCACTGGACTTCAGGTTGCTGTGTTTTTTTCCTAAGGATGTCACTTAACTTACAGTATCTGTGTTGTCACACACTTTCGATTAGGAGACAGCTAAAAGGACCTAATGAAGGTAATTTAATGCCAGGCCAGGGGGTGGTGGGACACGCTAATCCATTCTCTATTATCTCTCCACATCAAAAACGTGAAATTCTGCCTGGTTCCGGTTCCGAAGATATCACTTCCTGGCAGACACCTTAAAAGCTACACCACTTTGTGTTGCCAGTCAGTCAAATGTTGGACTCAAACCTGTGCCTAACTCTGCAACTTAGTTTGCCTTTTGCAGCCAGGGCTCAAGTATACGGGTGGCTGCCCCAAACCTTTTTTCTGTGTGTTGAGGCTACTTATTTCAGTGTCTAAATAAAAAATAAAGTTTGCAAACATTTTGATGAACTCATGAAAAAACATGGATAAAGGTGTCAGCCCAATATATTAAATTAATAACTTTGCAAGCACAGAAAATACTGCAAAATAAACCACTTGTTCATTTTCAGTGGCTATGATTTTGTTTTTAATGCTCATATGAATGGCAACCTAAGATTTTCAGTTTCCCATGGACCAGTTTCATAGAGTGTAATGACTTGAAGTTTAAACAGTATTTTCTATAAGGAAATGTTTTAATTATGCCTGACTTGTAAGCAAAAGTATAGTGTAAAAAGCAAATTCTATTGGATTCTAAATTCAACCTTGGCTGTATGTGAAATGGCCAGTTTCCCAATTTATAAAATAAATCATCCTTTTTAAAAAATGAACAATTTGCACTCATGTAGGCAGTTGAAAAGCATGCATTTTCAAACAAAAATGCATTTTAGAGCAAGATATTGCATTTTCTTCTGTAAACTTTGCTTATGTAAAGATTTATAGGTTTATATTTAAATTCAAGAGACACTGTAAGTACAATTGAGTTGCTGGAAGCAATAGTATTATCTTTGAGTTTCTGTATCATTGGAAATAAATCATAATTGCTAATAGTGGGGTCTCTACAATAAGAAGCTGTGGGCTACAGCCTCACCAAATGTCGTGCAAATAAGTAATAAGCTTCCCGCAGAAATTTCACGTATTATAATGCTAATGTAATTATAATGTTATTAATGTTTATAACAACCCCTAACTTCATCTTCTTAAGTATTTTTTCCAATGTTATATCATATGCTGAATGTAATTATTTATCTAGAAAAATATTGCTTTTTTGTATTATGTGAAATTGTCTTTGTACCGGGTACTGCAAGCCTGTCTCAATCTGAGGGGTTGGACCAATTGACCCTACAGTGTTGTGCACATGTGCAACTTTAAATATCCAGTTGGGGCTTCAAGGTCTTTGCCCATACCAAATGAGAACCCATTGTTTTTATTTTTTAGTGATTTTTTTAATTACACATTTTTACTTCTGGTTGGAGCTTTTCCTAGTCAAGGCTATGCAGCACAGGCCAACAAATAAGTACAAAAATTTGAGGACCATTTGCTTCCATAAATGTAGCCACAATAATGTGAAAAAGGGACCACGCTAAATTTGTGGAAATTAAGTCAGCAGTATGATGCTCCTGTTTAAAAGAAACACAAGATTCTAGTGCTGAAAGAACAGATACAGTATGTATGTAGAAAATTATTTTTTTCAATTGTTTGTTGGCCCTGTGCTGATCAGCAAACACCTGGCTGCATAGTGGTTAGTGCTGCGACCAGATATGCTTTAAGTTGTGTAGTGTGTATTTTTCGATGGTCTTGTGGCTTGTCCATTTTCTCTTCAAATATATTTGATTCTAAACTTGAGTTATGCCTATTTCAATTTAGGTAGTTCATAGCCATTACATTTTTCTGGGTAGTGGGCGGATATGAAGATCTCACTTTACTTAGGGATTAAATGTACTGTATAAGGCTATATTTTGACAGATAATAGGAAATCAGAAGGAATCAAAATGATCTGATGGTACTTTAGACATAAAGTTGGGTGAATTTGCATGCCTCTCTAGTCATTAGCAACAGAAGGATAGACATCCAGCAGAATAAAAGGTTTTGTCTTGTCCTCACAACCACTCATGCACTCATGTATTGTTGAACACTACATGCTGAGGGGTACTACAGTCACTAGTGCAAGTTACTGTGACTTGCTGGAGACCAACGTGAAGCCTGTTATTCGATCCAAGCAGCGGTGGACTGCTGTCACAAGGAGCCCTTTTGCTGCAAGACAATACCTCTGCTAAGAACAGCTAAGAACACCAAGGCTTGTCTAGAGAAACTGAAGTTTGAAGTATTGCCACATCCTCCTTATTTGCCAAATTTGGCATCGTGTAATTTCCACCTTTTTGAACCGCTAAAAAAACATCTGGGTGGTCGTCGATTCAAGAAAGATGACTACATGAAGAAAACAGGGATGAGTGGTTGCGAGGACAAGACCAAACCTTTTATTCTGCTGGAATCCAGGCACTTCTAGTCAGGTGGTGCAAGTGCATTGAGAATGGTGGAGACTACATTGAGAAATGACATTATCAGTTTTGTTAAGGTTCGCTCCAATTTCTAATAAATCCCATTTTCTTGTAATAGTTGCCTCATTAAATAAGAAAGAGCAAAAGAGTAGCAACTGTAAATGATTAAGTTTTCAACAAATAACCGCTGGAAAGAGAGAATAGGAAATAGTTATAAAAAAAAATGGATCCTTCCCAATACATTTCATTAAACTCTTAACTATGGGCAATACTTCAGTTGGAGAAAGGTAAAGAAAAATAATAAGTCCTGTAAGCAATGACAATTAGAATAAGGTGGAGAGAACATGTTGTTTATGACACATATAGCATAACATAAGATTCTCAACTCCATTTAATAACTAATGGTTCTGGGGTCTTCTAGCTATGTTGGAGGAAGCTGGCTCAAGGCAGGACAGAGCCCACTGCACCACTCATTCATGAACACACACACACTCAAACTGAGCCAACCTGGAATCATCATTTAACCTAACAGGCAAGTCTTTAAAGATGTGGTAGGGAAACAACTGCAAAAACACAAAGACAACTTGCAAACTACATATGAAGAATGTCTGAACACAGGATTCACTGGTTAGTGAGAGAGCCGTCTATCCCATACAAATCATTTAAATTTAATCGAAAGCTCAAAACATTGAATCAGGGTATTACACATAATTTTTCTTTATTTTAGTGACTGCAAGAGACTTTACCTTTGTAAACAGGATCCATTCCATCTTGAATAGACTGAACAATAGAGTTGTATATTATTTTTTTACTGTGAAGAATTTTTTTTTCCAGTAACACCTGGACTCTTCTTAGCTAATGGCAAAAAAACAAGAAAACAGCAGATAAAAAATAATAGCACGTCCTTACTGTAACACTGTATGGGCCACACTTCAAATTTGTCCTAATTTGATTTGTCATTACAGAGTTGCCATTATATGCTTCATATGGATAATGCAGTCTATCCCTAAGGGACATTAAATGGAATAAAATTGCTTCAAAATAGCTTTCTCGACGAGTAAAGCCATCCATGGGTATGACTGAGATTTAAATGTCCATTTTAAATCACGTCTGCTGTCTGACATTGTATGTTTTCAGGACTGTGAAACTGCCTCACCTGTCTACATTTTATTTTATATTTTTAGAGTGTCCCTTATTCTTCAACATTGTACTATGTATGATTTATTTTGTGTTTTTATTTTCTCATGGTTCTTCACAATGGCCAATTGCACTCTGAATCTACAGGACTCTTGCTTGCCACAGCACTTTGCTGTGTCGTTGGATAGCATTTGTCTGTGTTTTTTGTCCCTCTTTAACACTCTTGTTTTTTTTCTATTTTGACATTACTGTTCTTTACTTTTTAATTTCTTTTTGATTGGTATTGTTCAGAGCCAATATTATCATCACTGTAACATCGCTTTGCTGCCATTTTGTCGTTAGAAACATGTTTCACTGCAGATTATATGCCTCCTGTGTTGCGTGGCTTTTGACATTATGACACACATACTATACTATAAAAGGCTGGCAAATGTTCTACATATAACATCATCACCACCACAACATTTTTAGATGGCTGTGTGGTGATCTAAGCATCCAGTGCATGTTTTTAAGTGAAATGTTTAGGATTCTGTATTTCCTGTGTGTTATATCAACTTTGACTTTGGCTTTTTGCTGTTTTGAGAGATTTTTCTTGGTCAGTTCCTTGCTTGCTAGAAACATCACTCATGACCTTGTTTTTCCTGGTTTAGCAGAACACTGCTCAAACAATGAACAAAGTTAGTTAGGCACAAATTTGGATAACATTGTTGCTTTGAGTTTCAATTCTAGTTCTTGTTTTGGCTTTGGTGAAATAATAAAATATTCTTCTGCATTAAAGATGTTTGCAATGACTGATGAATCTCTTGCCTTGCACTTAACAGACCTTTTCTAAATATGTCTGCTGCTTCTACTACACGATTGTCAAATTGGACAGACTGGATAATGACAACAGTGGGAAAAGGAAAAATGAAAATCAAAGTCATAATGGACAGAAGTCACAAAAATGAAGTCTCACAAAAGTAGCAAAGCCCCAAATGTTAGCCAGAAATCATTGTCAGAAAAATCAAGTTAAAGTCCTATCTGCCTAAAAGTATTTTTTAAACACTAGCTAACACTGCAAAAGTTGTTTTCAATTCAAAATCTTGGACATCAGAGATCCCATCTTATATGATGCATCTCCGGTGTTGACCTCAAAATGCACCCACGAGGTACAACATGTTGCCTACAATATGGCTGCCTGATCTGAAAATACAGCAAAATGGTAATGCTTGCAACAAAGAAAATAATCACAAAAATAATGATAATAAATAATACAACAAAAAAATAATCAAAATATTGATGAACTGACCCAAACCCCAGAATTATTACACTTAAAACATGAAGCGACTATGATGATGCAGCTAGGTTGTTTTGCAAACCAATGATATAATGTGGGGTCTTTTAGCTCAACTGTGACACAATAGTTCTCAGAACAAGACCAAAAAGAGGGGTGTTTGTGTAAAAACAGCAGAATTGTGGGTATTGGTAGCTAAATCTGGGCAAAATAAAGAATTTCATCTGGTTGTACATAGGGAGGCTCAAAAAATGCATAAAACAACCAGTATCTAAGAGGGAGATGCACATATTGATTTATAGGAACTGTGAAATAGTGAAGGTGTACCTGGGGACTTTACACATTTTAAATAAGTTCATTTCGTCTTAAGTAAAAGAAAGCAAAAAAAAAAAAAAAAACATACTTCAGTTTTAATGAACACCAGCCGATATGACTGTCCAGCTTTCTTTTTTGTAAATATAGCATCATTTTCGAAGTTCGACTGAAGTAACTCCAAGGCTGCTTTTATACTTCTTCTGGTACTCTGGTTGAGCCTAGTAGTAGGAGTATTGTAGACTGATCATTGAAAATGTAATGATTATTAAGTCTGTCATCAAAGGTTCACAACTTAATGTTTCAAAAATCATGTTATAAATTCATTATATTAATTGTATAACTCTAGAACTTTAGGCTTCTTTGATTAAGTAGCATAATCAATCTTTTCTGTGCAATACTATGCTTCAACTTGCTATTAAAAAAAGTAAAAAAAACAAACTGAAAGAGAATTGAGTTTAAAATGTAATATTTTTGATATATAAATCAGACTTAGAAAAACAAAAACAATGAATTGTGTAATGTCAATAAAGGGCAGCATGCCATAAATGATCAACTTACTGGAAACTGCTTTTTAGGGTATTATCAACAACTACATAGATGGGTGATGCCAACTCATTGTTGAGATCAATTATATCACCTTTGGAAGAGCGAAAGCTTCCAGAATTATGGCATAAAGCCTTAATTGTCTGATGGTAACCACCAAGGTTCGTTCTTTCCTGTCAAGAAAATGAATGCATTATAAAATATATAATTACCATCTCTGTAATACACTGTGCAGCAAATACATCATAATCACTAATTAGTTTGTCTCTATTTTTCATGTTTTAAAGATTGAAGGTAGAACTGTGGTGGCAGCACTAACTGTAAGAGATTTGGTACCCAGGTTGGGATGTCCAGAAGAACACTTTCCTGTACATGAGAAAGAAATAATGAAATGTTTTCATGAATGTCACAGAATGTAATTCTACATTATGACAGACAGCAGCAGTTTCCTTATCCTGGTCTTTTTTAGAGTCCACTAGAGCTGCCTCCTATTTGTATTTCAGAACAGCCAGTCTTATCGGCAAGAAAATGTGCCATGGCAGAGGTTTCTATCAAAAATTATTTGAAGAATTACTCAGAAATACTTCATGGTTACATCCTTAAAACACCAGAAGTACTCCTGGGCTGTACCTTAAAAGAGCCTCTTTGTCTATTGCTAGAAGAGAAGTGGTTTGTCCACCTCTGTCTCTTTGGAGATGCATGTGTTTGTGTGTGTGTGATGTTTTTGTCCTGACATTAGTTTGCAAAATAAACTAACCTATTTTTCAAGGAGCACATTCCCCTTGCAAAATAAAAACTGGATAATAGGTTTTAATAACCAGATTTGGGACATTATAGACAAAACTAACTCAGCTACTCTGTGTACACTTCACATAAACACATGCATTCTCATCAACTTGAGATAATATTTTCATTTTCCATTTGCAACATTCTACAACCGCTCTAACTCAATACATGCATTAGCCTCTTCCTTCTATGGCTATCCTTCTAACTAGTCGGATCTAAAGGTCAACTCCAAGGCCAACAGCCAAAATTACTTCTCCTCTTCTGGGCAATCATGTCCTAATTGGCATGACCTTGGTGTCCATGAATATCCAAGACAGAAATTCTGTGTGCCAACAGTTCTAGTCTGTACCATATCTCATATCACATAATCACATAAAAAAAAAATCAATTCAGAAAACTCAGAATGTGTGTCAAGGACCTTCCTTCTGATAGCTTAAAACAACAACTAGACTGGATCCCCAAATTTCTGTGTCAGATATAATACTAGTAATTCCAAGGCAAATACTTGTGCATATGCTATTATTTTGAGAGACTACAGATACTTACAGGTTTTAACAATTTTTGAACAATGTTCAGACACTGTTTTTCAGCACTTTCCACACCTTGTGTCAGTTCCCCTTGTAGTTTTCTAAAAACATTATCAAAGAAAACTACCAAATTGCCAGTTTCAACAGAAAGATTTTTGTTTAGTTTAACATAGAGTGCTTCATTTTCATCAGCCTGAAAAATGTGAAATAAGAAAATATAAAAAGCTGCATTATTACCAAAAAAAATCAAATTTATTCAAATTAATCTTTTTAAAATCTAAATTTTGATTTAAACAAGGATTGTTATTCATTTATTACAGGAATTTATTATGTATTCTCTTATGGTGCCTTATCACTAAAACCATGACTTTTTGAATAGTGGTGTAACATACGTAAGTTTTAAATACTTTCCTCCATTTTCTGATAAATTTTGTCCTAAAGTATACTCTGAATACCTGCCTTCTCGTCTGGTGTTTAGCACATCTGTAATGTAGAACTGGCATCCTATCAGAACTCTTTGAGCTAAGACCTGTTTAAAGAACTAAACAGCTTAAGATGGTCAGGCAAAAAGAATAATTTGTTCACCAAAAACACTGAATGTGGCAGAGACTGTAGCTTGTGTGTAACAAGCAGAAAAGTTGACAAGCTCCCCAACCTCTGAACTCTGAAATACAGTATCTAAAATGCAAGGCTGAAAAGGAGGTAGTCAACCTTTCATTATTTTCTATAAATTACCTATACTACTGCTTAGTTTTCTCCTACTATCTATTTAAATGCATTGAGGTGCATTCATGAAATAGCATTCGTAAATTCATTTAATCAAGATTTAAGGCAGGAACTGGCCTAACCTACTAACCCTAACCCACATTCTCACTGAGCAAACTTAAAATCTACAAAAAACATATTATTTTCAAGTCACTGGTTTGATTTTCATTTCAGAAAGATATGAGCAAATTAGGGAAGTGTTTTGAGAAAAGCAAATGGTTTACCTTCTCTTCAGCATTTTCCTTAGGAACATGAAGAAAGGATATAATCCCAGATACCTCGGAAACATAATGTTCTACTGCTTTCTTGGTCTGGTTGACATAAAGTTCCTTCACATGATTTTTCAGAGATGGGAGCTCTATATGAATAGTAACAGGGGAGAATGTGGTGGTTTATCATTTACAATTCAAAATACAATTGATTAACCAGTTTCTACTTAAAATCAGGAATACATATGGTGAGCTTTTAAATTCACCTTTGTATAATATAAAATGCAGAACAAAAAATACGCATTTTCTTAGTTTTGTAGAAATTATACTGTTATTGATATATGAAATAGAAGCATTGCAGCATGCAATATATTGCAACAAAAAAAAAGTATGTAGAATGTGATTTGTAAAAAAGTCTAATCTTAGATTACATCGACTAATGTAAAACATTTATTTCATTTGCAGAATTACGCATTTTAATTTTACCGTTCGGGCGGCACGGTGGTGCAGTGGTAGCACTGCTGCCTCGCAGTTAGGAGACCCGGGTTCGCTTCCTGGGTCCTCCCTGCGTGGAGTTTGCATGTTCTCCCCGTGTCTGTGTGGGTTTCCTCTGGGCGCTCCGGTTTCCTCCCACAGTCCAAAAACATGCAGGTTAGGTGGATTGGCGATTCTAAATTGGCCCTGGTGTGTGGGTGTGTTTGTGTGTGTCCTGTGGTGGGTTGGCACCCTGCCCAGGATTGGTTCCCGCCTTGTGCCCTGTGTTGGCTGGGATTGGCTCCAGCAGACCCCCGTGACCCTGTGTTCGGATTCAGCGGGTTGGATAATGGATGGATGGATGGAATTTTACCGTTCTATTCTATAAACCTTACCAGTTTCTTCATCTGTTAAAACATTATTTTTTCCTTGTTTCCAAAACTCTTTAGAACTCACTGTAAACACTTTAATGGGATTGCTAGCAGAATTATCTTCAAGGCCAAAGAGGAATTTCTGAAATTGAAACATAAAAATTTAATATCTAGTCAAAATGATGTAAACTTGATTAGCAGCATTAACAAACCATTTGCTGCATTTACAGATACTGTAGGCATCAAGCGGAGGTAATGTGAGGAGTGTATTCCAAAAACTTTGTGTGGTGTCTTCTGACAGATAATATGACCCTTTAGCAGGGTGTAGTAATTGAAGCATTCTGTCTTATCTCTTGGCTTCATTAAAGCCTAAACGTACTGTTACAATAGTTTGATATTCAGCACTGTTACATTCCTTTGGTGTGTGTTTGCTCTAAACTTGGAAAAAGAAATTCTTCTCATTGCAATTGTGGATCACAGAACAGACTCTTAATGGAGGTCTTTGATCACATATACAGCTACAAAGAAATATCTGAACGGAGGCTCCAGCTAAATTAGACCTCAGCCAAGAAAAAGCAGGTACAGAATTAATTTAGTATTTTGAGAAGATTCTGGATTCAATACAATACAGCTAGGGCTAGAAATACTAGGAACTACCAAATGTTGACTAGTTAGTTAATCTCTTTTCACTACAAGATTGTGGACTAACAAATTATATGATTGGCAAAAAAGTATTGCAAATTAAACAAATCGTTAAAATAAACAGATTCCTTTGTCCTGTTAACATTAACATTTTGTTTTGGAAGTTAAAACATGTATATGAAAAACCCTTTAATACTTTTAAAATTAAATACTTAATTATTCTGTAACTTTCAATGATGCTTACATTATGTTATTTCAGTAACAGTATAAGTAAAAAAGAATCCCTTACTTTTACTATTTTGTTGCATTTATCATTAATCTTCTGTTTGACTTTAATATTTCTATTAAGTATTGTTTCTCTTTTCAATTTGCTGTCATCATCTGGTTCCTGCAAAAACATATTTTAAAAAGTCTCTACCACAGGTAAAGTGCTTAAATGACTGTTTTAGAATTAATACATAAATACAATTATAAGCAGTCTTAATAATAATATTAATCATGATTAAATTCCTTTCAGCTTAAATATCAAGTTGGCAAAAGTTCAACTTGGATAAAAATATATGGCTACTTACTGCCTGTCCTGAAATCCCTTGTGTTTTGTGACCACTGGAAAAGAAATAAAGTTGATTAAAATACTAGGCTTATTAATTTATATATATTATTATTTTATTTTATTTTTATATATATATAAAATCCTAAGCCTAAAAGTGCAACACTTTTGTACAAAGATTTTATGTGACTTTTTTGTCACGCTTTAAATCAGGCTTATTTTAAAACCTACATAAATATGTTTGGTATCATTCTTTTCAGAATTTATTGAACTTTAATGTGTTAGATTTTCAGATTCTTATTACGTTTTTAAATTATAAACTAAAAAATATCAAGAACTCATGTCCCGTGAGACAAGACTTAACCAAGAGTGTCAAGTGATTTAACCATGCCCGGGGCCGGAAATAAAAGACAAAGAGTAGGATAGCTGCTGTACAGGCTTTTAAATGTTCGAAACGCCATGTGAGATGCAGATCACGCGGCATGGCAGCAGCAGCAAGCCAGCAACTGATCAAACAAAGAGGAGATTGTTTCCCATTGTATCACCGTTTAAGAGGGGGTTTCAGAGGAGCAGCACCAATCTAACCAATTTCAAATAATAACTCACCTCTGAATGCCCATTTGAATGCCTATTTCATCAGTTTTGGTGCATATATAGGTTATATTTTGGCACTCTCCTCCACCAGCAATGCCTCTCAGTCCAGTATTCAGGATTTCTAATGCATTTCTGTCAGATCCTGCTCTTGTGATATCCGTAACAATCCAAATAGAATTACACTTGCTGATATACTATTTAAGAAATGAAAAGAATATCCATTTATTTGTAATCTAGAATTTGAAACTCACATTTTAAATATATTATAAAGGTTGTAAAAGTAAAATTATACCTCCTTCCACATTTTATTTCTGTCTTTATTAGAATCTCCAGTTCCTGGTATATCAACCAATACCACTTGATCTGGTAATCCACAGGCTTTTGGTACATGAAGTTTAACAACTTTCACCAGGGGCCAATAAGAACGTGCGGTTTCATCATCTGATTCACTCCTTATATATTGATTAATCTTCTCAGACAACTCTGAGCCCTGTGAGACGTAAATAACCAACATCATTTGTTGCACTTGGGGTTTCTGCTCTTCTCTTATACATACTTAAATATTTCAGGGTAAACCAGCATTGAAAAACTGGAGAACATAACTATACCATATAATAAGCATCTTATACCCTTTTTTTACTAACTTCCTTACGGCACAACTAATTTTAGAATACAATAGAAAAAGTGCTTAAATTAAGACATTTGTTTCACATGAATTGAAGATTCTTTTTGCAAAGCACTGTCTTTCTCACATGATTCATACTATCATTAAAGAGACAAAATTGTTATAAAACAAAATCACTTTTATAGTTAATGATAGGCAAAATGTCAAAAAATGTTACTTGTATACTAGCAACAGTCATTAACTGAAACAAAAGGTAGAGCACCTATGATTAAATTTTTTACAAACCACACCGCATATTGAATGACACAACATCACTGAATTTGTCAGGTTCATAAAAAGAGAAACAAAAGGTCAAAATTAAAAAACAAAACAAAGGACCATGAAATCAAATCGTATTCGTAATGTTTTTAAATAAGCAAATCTGTACCTCCTCACAGTTATATAGCATAAAACAATTAAAAAATCTATGAAAAAAATGAAAGAAAATCTAAAATACTTACAGTTTTTGAAAAAAATACTTTGCTACCCTTTGAAATGTCGAGAATTTTCACGTTTGCCAACTCAAAAAAACTTTTATTTAATCCGTCTTTTCCATAAACAGCCATAATTTTTTCTTTTGCAAGTTCACTCTCAGCCTCCTGTCCATCCTCTGTATAACTGCTATCATCATTATGGTCTTGTTTACAGTTCTCTATGAGTTCTTTCAGCTCTTCCTCCCATTCCTGTAGTATAAAATAGGAATGATGAAAAAAATATTTTAATTAGATATTAATACACAGAACTGTGATGCACAGGAAATGGGTTTAAAAGAGAGGTATTTAATTGAACCAAGTACAATATTAGAGCTACAGGCACATGATGTAAGCCCCACCATTTACAATATAATGAAATACTATAAATGATCCTCAACTGCCCACTTACCCATTATTTTTTTCAGGTTTGCAAGGATTTTTAAAGAACTTCCTCTTCTGGTACCAATATGAGCGTGCAGCATTTGAAAGTTTTTCAGATTTTAATTTATACAATAGTTAGAATATCTTTAAAATGCATAGTTTGTGTGCTTATTCATTCACTTTCCTTTAAGGAAAATGTATCATTCATAATCACACTGTAATGAGAAGAAGAGTTGGTGATACTGATTTATCTCTGACATGAGTTAGAGGTTACTTTTCCTTAAAAATCCTACTTTCTTACTTATTATATTTTTGCAATCATTTTCAGTTCAAAATTCTACAGTTTAGAAGCATGTCTTTCTTTGATGTCTGTCAATAAACCTTATGGAAAGACGTTTAAGACACTGTACCCTATTAGAACATCAGAACAGTCCTATCCATTGAATTCTTCCAAAATAACATCAAGTTTTGAACGTCCCTAAAATCCTACTGTCTACCACACTGCTTGATAGCTTATTCCATATGTTTATGGGTCTCTGTGTGAAGAAAACCTCCCAATGTTTAAGTGAAAATTTCCCTTAACAAGTTTCTAACTGTGTCCCTGTGCTCTTTATGAACTCATTAGTAACAGTCTCGATCCACTGGACTAATTTCCTTTATAATTTTAAACACTTCAATCATGTCACTTTTCTTCATCTCCTTTTGCTTAAACTGAAAAGGCTCAGCTCTTTTAATTATAACTCATCCTCTGTATCCCTAAAATGAGCCTAGTTGCTCTCTTCTGGACCTTTTCTAGCACATCTATGACATTTTTGTACGCTGGAGATCTAATCTGTACACAGAACTTAAGATGAGGTCTGCGTTAAAAAGCTTTAGTGTAACCTCCTTGGACTTGTACTCTACATGTCATGCTATATAACCTAACATTCTGCCGTCTTAATGGTTTCTGAACACTGTCTGGTAGTTGGTAGTGTCAAGTCCACTATGATTCATCAATCTGTCTCATAAAGTCCACTTTTGATTTTCAGACTCCCCATTGTGTATTCAAATCTAACATTTTACATTTACTCATAATAAATTTCATCTAAAACAAATCTCCCTAAGCCTGTATGCTGTCCAAGTCATACTGTAATGATTCAAATGATTCCAGATTATCTGCCAATTCACCTATCATGGTGTCATCTGCAAACTTAACCAGCTTCTAATTAATATTAGAATCTATATATATAATTCATTAAGGCAAGACACCCTTGGAAAGCACGCTGGAAGGGGCGTGGATTCACTAAGCCGCCGACAAGTAAGACACCTATGGCGCACGCAGGAAGGAGCCACGCCCACCAACTCCAAGACCATTGGATACGACGACAACTTGCAGAGCCACACCCACCAACTCGGACGCGACGACACAGAAAAAACGGCGTCATTTATGCTCGTCTGTCGTAGAGGCCACATGCACCTCTGAGCCACGTTGACTGTTCATAGAGGCATGTTTCTTGCGGAGGTGAATCGCCATATGCAGCGTGTAAAACAGTTTGCGAGGGGTATCCCATGGGATCCTTAAAACAATCCTTTACAACTGAGGTTAAAACACAATGAAGTAAGCAGTCTTTAAAAACCGAGCTTTCGGTTACGACGCACGACCGCGTGCACCACAGCAAACTGTTTTACACACTACATACAGCAATTCGCATCCGTGACAGACATGCGTCTTCTTAGATGCTCCTGCAGGAACACGGAAGACATGAGTCACAGGTGCATCTGGACTGTGCAAAGACGACAACGACTCAAGTGACGAGTTGGAGGTGGGCACATGAGCAGGCAGTGCATACTGAACGAGAAATCAGCAGACTAGCATGACGGAGGGAGCGGAATGGACGTCCTTCTCCTCTCCTTCCTTTCCAACCTCCGTGCCTGAGCGCCGTCCACCCCCATCCCTCCGTCTGGGAGGAGAAGGCGCGATGGCGGTCCGCCAGTTTTCAGTCACGGACAATTGTGTGTTGGTTCGTTCCGTGCATTGTTACAATGTTGCTTTTCTTGCTGATTTATTACATTACCGATTTTTCAAATGTTAATTTTCTCCCTGTGCTTAAAAATCAGTAAAAAACTGGCCTGATTATGCGGTGTATGTAACGCCGCGGGTTGGCCAGTATATAATTAATATATATA
>JANRMT010062849.1:6049449-6067110 GCA_026402145.1 Polypterus bichir lapradei
AAGCGCGGGTATTTTGCTAGTATCAGTATATTATGCGTATATTCACTCAGTTATTGCGTCTTCATTTTCCACTGAAGGTCTGTAGCCAGTCAAACTATATCCTCTCAAGGAAAACTCCAGCATGACAAAATACCAGTCCACCACAAAGCACACACAAACTCTCCTATTCATACTGGGCAAATTTAGAATCTCCAATAAACCTAAACTGCACATCTTGCTTTTACTCACTGGCAATTCTATTATGAAATGTAATAATAAATCTGCACTACAGGTTAACTGTTGTGTGTGTGAAAGATGTAATGTTCATATTTCAGAGTGTTAGCACTGAATATTGGGGTCATGGCTTTTGGGGTGTTAATAGACCAGATGATAACATGATTGATGATTTTCTAAGCTTGGCACATGGAGGGCAAGTTGATCAACCCTGTGTTGTATCTTTCTATATAATACGCTGCCATGGCTGTCCGTTTGTCTGTCCAGGATTTTAATCAAGTGTAGCTCGCAAACCGTTCAGGGTGATGATTGACCTCCAAGGTTATTCCTCTTTTTATTTTATTGTAGAATCAACTCTCGGCAGCGGCCAGCAGGGCAGCCATGTGGCGCATGCATATGGGCGCCATTCTCATCCTTACCACCTTCACCATCACTTCCCCTACCTCTTCATATCTTAAATCATTCTTGAGGCAGATTGAAGACTTAAGTGCCAACTTAAGTAAAAAATTAAGGAAATAGTACTATTTAATTGCAACACAAACACTGACTTAATCAGTTTTAACATGAAAAGATGCCAACGGAAGAAGAGAAGAAGCGGACCGCTAGGGTGGAGAAAAGAAGGGCTGCTCAGGAAGCAGCAAGCGCATCAACCTCTGTGCAAACGAATGCTAAACATACAGAGAAAGAGGATGAAAACTATGAATACTCAAGTCAAGTGGATTTGCAGTGTGCCGTTACTGGTACAGTACATAATACATTTGTAAATTTTGCTCTTACCTTTCCATTGTAATGAGAGATTCATCTGGACACCATCTGCACCAGCTCTATCTGTGTTTAAAGTGTTATCACAATGATATGGAGAAACTATTTGCTCTCGCAGTCTGGGTGGAGCAGTTCCAATGCTAGATGCTATTTTTGCAGCAGGCAAAACATATCCAGCCATATGTGAAGATGCTGGGCTCATCCTGGGCTCAATGGCCACTTCACCTGTTGATTCAGAAACACTTTCTGTGCCCTCAGCAAATGACTCAGTGTATATAACTGCTGATTCAAGGTCTTCAGGCTGTAACATTTTCACCCATTCCTGTGTTTCATTTGGTAAAATATTCAGAAATTGTTCCAATACAACTTTGTCAAATAATTTCATTTTTTCTGTTTCCACTGGCTTAAGCCACAGATTTGCTAAATCATTTAGCCTCTGAGCAACATAGCGAGGGCAATCCGCAGGTAGCATCTTTAGTGAACGAAATTCCTGCCGATATAAATCAGAAGCCGTTTTGAAGTGGCGTAGAATGGTTTCTTTGACTTTAGTATAGGACTGTGCATCTGTATCAGCCAAACCAGCATAGGCCAACTGGGCTTCTCCGCACAGAAGTGGGGCTAACCTTAGCGCCCACGTCTCCTCAGGCCAATGATGATGTCTTGCTAATCGCTCAAATGTTTTCAGAAAGGCAGCAGGGTCATCTTGAGGAGTCATCTTAGTCAGAGGAATAGAACTTGACTCTTGAGTTACAGGCAAATTCGATTGTAACAGACAAGTTATCTTTTCAATTTCTTTCATTTGAATGGAATCTCTAGCCTTCTGTCGTGCTGCCTCCTCCTGTTGTTTCCTGATCAACAGTTGTAAAAAGTTCTTTAGGTTATTTTGATCCATTGTGCTAGAAACTCTTGCACCACTTCTAAAGACTCCTGAGATCCAGAACGTAAAATCGTAAATTAGCTGACGCAAATAAATCTTCACAGCTACAAAATCTAAATCAGAACATATAAAAAGTCGAAAGAATTATTTTCAAGTAATAAATATTCTTAAATGAAACCAGTTCTTTGGTGGTTCATTTTAACATGTTCATTATAATCTTGCTTCTCCTAACCTGCTAATAGAGCAACATTTGTCTTATACACTAGAGCTCTTTTTATTTACATACAATATTTATATAAGGAAAAGTCCAAATAGAATTTGTAAAATAACCGGATATTTATTACTGTATATTTACTCCATGTGCAAAATTAAATATACTACTTTAGTTTCACAGTTGTCAAATTGATATACATTATAGCTAGTAGTAGGGTTCTCTTTACTCTGAATAATCATAATGCCAAAGTTGGAAATTGTTACTAACTTGTACACAAATTTAAAATGCCACTCACTATTATCATATCAATTTTGATCAAACAATATCTTTGTCCAGTACGCAGTCATAGAAAGGCAGGGCTGGTCTCAGCTATTAGGCACAAGACAGAAACCAAACCTTCATGGCATGTGGGTTCATTACACGGCACACTCACACACACCCATAGTCACACTGAGCCCAAGGCAATGCTATCATTTAACTTTGTAACAATTATTAAATTGTGGTGTACTTGCACATTACATAGCTGAAAAAGATTTATGTGTTATGGCTCTTCTTTATAGGGAAGATCAAGCATGAAGTTATTTCAGACAGATTAAGTCACTTCCCAGCCACAAGCAGGACAGGCACAACATCTAAAAAAAATTTCAGATATGTAATGTACAAGAACACCACAATATAAATGTTGATGTAATTCTCTAAAAAACTTTTTTAAAACATTTAGAAGCATAACAAATTAACTAGACACATTGTTGCTGTAGTATACACAAATGTGCAAATGTACAGAAGATTTTGAACAGACACATTAACATAACTGTTGTCTAAAAAACACACAAAGTAAAGCATAAACAGCCTAAATCTTAAAGAATACAAATAAACCATTGTGAGAACCTGAAAAAATATAGACTTTGTTTAATTTAAAACATAACATGAAATGTTTGATTATCAACCAGAAATGCAAACTCCTTACAACAAAATGAATGAAATCAGTACAATATTAAGAAAGAAAATCACAAATGTCTCTCAATATTTACTAATGTAGCTTGAAGTACATAACACTTTCTTACCACAGATATCGTTCAATGACAATTTTCTTTTCTTTTTTTAATGTTATGTTTGAAAAAAAATGCCAAACCACAGTCTTCAGGAAAATGTATTCAAAAAACTCTATCTAACCCCAGTAAAGCAGAATCATTGGTTTTAACTAAGTATATCTATTCACAAGAAAAATGATTCACAGTCCAAAATGCTCTTGTTAAATAGACATAGATTTTTTTTTTCCTGTAACATGATCTTGCGAATGTTATCTACTCCTATGAGGCTTAATGTATTACACACTAGCCAATCCAGTTCCTCAAAGCATCAGCAGAGAAAATTGAAACTCATTTCTTTGTTTCACAGAAATCGAAAGTAATACAGATTTTTTCTTCATTTTGATGATTGAATATGAATGATGTATATAGATTCTTATGTTAAAACATTTTGCAATGGTTTTGTTTATCTAGATAGAATAAAACAATACAAATGTCTCCATAAGTAATAAAGACACCAACTGAAAGGAAAAAGATAATCTGTCCAGGATTTCTTCCCCAGTAATACACAAAAAAATTTACCTGCCCATAGGTTTAGTTTTATAATGTTTTTGTTGCTCAAACTGCATAAATACTGCACAAGTAACAGAAATGAGGAAAATATCAACCTTAAAAAGAGGACAAGTGTCTGTGTGTGTGTGTCCTTGTATCTGTGTCTTCATCCAGGTGAAATGTGTCTGTTATATACTATTTGGTATGGGGTTCGTAAAAGCAGTGCTAATGTTTGTGACCCAGCATCTGTTGGAATGAAATTTGCTGAGTATTTTATTGCTACACTGCATTAAAAAATACATTCCAATGCAAATGTTAACGCTGAATACACTGAGGTCTACATTGATTTTGTAGATCTGAACCCATCTTAGATGCTTTTCTCAAAGATGCTGTGTAATGAACAGTGGAACACCTTATCATATGAAGAGTGCCAAAAAGAAATAGCCTTATAAATTCTAAATTAAATATTTAGGCTTAAATTATGGAATACCAATTGGGCTAAAATGAAAACAATTACATGAAAGTTACTTTATATATATATATTGTGATATATGGCCGGCTTATCATCCCGGCCAATACCCCCAGGCCGCCAGATGGAGCCCTCCCTGCAGTACGGAGGTGCCCCGAAGACCAGCAGGGAGTCATGGGACATGGAGTTTTCGTACAAGACCCTGCTGGATACCTCAGGGGCCGCAAGAGGGAGCTGCAGGGAGGAAAAAAGACTTCTTCGTGCCCTATGACCCGGAAGTTCGTCATAGGAAGAGCGACGGGCTTCCGGGGTGAAAAGAAAGGACTTGTACCTGACCCGGAAGTGATTAAGAATCACATGGACTGGGGATTGGGAACACTTCCGGATCAGGGAATATAAAAGGACTGTGGGAGCTCCCAGACGGCGAGCTGAGCTGGGTGGAAGGGTGGCAACGCGTCTGGGAGCTGGAGGATTGTTTATTGTAGTATTGTGAGTGATTTATATGAGTATAGTGGTGGAGAGTGTGCTTTGTGCACTGTGGAAATTTAATAAAGTCAACTTGAGGACTTTTACCTGGTGTTTGTAGTCGTGGACAGGGGTTCAAGGGAGCGAGAGCGCCCCCTATCTACCACTATATATATATATATATATATTGTCACGCTTGGGTCACAGATTTGCACAGAGACACAGGAGGTCGTAGAAACAAGAAGGATTTTTATTCAAACACTGCAAACACATGAGCTTAAACGTGCTCCATGACAAGTCAGGGATGACAGTTCCGCTAGGAGCAGAGAGAGAGAGATAAAAGCAAACAATCAATTCCCCAAAACCGACAGGCGCTGCGCAAGGCTTTTAAGTTAGCGGAGTATCGCGTGAGGCTTGTATTACACGTTATAGTGCAAGTGAGAAGGTAAGGAGCAGTGTGAGGGTAGTCTGTGTTTCAGGGGTATTCCCAGGGGCGTCTTTGTCTTCTTGGGGTGCTATCACCCCTCCAGCTTACAATATATATATATATATATATATATATATATATATATATATGCTAGCCATCCCACACGGCTTCGCCCGCGTATTAGTGAAACAGGACAGTGAGGAGGGCCCCGCCCAGCTCTCTACTTCTGACGTCACTCTTCCCCCACCCCTCGGCCCGCAGCCTCTGTCTCGGATTAGCACGGATATATTGCTTCTGCAAGCAATCTACAATTCTGCGCAATGAGAGAAGTCACAAAATCAACCAGAATGTTCAAGCAAATTATAGAAAAAAAATATCTAAATTTATTAAGTAGTTCTCTCGTTTGCTAATTAAGCGGAGTTAAGGTTACGCCCCGAGGCAGATGTGTGAGTCAGGAGTGCGGAGGGCCCCGCCCCCCTCCCCACAGCTCGATGAGTCTCTCTCGAATTCATGCTAATAAATCAGTACCACAAGCGAACTATGATACTTAGCGCAATGAGAAGAAAACCCGATCTAAATCCGTTAAGTAGTTCTCTCGTGAAAAGTGGACAGACATAGAAATGGGTCTAAAAAACTACAAGAAATTTCATGCTTGGACCATGAAATTTTTAAAGCCAAAGGTAACCTACATTCCAAATTTCAAGTCCCAAGTCCTCATGGTCCTCAAACAACTTTCCATACAATCAAGTCAAACTTAAACCAAAATTCAAACCCCACCCAAGAGAAACAGAGAAGAGCCAACAACTAGAGCAAATCTATAAAAGCAGCATAGATAATTGGAGGCAGATAATTTTAGCTGCAATGTTATAAAAGAAAGAGGAAGAAGATGCGGTGGGTCCACAATGTTAGAATCAGAAGAAAAGTGTAAGGAGGTTTACCATTGGAAATAAGACCAATGGTATAATTTCAAGTTTGCCATGGACACCCTCCCCTCCAAAATGCTGCGTTATCAGGGTAGAATGGTTACTTAGTTCTCATTTATAACTTGCCATGCATTGATGTCTGAGGATAACCAGCCAACCACCCAGGGCCAAACTTCAAACTGAAAGTGGACAGTCAAGGCAAGCTCTACATTTTTTCTTTTACAGAGGAAGCAGAAAAACAGCTACGAAACCTGATCCCAACACTTTTTTGAAATACAATCGTGAGTGGCATCCGGTTCTGGCATGGCAAAGAAGATCTTACCTGCTGTTTGATCGGCTTGCAATGATACTGGTACCGTAATTACACATCCTATTTCCTCCTTGGCCACTTCTTGTTTATGTTTTAATTACAATTATATACATGTATGTATGTATGTGTAGTTTTTTTTTTTTTTAGTGGATTGTTTAACATCATACCCCTGGATTATTGTACTAGGGCTTACTATTCTCATCCAGGGCTACTGTTGAACATCATTCTCTAGGTTTACTCTCTCAAGACTGTTTAAGATTATCTCTCTATGCACCAAAGCTAAAACAAATTTTCGAAATTTAGTTGTATCTATCCCCTTACCAAGATTATATAGAACGTGATTGTCAAAGATTGTCAAAGGTCCAACTCATAATCATAAGCATACATTAGATTTAATTATAACTTAGAAAGTTGAAATTCAAAATTTAAACATTACTCCATTAAATTATTTCTAATCACTACTTAATTACATTTGATATGGTTCTTCTCTTACCAATACACTCACAGATTAAAACGAAGACAGTGCGACATCTAGACTGTAATTCTACTTCAAAATTTATAGATACTAAGTTAAGTGTAATTGTGGAAAACCTTTTGGATCAGTCAACATCGAATGTAAACATAGAAAACAATTTAGATCAGCTAATATAACTTTATAATGTGACCTTGAGAGATGCTGTAGATGCAGTGGCTCCCTTAAAACAAAGTGATCAAAGCACCTTGGTTTAATGAGAGCAGTCAAGCTCTTAAATAGAATGTTGAAAACTGGAGCGGAGATAGAGAACAACAAAGCTGCATGTCTTTCAAATTGCATGGACAGAGAGTGTTAAAAAATATAAAAAAGCTCTCTTTAAAACTAGCTCAGATTACTATTCTAAAATAAAAGATAGCAATAATAAAAATCCTTGGGTACTTTTTATAACAGTGGCTAATTTAACAAAAGGGAATTCAGATCTACAGTGCAAAATACAAACAGATATTAGCATTACAGACTTTATGAACTTCTTTAATGAGAAAATTAAAAATATAAGATCCCAGATCTCAGCATCACACTGCAAACCACATACTAGCTTGGCAGACCCTGTCTCACATTGTATTCAACACTTTAGAAATTTTAATCCTGTAACTGAGCAGGAAGTCTTGACTTTAATTGCTAAAATGAAACCTACTACTTGTTCCCTAGACCTAGTGCCAACAAAACTAGTAAAAAGTGTAATGGATGTTCTTACAGTGCCTATTCTTAACATTACTAATAGTTCATTATTGCATGACACAGTACCTGATGCACTAAAAGTGTCAGTCATTAAACTGTTACTTAAAAAGTCAGACTTAGACCCGCATATACTTAATAATAATAGACCCATTATAAATTTACCCTTTCTCTCTAAAATACTTGAAAAAGTAGTCACCAATCAGTTTCAGTCACACTTTATGCACCTCAAAATACTTAAGAAATTCCAGTCTGGTGTCTGCACTGGTCATAGTATAGAAATGGCACTAACACGTGTTTTAAACGATATGGTGATATCCTCTGATGAAAGAAACTCCACTGTAATTATGTTGTTAGACTTAAGTGCAGCGTTTAACACCATTGACCATTCCATTTTACTGCACAGGCTGGAAAATGATGTTGGGCTTACAGGCACTGTCCTTGCCTGGTTTAGTTGTTATTTATAATAAAATCAATTGCAATATGTACAGAAATGTGTTGACAGTACTCCATCATTATACACAGAAGTGAGCTATGGTGTCCCGCAGGGCTCTGTACTGGGACCTTTACTGTTTTCACTTTACATGCTTCCACTGGGATCTTTCATTAGAAAACATAATGTTAATTTTCACTCGAACGCAGATGATACTCAGTTATACCTTTCTTTTAGACCAAATGAAGTTTCTTTGATGTTGTCTTTAATTAGTTGTGTTAGTGAATTAAAGGAGTGGATGGATGAGAACTACTTGTCTTTAAACACTGATAAAACAGAGGTGTTAATTATTGGAGGGAATGATGCTGAACGCAACAATGTTTTGTTATCATTTAACTCATCATTTAACTTTGGAATCACCATTAATTTTACTGAATCAGCCCACAATCTAGGAGATATCTTTGACTCTAGCATGTGTCAGGGATGCCAGGGGCCATGACCCGGCCGGGACGCCATGAGGGACCGGATGTGGGTCTGTGCCCACCCTGGATCACGTGGGGGTCGCCTTCCTGGTTGCTTTGGGGGCCACGGGTACAGGGCATGGAAGCTCCACCCTGTAGGGGCCCGTGGTCACCGCCAGGAGGCGCCCCAATGCCTTGGGGACCTGTTACCCCAGCACTTCCGCCACACCAGGAAGTGCTGGGGGGAAGACTTTGGACGTTACCCGGAGAGCTGCCGGGAGGACAGCCGGCACTTCCGCCACGCTGGGGCGTGGCCAAGGGAGGAATGCCGGGAACACCTGGTGCTCATCCGGGTACTGAATAAAAGGGGCCGTCTCCATTCATTCGAGGCTGGAGTCGGGAGGAGGAAGGACGAAGCACAGAGGAGGTGTGGAGGCGGCCCGAAGAAAGGCATTGTGAGGCCAGGACTGTGAATTGGGGTTTGTGCACGTGACTGGGTCTGTGTGACCATTTAACTGGGTCTGTGTGACCATAACAATTGTTGTAAATATTGTAAATAAACGTGTGGTGGTGATTCAACAACATTCCGCCTGTCTGTGTCCGGGTCGGCTCCACACATGTCATTTAATGCGCACATTACAAAGTTGTCCAAATCATGTTTCTTCCATCTTAAAAATGTTAGGAAATTAAGGTATTTTCTAAATAAGCGTGATTTTGAGAAATTAATTCATGCATTTATTTTCTAGCAGGATTGACTACTACAATGCAGTGTTCACTGGATGTTGAATCTGTTTATTATACAGCTTCCAGTTAATCCAAAATGCTGCTGCAAGATTTATTACAAGAACAAGAAAATACAAACTCATAACTCCAGTTCTCAAGTACTGACACTGGCTCTCAGTTACGTTTAGGGCAGATTTCAAAATCCTCCTTTTAACTTATACAGGCTTAAATGGCCAAGGTCCGGCTTACTTGCCTGAACTTATCATGACTTACAAACCAGAACATACATTAAGATTTCAAGATGCCGGTTTTCTTATGATTCCAAGGATTAATAAAATAACAGTGGGAGGTCAAGCTTTTAGTTACAGGGCCTCTAAACTGTGGAATGGTCTGCCTGCTACTATAAGAGATGCCCCTTAGGTCTCAGGTTTCAAATCCCGGCTGAAGACTCACTACTTCAGTTTAGCATATCCTGACTAGAGCTGCTGATTAACTGTGCAGACTGCATCTCTGTTGTTAGTCATTAGCAGTAAGACATAAGTAATATGATAGTTATAATTTATTAATAACCCTTACCTATTCTGTTTCTCTTCTCTGTACTTAAATGTGGCACTTGGTGCCACTGCCCAGCTGCAAAGATGTTTTGCCTGCCTAAGGTAAAGTCATCTTTGATGGAGGATCACAGGAATCATCGGGTAGAAGGGTTCTTTCATCGGATTGGCTAGCCCAGCACTGACACAGCTGTGGAATGGCCAATAGGGGGAGGCAGCTTGATGGCTAATGTCTCCAGGACTCTAAACAAATCCAAATCCTATTATGTGATATCATCTACTGTTGAATTCTGCCCTGTACTTGTAATATTTCTATTGTGCTATTGTATTGTATTGAGGATTACTTGTGTTCAGTTCTGTGTATTGTATTGTATATACCCCCTTTTTTGACAACCACTGCATGGCACAATCTACCTGGAAAGGGTCTCTCCTTGAACTGCCTTTCCCAAGGTTTCTTCTATTTTTTATCTCTATAAGGGTTTTTTTGGGAGTTTTTCCTTGCCTTCTTTGAGAGTCAAGGCTGGGGAGCAGTCAAAAGGCAGGGCCTGTTAAAGCTCATTGCAGCACTTCTTGTGTAATTTTGGGCTATATAAAATAAATTGTATTGCATTGTATTAAATTTTATGCTTATAGCATTTGGACTGTATTGTCAATAGATATTTCTGTTTTAATTCTTATACGCCGCTGCTGGGGGGCTTGTTTTGTTTTGGACATGTTGTTTCTCTAGGTATGTCAGAGGACTGGGACTTTGTAAAGTGTGGTCTGACCTCACGTGGGGAGGCAAAATGGGGCAGGGGACTCGGAGGGTTGGGGGGGAGAGAGCAAGCTATTTTTAATCTATCTTTTTAATCCTTATAAGTGCCAACACAATGATAGGCTTCATGGCAATAACTCCTGGGAAAATTGGAAATTAAGGTCAAAGCTGTCTTATCTTAAATTAAGACTACGAAATGACAATAAAAGTTCTGAAGCAATGTCTCTGTGACCAAGCAGTTAACTTTGTGAGCTGGAATGTTAAAGGTATCGATTGTGAATTAAAGAAAAAGAAAATATTCTCTCACCTATAGGTCTAAACGCTAAACTAGTATTTTTACAGGAGACCCAGTTATTAAGCAAGGATCAGTTTCGGCTGCACAGAGACTGGACTGGCCAAATATTCCATTCCAGCTTTACAAAGAAAACTAGAGGTGTGAGAATTTGTAGTATCAGATGTAGTATCTGATCCTGAAGGAATATATGTGATTGTCATCAGCAATATATTTAAATGTAAAGTGATTTTGATAAATATCTATGCACCCAATGTGGATGGTACATTTGACTACATTCAAAACGTATCTCCATCCATTCCCACTGTGAACATCATAAAATTATAATGGCTGGGGTCTTTAATTGTGTTTTAAATCCAGACCTAGTTAGGTCTCCTGCCATAGGGGCAGTGAAATCTAACACTGCAAAAACAATTACAGAGATTTCTGAAGATTTCTAAAACCAGACTCAAGAACATATTCCTTCTACTCACCAGTGCATCACTGCTACTCAAGAATTGATTATTTCTTTATAGATAACTATTTTTTCCTATGGTTAAATCTTGTAGGTACGATGCTATTGTTATCTCCGACCACGCCCCTTTGATCATGGAGCTCAAATCATTAGGCCCCACATACTCATCTCACAGCTGGCATCTTAACCCACTTTTGTTAGCAGACGAGAACTTTACAGAATTTATATCCCAACAAATCAACTTTTGCTAGAGACAAATACAGCCTCAGAGGTCTCTGCAGGAATACTCTGGGCAACTCTGAAGGCTTTCTTAAGCGGACAGATTACCTCATATCTTTCACACAAAAATAAATTGGAAACCAAGAAGGTATCAGAACTAACCAGTGAAATTACCAGAATAGATCAAGAACATCAAAAGGGGCATTTCATAGGAAAAGACAGGCACTGCATTCAGAACTCAGCCTCTTGACAACTAAAAAAACAAAACAACTCATTTTTAAGACATCATTACTATGAACATGAAGAGAAAACTTTTGTGAAACTGTACAATAAAGGAAACTCTGCCGTTTCGCACACCAGTACCTGTTATTAATGGATGGACATTACACACAATCAATGAACTGAGATTCAGGCTGATGGACAAGAACAGTGTTGATGAAACCTGCAGATAGGAATTTATGTCACTGCATACATATGAAAATAACCCTGAAATGAACTAGTGACACCACAAAACCTTACATTTTGTAATTAGTCAGTGCTATTGTAAACCTTTGTTACTTTAATAAGTGTGATAGTGGTAAACAATGGTGAAACAGATTGAAATGAGACTGTTAGCACCTGTTCAGTTGCTGATCAGATTGCTGGTAAGAGAACGACTGAGGGCACCATTAGTAAGTTTTACTGTTTCTTGATGGTCAACATTTATTCAAGTCTATTTTATGATGAGGCACTTACATCTTTAGGCTTTGCTTCCAATACAGCACTGTGATTTGTAATACTTTTCCGTCATAGTTGAGTGAATCAATTTTGAGTCATCTTTATAACATTATTTTATACTGCCACTGGGTCTGTCTCTTGTAATAACTGTCAGACCTGTATCAATGTCTGTGAACCCCATTCCCCTCGGTGCTCCTACTCCTTGCTTTCCACGGTCTATGGATTCAGTTATTCAACAAGCAATCTAGTTTATTGATATGGAATTAAACGTTCATTCATTAAACTGAACTAAACCAGCAAATACACAGAAGTAGCAATCACATTTCAAAGCCAGCATAAAATTAGTGCAATTATATTGAAAAAAAGAACACACTCTCATGAGAGTAGACAATTGTGCAGTCGTCAGAGATGTAGCATTGATAACATTACCTGATGGGACATTAACATTTAAGTCAGCAATGACAAAAATTACAATATTTAAAAAACACATAAATATTTACTTTCTTACTTTAACTTATTATACAAATTTGCCTAGCAACTCCAGGTACTTTGGGTAGTGTAACATATTGATAAATTACCAATTTTTTTATGCAATTAACCGTTAAGCAGTAGTACAATATAGTACAGACTGAATATTGAGATAACTTAAAGCAACCTGCATCTTTATAAAAATTACCAAGATGAGTAAATTAGATTCTGACTAAATTACAACCAGATCTGTTCAGTCTGAATTAATGCATTTAACAGGATGAATGCCTGCGAGCTACGTCACATAGAGGGAAGTAGGCACGGAAGTCTGAAACAATAAGTAAAAAGCTTTAGGTCACTAGGCTTACATTTTCAGATACAGAACAATAATCAGTCCATAAATGGATTCCATGCAATATATACTATTGTTTATATAAAAAAGAAATAACTTAGGCTATCATAAAATTGTGAGTCCTATCATGATTCAGGGACATCTTCAAAAGTAAAGATCTAGAATGACAGACATCCTGCGAAAAGCAACATCGTGTCCCTCAAATTACTGTTTATTTCAACATTTTTAGCATGTTCTGTATGTTTCTCCAATAGGAGCTTTTTTTTAAATTATGAAAGTAGTTATGACACACCTTAAAAAAAATAGAATGATATCTTCTGAAGTAGTTTAAATCAAAAACAGCATCAGGTTTCCTGAATGGAATGAAAAAAGTAACATTGCATTATGTCACCAGAAGAAAGAAATGACAGGAATGAAAAATCTACAGAAAATATTGAGAAAGCCAACTTCTGTGCGGTGAGCAGTCCTTGCAAATACTTAAAAGTGAAAGCCTGGTAAACCTCAGCTCTGGTGAATCCACAGTGCAAAAACTGTCCACACGGTGGACCCATGTTGTGGTGATATTTCACAAAAATAGTAATTCTGTATAATTAAAAACTGAAATATAATGCTTGCCATGTGGCACCAAACTTGTACATTTTAGATTTGATAGATTAGGTTAGATAAAACATATTAATCCCATGGGGAAATTCAGATGCATACAGCAGCAGAAACATAAAAAACAAGGATAGAGACTTTCAAAACAAATAATGCTGCCAATTAATCCATCCATCCATCCATTTTCCAACCCGCTGAATCCAAATACAGGGTCACGGGGGTCTGCTGGAGCCAATCCCAGCCAACACAGGGCACAAGGCAGGAACCAATCCCGGGCAGGGTGCCAGCCCATCGCAGGCTGCCAATTAATCATCAATTTATAAATGAATAAATAAATAAGTAAGTAAAAATAAACTTAATGAGTACATCAAGTGGAAGCACTGAATTGCCTGATAGCAGTGGGCAGAAAAAGACCCCCAGATGGGTTTCTTAGTACACGATGGTGGAATGAGGGGATTTTTCATGATGGCATCCAATTTGCCACCATCCTCTTTTCCACAACAGCCTTCAGTGTATCTAGGATTCTCCCTGTAATGGAGCAGGCTTTCCCTGATAAGATTGTTCAGGCATTTTGGTTATTTTGACCTCAGGTTGCTTCCCCAGGAGACTGCAGCATAGAACAACACACTGGCTACTATAGAGAACCTTGCTGCACACATCAAAAGACCTGGGTCTCCTTAGCAAGTACAGTCTGCACTGGCCTTTCTTGTACTTTGCTACTGTGTTGTCAGACCAGTCCAGCTAGTTCAACTAGTTGTTCATGTGATCCCCAGGTACTTGTAGCTCTGCACCATTTCCACATCTTCCCTTTGAAAGGTGACTGTTCTGAGAGGCTTCTTGGCATGCTTAAATCCAACACTATCTCTTCTGTCTTGCTAATGTTGAGTTGTAGGTTGTTGTACCTGCACTACAAGATGAAGTCCACCACAACCTTCCCGTACTCTGACTCAATTATTAATGCAGCCTATGCTTAACAAATCATAGTGATGCTATACCCTCACTGGGATGCCAATGCTGCACAGTGCTACCGGACAAACAGCAATAGCACAATCCGTAAGTTTTTAACGCAAGCAGCAATAAATGATTATCAGCGGGTATACAGTGAGAAAACAAAAATATTCAACAAGGTTTTGAAACTACCGGTAAGTTATCTCTTTGTTTTTCAGACATTCTGCCATTAATTTCAGCCACAGGCCTTGTTCATAATGTTCAAAGTTATGTTTTAAAGCTGGTGCCAAGGCCAAGTGCAGTTGCAGATGTCTGGAAATCAAGAAAGGCAGCCACAGGGGAGTCCCTTTTACTTAGCAATGGATGTACACCGTAGTGTTTCTCTATTGTTTTCTTAATAACCTTGAGGTCAACTGGGTATGTTATTTTGTTATATTGGATAGTGATCGGACATGTTTATTTTGTTTGTTGACACTTTGACGTTTATTTGAGGTGTACAGTTTCTCCTGCAAGACTGAAATGGTGTCTCCCAGTGTGGACGCAAGCAGTATGGGAGAATTGAGGAGTCTTTATAAGTACGGTTTTGGCCCTTGGGGGGAGGGGGGAACGGTTCTGATTGATCGTGGAAACTTGTAACATAGGGTTAGTGTGTGTGAGGTGCACCAGATGTACAGGGGTCTGGTGACTGAGTAGTGGCTGCTGTTAATTTGAGACTCCTATGAACCAATAACAGCTCCTGAGATTTTTTTTTGAGAAGTTGCATTTATGCCATGGACTTGAGCAGGTCCAGTTTTTTGTTTTTTAAGGCTGCTAATACTCTTTACTGGACTGAAATATACCAAATAAATATCACGGTAAGAGCCTATATTTCGTGTTGTTTTCCTCACTCCATCTTCATTTCTCTTTTTGTTTTTTCTTCTTTCATTTTCTCAAGAATAATTGCTTTAAGTTTAGATTGCATATTGTGTTGTTTAGTGCATCATTAACTGTAAATTTTTACACCAAGAACTGTGAGTTTTTTAAGCTATTGTGGAATAAAAGACCAGTAAGGAATGACTGACCATCTGCTAGTCCTTTTGCTCCTAACTCATGGCAACATTATTCCAGCTGCCCTGACTCTGAATCACGAGCTGTTCTCTACAGGCCAAGAGACATTTTCATGCCTTGTAAAACCCTTACTTACTCAATTCATCAAGTAATTTATTCTGAGATCCCTACTAAAATTAAAAATTCTAGTGGAGTGTTTTAAAAAAGTAATACTTTTATTCAATGTTGCCTCAGTCAAATAGACAGGACTTTTAAATACAACATACAACCCTTTGCCTGAGGCCTCTATATAAAGAGACTGATTTATATACAGTATAAGGATGGCTCTTGTCAGGCAAGATCATACATGTTGAAAAACAAGCAGTTCTAGTAAAAACATTATATCACTAACATGTCATCTCATCTTTCTGCTTAGAAAGAATTCTTACTCACCTACAGGACACCCTTAAAAATAAATGCGCTAGAGTGGTCCTTTTGAGAGACACCATAGGAGGACCATTTTTGGTTCAAAAGAGATCCATCCACATGAAGGTTTCAGAAAGAACTATTTATTTATTTAGACATGTAATAGGCTCCTTAGTGTTAATAACCATGAATAGATGGTAACAGATTTGTGAAATATCAGTGGGTCATGATTTTAAAAGGACTCTTGCTACATACATCCAGTAACAGACGCTAAGTTCAGGTTTTCTTAATCTGTCAGTGTCCTGCAGCCCACTATACATTAAAATTTTCAGTTTTTTTCCTACATATTAGGATGTTTTTCAAAGCACAAAGAACAAACTTCATATGCAAAGAACCCTTCCCAGAATGAAGTGGTGCTTTGTTAAGCAAAGGTTCTATGAATGACCACACTACCAAGTTAAGAACCATATATTACTATTAAAAAAGTATTATTTTAAGAGTGCAGTTCAATTGGAAAATTAAATTGCTAAAGAAATTATTCTATAGATAACACTTTTCAGCATGTGCATTTTGATTCTTCTTCCTGTACCACATACTGTATTCAGCTTAACAAAGTTGTCACTGTTGGCTCACAGCTCCAAGAGACTGAGTTTGAACTGTTTCAGTGGATTTCTCATTCTCCCCATGTCTGTCTGGGTTTTCTGCAGGCACTCTAGTTTCTCTCCAACATCCCAAAGATGTGAATGTTGGCTCAGTGTGAATGAATATGCAACAGTCAGTCATAGTATTTACTCATGGGAGAAGTTAATGAGGTGGTGGTGGGGCCTGGACCACCCTTAAGGAGACACTAAGTTAATAAAAAAATCTCAAATAATAATAAACAGTACAAGCTACTGAAACAGTAGCACAGTTGTGAGGGCTGTTGCCTGAATGTATTGCATATACAAACATCTGTGCAGCTGATGACCAGTTCTCAATCACATGGCACATGCACCCAGTTACAGAATATTTAACAAACAAAAATGTGATATCTACCTCTGTTGATCTTATTACATCTGTGATGTAATAAGATCATCAGAGACAGAGTTTGGGCAAACCCTGTGTAACTGAAAATAATATAAATCAAAATAAAGCGTGCAAAAATGCAAAATCAAGTCTTCTAAGACCGGACCTACTGTGACCGCACAAGATGGCAGGTCTTCTGGTTGTGTGACAGCCGGGGAGGAAAAGGTGGGTCCTGGTTGGACAGACACTGGAATTGACACTGGTGGAGGAGGGCAGTCAATCTTCTGATCATGCAGAGGGAGGAAAAGAGAGAACGTTATCAAACAATGCCATCCCCTGGATTGGTGGAGAAGTCCCATCACCCAAGTCCTTAAAATGCCTCCCATGCGCACATACATGACAGTGAATACAAAAACTAACAATACTCCAACTTCCAAAACTGTTAGCCTAATCCCAGAATGCACCTGTCTACTACACCATGCATACATTGTAAGATACAGTAAGATGCTGCAGATGTTCTACCAGACGGTTGTGGCGACTGCCCTCTTCTACGCGGTGGTGTGCTGGGGTGGCAGCATAAAGATGAAAGACGCCTCACGCCTGGACAGACTTGTTAAGAAGGCAGGCTCTATTGTAGGAGTAAAGTTGGACAGTTTAACATCTGTGGCAGAGCGACGGGCATTAAGCAAACTCCTGTCAATCATGAAGAATCCACTGCATCCACTGAACAGTGTCATCTCCAGGCAGAGGAGTAGCTTCAGTGACAGACTTTTGTCACTGTCCTG
>JANRMT010062849.1:6077092-6097906 GCA_026402145.1 Polypterus bichir lapradei
TAGATAGATAGATAGATAGATAGATAGATAGATAGATAGATAGATAGATAGAACTTTATTTGTCCCCAGAGGGAAATTTGGCCTTTTCTTTTCTTTTTTTAGCACAGTGCATGAAATACACAGCTGCCAACATACAATGCATACTTAAAATTCCAAAACAAGCATTGCAACATATTTTTGATAGTGTAAAAATATAGTTCACAGTATTTAGGGTTTTTGGTAGAAGAGCCTGAGCTCTAAATCATCGCAGATGATCTTCACCTTCTTTAATTCTTCCTGGAAATCTATATGAAGGATATGAAGAAGATGTGTAAATTATAAAAAATGAAGGACAAACTAGTTAAACTGAGCAAATATTTATGTAAGTTAACTTTCAACATATTTTCATATTTTGATTTTAGGTAACTGTTAAAAGTATTACCCCCATAAAGAAAACTAAATATTTATTAATCTTCCAAAATTAATTATTATAATTGAGAGAACTGAGATAGAAATATCTATTAAAACTGCTAAATACTGTAAATATACTGTATATCACAAGTAATTCAAAAATTATATTTCTTTCTTTAACATTTTTTAGCTAAAAATAAATCATCATAAGGTGTAAAAATGTCAATTATGATCTTTACTTTACCTGGCAAATCAAGACCTTCTGGAAACTGAGAAAATGCCAGCTTTAAATGTTGTTCCATTTCATGTTTAACAGTATTTATGACATAGCCCTAAATCAAGTTGTTCAGTACAAAACAAAAAAAATCAACCAAACAAAAACATTACATTTAGAAGAAAATGGTGGTTTTGCAAAACCAAATCACATGCTGAATTTAAAAAGGTCAAATACAATAATTTCATAAGTAATTGTCAGTAATGCTTTTTCAAGAATGATATCTTTCGTTTTTTACTTTAAAACTATAGAGTAAGACTGATGACCACAACACAGATTTAGCTGAATTAAGTGATTTTATAAAAATGTTCAGTACTTATTATTAAATTATTTGTCCCTATATATTCAAATTAGCTTAATGTAGGTCAGCAGGGATGTGCATTTCAAAGCCCAGTCCAACAAGCTTGCACAGAATGGTGGCATTATTGTGGTGTATTTATACCCATATTTGTGATTAGTTGTGGATCTATGATTATATTAATATGAATTATTTTTACAGAACACTACGCAGCACACATATAAAAGGTTAAAACACTGCTGTAAAAAGGAGAACCTTTAAGTAAAACATGATACATATACCTAACAATCTCAAAGCTGTTGTAGTCAGAGATATACACTATCTTATAATCAATGTGTTATTTTGATCTGTGAGCCTTTTATTTTACATAACCTTGCTGCAATTATACTTTAATTCTATAGTATAGTTTAATACATAAACCTTCTAGGCTACAAACAGGGGGACTTTTTCCTTCAAGAAACTAAAGTGTATCCAAAGATCAAATATCGCTGTGACTTAAAGCAAACAGGTTCAGTTAACATACAAGATTACATTTTACTTTAATACATAAGGAGGCTGTAGGCAGTGACCCGTAGATTGTAGAATGTCCATTGTAATTGGAGGCTTAAAAAGTAGGTGGTCAGAAAGAAATTAACTCTAAAGGTTAACTGGGCTTAATGGAGGGTCAACCAAATAACTAAAACAAAAAAGTGATGGGTTTGTTTTCTGTAAATAGTTAAAAAAAACTCCTGGTCAATATAGTCCATGGGAAAAGCTAATACTAATTAGTAACTGGTGATCAGAAATGGTTAATAACAGGCAATATCTTAGTGGAGGATGATGTAACGTTAACAAGTAAGGGTATGAAATAGCATACCGCTCAGTCACTCATGAATGCCTTTAAATGGACGGATGGAAGATGCATCCAGCTGACTGTGCCTGGCAATATGCCTCTGTCTCCAAAAAATGGACATCTGCTTGCCAAAGTCACCACTGAAACATTATAAGACAATTGCAATGTCCTACAGGTTTCCTCAGCTGTTATTTGTAGAAGTAAATGCAACATTTCAAAGCAAGTTAAATATATCTTTCTGTCTATATCACAATGTTCTTGTCTTAATATTTCTGTGTGGTTGCTGGGAGAGTCGTAATGTCTTGACTATGAGTGTAATTTTTAAAGAACAAATTCCCAGGGAGCATGGGCCTCTTGCTGGAAATGGTGGTCATTCTAATATTTTATCACAGCATTACAAAATGTCTACCCTGAATGAGAAAAGTGCAATTATACAGTCATTGAGTAGTTAATTCTAGAAAGTGGAGAATGCTATTTGTAGTCCATCTAGGGCAGTAAAATAACCAAAGTACAAAGCTGAACAGGTCAGCTCAGCGGCCCAAGCCAATTATATAGAATTATTTGTGCAACTCCTAGTGGTCAGTGTATTTTTCCGGATTCTATACAGTACAGTAAATGTATGCACATATTTGCAGTGTTCCATACTAGATGGTGTCATAATACATTGTAGGTACATGATTAGCAAAAAGAGAGTGTATTACCTTGCATACTGTCAGCTCTGAAGAAATACTCAGCCTGTTGTTTTCATATTTTGGAGAGGTATAAATTTAGGTATACTATGCACAGATTTTTCAACAACAATACCAGTCTTTTTAAATCATTTACAGCCCTACCCTGATTATCAACAATTTAGTCATCATATGATGTTATTTATCGGTTTAGAGCAACAATTATATGAAAAATCATCCACAAACCTTCAACTTTGTAAGCTCAAGAAGCATTTCTTTCTGTGCATTTTGAAACATTTGATTTTTCAGTTTGTCCAAGCTTTCTGTGAACATTGTTTGTACCCTCATCATAAATTTGGGACCTGTTATGCTGCTGGCATCTGAAAAACAAAAATAGCTGAATTTTGCACCAAAGGGACATGTAAAAACAATTTTGAGAAACTGATGGAGGGCATTCCTGAGCTATGGAATAAGTTATTTAATTATAGCTTGTTAATTTGAAAGTTTTTTTCAGATTGACAAATATGATCATTTGTAGTATTGCTACTGTAGACTCTGTTTTCAGATCTTTCTGCAAATACGTTTTTCTGCTGTGCTGCCATTTAATTATTCTTGTACTACATACAGGACTAGCAATTATTTTGCATATGCACAAGAGGTACATGTTGTTGAATGTGGCTTCCTCACAATTACTCTATGTAGCTGCAATAAACAGGGATACATGCAGAGCAGTGTCTCAAAATGTTTTAATCAGCCTTCATACTTTATAGTAAGGTCTAAGTGGAATTGTCAGTCTCACATTTGCATTAACAATCAGGAAGTCAACAATTGATTGATAAAATATGGAACAGGTTTAAAATAGATGGATGGACAGATGGATAACATATTTAATATAAGAAAACAAAGAAATGACTATGAAATTGCACTGGCCAAAATATTGACATTTCACACATATTCTGAATGACAAAAGAGACACGCGGTGACAAAGCGGTTGCAGACACTTTGAGAATCTAAGTAAACTAGGGGGCACTACACCCTGCTCGGTTCGCTCGCCAACCCTCGTGCGGGCCCTATGCACTAGTCATTTCCCAGATCTGCAACGAATTGTGCTGTGCCTTTGGATAAACACATATACCAACTCTGTTTTTGATATCTCTGTCCTTCGAAACTATTATCACATGTTGGTTTATTATATATGCGAGCGTGATCTTTTGGATTCATATAGAAATCCAAGAAAACTTCTTTGTCTGTGTTTTTCAGATAAATTTCATGTGAGGTGCAATACTTTTGGACATATGGATTTGTATCCATTATTGGCTGTAGAATTTCTAATATGTCCGATCATTAAACTCTTTCAATTCTATGTTGCATCGCTTCCCTGTGATCATAAATATAAACCTGACTGAATTGTGGTTTCCTTGAAATTAAACTTGTAGTAGCTTTAATTGCTGCGGGACCACAGATTCTCATAGCGTATGGTCCTGAATCATGCAAATCTACATTTTGAGCATTGAATGATGTGAACGCGAACAGATTATTATAGATTCGGATATTTTGTCGGTAGTGGTTGTGGATTTCACTTTCACCAAATAACAAATCTTTCTGTCATATCACCTATGTCCATATATTTGATCTCTTTTCGCTGTTCCGTTATTTCACGAGTAATAATTTCCGTTTGTTAGCGCTAATACTTTCTTTACTCTCAATTTTTTGAGACTTTCGAATTTTAGTACTTTCATAATCTCTAACCTTCTTTGCATGTTTTCAATTCATCTCTTGGCACAAAGTCTTGTCACGCGGGACTTGAAATTATCTTTCTGAAAAAGGCTTGTCTTGTCTCTCTGAAAAAAATCTTGTCTCGTCCTAAGATTTTTTTATATAATAGAGAGATAAGCTTAAATCTGAATATCACAAGCTGCAGAAAAGACATACCAGATTTCAAGCTTACAGTTTGAATTTATGAAAAGTCAGCTAAACTTGTGCATGCTGTTCTCAACATAAAGCACTAAGGAAAGGCATCTCACTCATTTTTATCACAAATAGAAATATCAGTCATTGCAGTTGTCCATTTTCACCAAATAAACTTTTACTTACCTTTGTAAACAGGGGACAGTTCTTTCTGAATGGATAAGTCAAGTGAATTGTACAAGCGTTTCTTTCCATCAATTATTCCTTTTTCCAAAGATGCAACTACACCTTTAAGCTAATAGTAAAACACACAGTAATTTTTTTAAAAGCTACATGTAACACTGAGTACTTTCAGCCAACAAATTATTCAGCAGAAGTGTGTCAAGAAATGCTACTGGGGCTCCTGCATACCAACAGCAATACGCTTGCATAATGACTACTGTAACTGTAGTATATTGTGAATTAACATTTTAAATAAAGTCATTAGGAATCAGTTAACCAAGGTAAATATATGAATAAATAAGGGGAGGGGTTAGCAACATAGACTCCAACTGTTATGTTATGACAAACATATAGAAATATGAACATTTCAAATTCATGCTTGGTACTTAAATGAGTCCTTAAATATGGAAAACCAATGTTGCTATAATACAGTACAATAAACCACTTAAGAATATTTGGTTTTTATTTGGACCAAACTACTAAAATTCTAAGAGTACCCAATTCTTTATATTTCATAATATTAGTAAATATGTTTTATTAATAATGATTTGACTTTTATGTCTAGTAAAACCTTATGGAAAAAGGATAAATTTACTACCTGAGATTTAATAAAGACAAGACGTAATGGAGCAATTTTGTTCTGATGTTTGTCACATTCATCAAAAACATTTAACTGAAGTGAATTCAGAGTCCCTTTAATATTATTCCTTGTGGCTTGTTGCATCCTGTTATGGATGAGAAAGAATAAAGTATTTAATCATTATAACATTGAAATGTATGCAATGAACACTCTGGGCCAGTTTTCTATCTTTTCTTTTCATTTTGCTCTCTTTTTCTTTAAGATTTTGCTACAAGAATTCCCATATTAAAGAAAAAACTACAGTACACAATTTCACATTTCATATGTTCTAACAAAACAGACCTCTTTAAGCTTTTTTATTAGCAAAATAAGGCAACACATTGTAGCAGTTATATAGGAATAATGTATTTTTTTTCTTTTTAACAGTATTTTCATCTTGATTTTCATTGTGCTTTTCTAGGTGTTCTAATTGTTTAATTAATTCATTATTTACTAATTAGTGGGTCTGATGCTAAAGTACTTGCAGCCTTTGATTATTCAGTGCTGTTTCCCAGCGTGTCTGATCTGCTCATTTTTAATTGTCATTATTAAGATACAATGAAGGGGGAAAAACTGCACAGAGAAAGGGCAAAGTATAATGAAATCAACAAAAGAGAGTTAAGCATTTATATCTGTAGCAAAAGCAGAAATATTTATAAATGTCTTATAAATGTAAAAACCATGCTGCTGTGCTTTTCTGAATGTCGAATAAACGAAGAAAAAGCAGCTAATTAAATTAGCTCAGTGTTACCAGGTGTTGTCACTGATTAGGAATCTAGTTGGAGCAAAAACCTGCAGCCACAAGGGGTCCCCAGGACCGAGTTTGGGATACACTGCATTATAGTATATAATCAAACATACTGTACTGAATACGGGGTTGGCAGAGTGTATGAACAACTTTTCTGCTCTCCTTACAGAACCATAAAACCTGTCTAATCTGTCCTCCAGTTCCTCCACAGATAGTACTTGTGTACTTATGGTCACAACCTAGATCCTGACGTCACTTCCTGTTACAGCTCCAAAGACCCGCCTCTTCCTTCCTCCCAGCTATAAAATCCTCCAAGTTTTCAGACACAGCAGTCCTGTTTTGGACTCAGTCTTTTGAGACTATGCGGCATCATTGTAGTTTGCTTCACAGGAGTATTTATAATATACAGGGTGGATCCCCAAACTTTTCTCTTGCTTTGTCTGTTTCGTTACAGTATATATATATATATATATATATATATATATATATATACAAAGTATGTGAAATAAGACAACACATTATAGTATATATTAAGGAAAATGAGGAACTTACCGGAAAGTGCTTATAATAATCATATCCACAGACTTATAGAGGGGTGATGCCAACTTATTGTTTAGATCATGAATTTCTCCTTTTTTTGTCCTGTAAATCCCATCATTTCTGACCAAAGCTTTTACTGTTTTATGGTAACCACGATAATCTTTTTTGTTTTTCTGTTAAAAAATAAATGTATAGTCCATTTTAATTAAATGCCTTAAAAAGAATTATACTTATTTCTCCTTAACTGAGCCTTTGATATTTCTTAAATCAATGGCTTATGTTGTGTTTCCAATCAATGGTATACATTACTCTGTTTCACTGCTGACTACACATGACTTAAAAATGACATAACAGGCATCATTAGTCTGCTACCATGAAATTATGTAGGGGATTCCACCTTAATAATCACCTGCAATTTAAAAAAATCAAGCAGTACTAGTATTGTTTTCTATCTACTTGAGAAGCTGTCAATATAACAATCTCAATGAAAACATACCATTCAGACCCATAAAGCTTGCCAGTTCTATCCACGTAATTCTTCCAAAATAACAAAGTCTAGTTTTGAAAGTCCCTATTCTTGTCTAAAACAATACATGATAACTTGTTCCATGTGCCTATGGTTCTCTCTGTGAAGAAATTCATCTTACTATTTGTGCAACCAGATATGTCCCTGTGTTCTTGATTAACTCATTTTAAAGTAACAGTCTTGATCCTCTGTAGTAATTCCCTTCATAATTTTAAAAACCTCAATCATGTCTCCTCTTAATCTTTTGCTTAAACTGAAAATGTTCAGCTCTTTTAATCTTTCCTCATAATTCATCCTCTGGAATAAGCCTAGTCACTCTTCTCTAGACTTTTTCCAGTGCTGCTATGTTCTTTTTATAGCCTGGAGACCAAAACTGTACACAGTACTCCAGGTGAGGTATATCTGGTATGTTGTAAAGCTTCAACATAACCTCCTTGGACTTGTACTCTACACATTGTGCTATATAACCTAACATTCTGTTAGCTTTCCTAATGGCTTCTGAACACTGTTGACAATGTTGAGTCCACAATGAATCCTAAATCCTTCTCATTAGGTGTACTTTCGATTTTCAGACCTCCCCTTGTGTATTCAAACTTAACATTTTTACTTCTTCCTTGTAATATGTTAGATTTACTTGTTCAACTTCATTACATTAAACTTCATATTGCCCAAATCTGTCCAAGCCTGTATGCTGTCCAAGTCCCTCTGTAATGATTCAACGGACTCAAGATTATCTAGCTTGACAGTCCACCTAGCTTGACATCATCTGCAAACTTAACCAGCTTGTTACTTCTATTCTTATCCAAATAATTTTTATTTATATATGAAAAAAAAATAAAAACTAGCAGAGGCCCTAGCACTGACCCCTGTAGGACACTATTCTCTTAACATTAGCCAATTCTTATATGGCTCCTTGCACCATTACCATCTGCTTCCTGTGTCCATCTACACACAACACCCTGAACTTCTTTTAGTTTGATGCCCAACCTCTCATGTGGCACCTTATCAAATGCTTTCTGAAAGTCAAGATAAATAACATCATATGTTCCACTTTGATTGTATCCTTTAGTTACTTCCTAATACTGTAGAATTCCAGCATTTTGGTAAAACATGATGTTCCTCTTCTAAACCCATGCTGACTGTTGAGAACAACTCCATTTCTTGCCATGTGTTACTGAATATTTTCCTTAATAATTCCTTCTACTAATTTACTTGTGATGCACATTAAGCTTACTGGCCTATAGTTGCTTGGATGTGCCCGGTCATCCTTTCTATATAACAGGATTATATTTACCATTTTCCAGTCCTTCGGAATTTTCCCAGTACACAGTCACTTCCTAAATACAGTATATGCATCAAGGGTTTATATATGTACTCACTAAACTCCTTAGGAACGTGAGGATGAATAATACCTGGTCTGGTGATTTGTTTGATTTCAGCCTAAGCAGTTCTCCTCTCTCTGCAATTTCCAAATCACTCAATACCTCCTTCATAGTCCCTCATATCTGAAGACCCCAGAAAAAATGTTTAGAGCATCTGCTATTTCACTGCCTGTATTTTTTTAAATTTCCCCTTACTATTCCTGATGCACTTCACCACTTCATTGACTGTTCTCTTACTACTAAATTACTTTTGCCTTATCTGCTATATTCCTCTACAACTGCCTTTCAGTTTTTGTAATATCCTTTGTAATATCCTTCTTAATGGTTGCCCTCATGTTCTCATATACCCTATGATTCACACTGGAATTATTAATCGTATACACCTTATTCAACTATTTTCCCTGCACAGCTTCTTTTTCAACTCTTTATTAACCCACTGCAGAGTTTGTTTTTTTAATTTCATGCTAATTCCACATTTTGGGATGTACCTGTCCTGCATTATATGTAAAACATTTTTAAACCTATTCCACTGCTCCTTGACTTTTCTCCACACTTAAAAGCTTATCCCAGTCTATCCTCCTTAGGCTTTGCCACATCTTCTCAAAATTTGCCCTACCAAAGTCAAACTTAACAGTTTTTCGCCTCTGCATCTGTCCTCTCCCAAAACATTGAGTTCACATCTACAATCTCAATTCTGTCCCAATTATTACAAAACTAGCAGAATACCCGCGCTTCGCAGCGGAGAAGTAGTGTGTTAAAAAAGGTATGAAAAAGAAAAGGAAAAATTTTAAAAATAACGTAACATGATTGTTAATGTAATTGTTGTATATATATATATATATATATATATATATATAGCAAAATACATATCTATATACATATCTACATATACACATATATACTGTATATGCATACCTATCTACATCATATATACACACACATATACATACATACATACACAGACACACACATATATATAATATGTGTGTGTGTGTGTGTGTGTATACACATACATACAAACATACACACAGGTATATATAAATATATGTGTATATATTGTGAACGCTGGCCCCGGCACAGACAGACGGACAACATTTTTTCACCCAACACACTGTTTATTTACACTATATACAAGTCACGTGCACTCACAACCCCAGTGCCTCCAGCACCGATTTCCCCAATGTCCAGGGCTCACAGTCCTTATGCCTTCCTGGCCGCCTCCCGTCCTCTCTCTCCAGCTCCGTCCACTGCCTCCCGACTTCCACCTCCTGACTGGAGAGAGGCGGCCCCTTTTATGGGGACCCGGATGAGCTCCAGCTGCTTCCCGGCACCTGACGTTGGCGGAAGTGCCGGCTGCGCACCTGGAAGCCGTCCGTGCATCCCCGGTCGTCTTCCCCCCGGCACTTCCTGGTGTGGCGGAAGTGCCGGGCTCCCGGGATAATTAGGCACTGGGGCGCCGCCTGGCGGTGGCCACGGGTCCCTGCAGGGCTGGGCTTCCAAGCCCTGTACCCGAGGCCCCCTGCATAACCAGGACGGACGCCCCCACTCGGTCTGGAGGAGGCACACGCCCTCCTCCGGTCCTCCAAGGCGTCCCGACCGGGCTCCAGCCCCGGCCGAGGACCAGATGGGATAAACCGGCATCGGGGCGCCGCCTGGCGGTGACCACGGGCCCCTACAGGGTAGGGCTTCCATGCCCTCGACCCGTGGTCCCCAACAGAACCAGGACGGACACCCCCTCGCGGTCTGGAGGAGGCACAAGCCCTCCTCACGTCCTCCTGGGCGTCCCGGCCGGGCTCCAGCCCCGGCCGGGGACCACAATATATATGTATGTGTCTATATGTGTGTGTATAGCTTTGATCACTGAGTGCAAGGGAAAAATAATAAAATGTAGTGTATAAGTTATTAAACAGTAAAACATTAACGTTTTAAGAAGTAAAGGTACATTGAGCACTACTGGAGTGGTTGCGGGTAAACTACATTTTAAAGACGGTATAACAGAAGAGGTAAGTAGTACTAACAGCAGCTAAAATGTATATGGATCATCTCTCGGTAGTAGATCCCTTTTGAAAGGCGCTACACGACGGCTGTGGTATAGAAATTACATTTTCTATGTGAAAGTCCAAATTTCTGCCTCTGGTAATGTGCCTTACCAGCAATTAAAGAAAATTAGTTTTGTGTCCTCTGCAGTGTTAAGAGAGAAAGGCTTTGGTTTGGGATAAAAGGAAAAAAGGTGTAAAGAAAGGAAAGTTGCGTTTTTCTTTTATATAGTATAGAGAGATGTGTTCGCTGACGATATGAGCGCCTTTTGGGGACAGTCGCGGTGGGTCTTGTGTAGACTGGTGAGACGTCCCAGCTATTAATCGGCTGTGATGGCACTGTCAGTCCTTCACTCCTGTGCGTGTCTTCATAATCTGAGCTGACGACCTCATAATCGTATACGTGCAAAATAAAGTGCGAAGCGCCTTAATATTATTTTGCCGCGGTGTAGAAAAGAGGTCCCGTGTTTGCACTTGTCTGGGCTATAGCTCAGGGGGAGGATGAAAAAAATTAAAAGTGCTCAGTCAGCGTCTCAAAGGCCGGCACAGCTATGCGCGCGCGCCGGCTGCTCGACTTTTGCTGGGCAGGAGACGCCAGTTTTTGCAGACACGTTCACATGATCAAAAGTCTCCGCGCTCTTTGGAGGTCATTCATACACAAAATACCCGCGCCTCGCAGCGGAGAAGTAGTGGGTTAAAGAAGTAATGAAAAAGAAAAGGAAACATTTTAATAATAACGTAACATGATTGTCATGAGTGCTGCTGTCATATATATGCCTGCCTAAATAAGTCACCCTCGCTTCGCTCTTACTTTTTTACCGTTCATTTAATCATGGCTAGTGGCGGAAAAATTATAAAATGGAAGGAGGATTACACTGAGTATGGCTTTACCAAAACAATTATTGATGGCGAATCGATTATTCATAAAGCTTGAATTGGTGATCTGTTTTTGTGTGTTAACCTCATATTTTTTCATACTTCTTCTCAAACCAAGGTTGTGCGAGGCTAAAATGAATTGGGATGCGCTGATCAATGTAATCGGTGTACCAGGAAATCATGCATTGACAAAACTTCCCCTTTGATTGTAATGCAAAGTGTGATTAAATGCATTATTTTTTAACGCGTTATGGAGCACATGCATCGAAGCTTCTCAGCTGTGCTTGTGCTAAGAAAATTAAACATTTTAAAAATAACGTAACACGATTGTCAATGTAACCTTTTGTAAGTAGTGCCTGGAGGATTCAGTGTGGAGAAAGTCTAGAGACAGCATGTGTATTAACTTGTGGATTTCTCTGTATTTGGTGGCAGTGTGACGAAGTTGCTTCGGAAGACGGCGTTAGCCGCGGAGCTCAGCTGAGTGCGAAATGAGGTAAATGGGAGGGGAGATGATGACGTGACTCCTCCACCCGCCTTAACTGTCAATCCCCCACAAACACAGTCTCTCGGAATTTGCATAAGCACACCCCTTCACCTGCAATTTTAACTTAGTTACAAAGTGATCAAAACTCTCGTTTATATCCTGCGTCCTCTCATTAAACTTGTATCCCGCATTACCCGTGGGCATGCAAAACGCCAGCGGCAGCCTGTCTATTAAGTTAATTTAAAGTTTAGGTTTATACCTTGCTTTGTTTCCGAAGTAGCTGTACTGATGAATATGGTAGTATGTCACTCGCTCGCTTCTTATTGTTTCGCTGCCCCACTAACTTAAAAGCCTTGTGCAGCGCCTGTCAGTTGAAAATTGATTGTTTGCTTGCTTGTATCGCTCTCTCTCACTGCTCCTAGCGGAACTGTCATCTCTGACTTGTCATGGAGCACGTTTAAGCTCATGTGTTTGCAGTGTTTGAATAAAAATCCTTCTTGTTTCTACGACCTCCTGTGTCTCTGTGCAAATCTGTGACCCAAGCGTGACAATATATTCCGACGCTGACTTTATATATTCCAGCGCTGAGTTTATATATTCCGACGCTGACTTTATATATTTAAGTTTTGACTTTAGGTGGCATTGTGATGAAGTTGCTTCGGAAGACGGCGTTAGCCGCGGAGCTCAGCTCAGAGCGAAATGAGGTAAATGGGAGGGGAGATGATGACGTGACTCCTCCACCCGCCTTAACTGTCAATCCCCCACAAACACAGTCTCTCGGAATTTGCATAAGCACACCCCTTCACCTGCAATTTTAACTTAGTTACAAAGTGATCAAAACTCTCGTTTATATCCTGCGTTCTCTCATTAAACTTGTATCCCGCATTACCCGTGGGCATTAAAAACGCCAGCGGCAGCCTGTCTTTTAACTTAATTTAAAGTTTAGGTTTATACCTTGCTTTGTTTCCGAAGTAGCTGCAATGATGAATATGGTAGTATATGTCACTCGCACGCTTCTTATTGTTTCGCTGCCTTCTCAATTATATAATGCATGTTTTGTTCAGCGTATTTTGGAGCTCTTCCTGGTTTTCTACATAGTGCGTTGACAGTCAGTTCACGTGATTACGTGGGCGGCGTGATGATGTCACACGAAACTCCGCCCCCACGGCGGTCAAGCTCAACTCCATTACAGTAAATGGAGAAAAATACCTTCCAGTTATGACCATTACGCGTAGAATTTCGAAATGAAACCTGCCCAACATTTGTAAGGAAGCTGTAAGGAATGAGCCTGCCAAATTTCAGCCTTCTACCTACACGGGAAGTTGGAGAATTAGTGATGAGTCAGTCAGTCAGTCAGTCAGTCAGTGAGTGAGTGAGGGCTTTGCCTTTTATTAGTATAGATACTAACTCCGGACAAGCTTCCCCCCATGTTGGTGCTTTAACAGACTGTGTTAAAATGCAGTCACTGACTACATCTAAAAACCCCTACTCTAGTGCTCCACTATTTGCAAGGTTTGCCATTAATATTCGGGTAGTGGAAATCTTCCACGACTGTAATATCGCCATGTAAACTTGTCTTTTTAATATTACTAAAAAGATGTGCATTGAAATTACTGTCTGCATTGGGTGGTCTATACCACACTCCAAAAAAAAGCCTCCTTCCCAAATGCTTTCCAGACAAGGCCAGATGTACTCACTAAGATGGAACTTATCCAATTGAAGAGGACTGGCATTTAAATTCTGTTTGACATAAACAGCAACCCCACCTCCTTTTCTGTTCTGTCTATCCCTCTTAAAAATGTGTATCCCTCTATGTCATACTCATCCCCATCTTTTCTATTTCGCCAGGTTTCTGTTATTGCAATAATATCATATCTGTGCTCAGCAACATACAACTCCAACACTCTTATTTTATTTTTGATTCTTCTAGCATTAAGATAAGGTATTTTAATGTGTTACTTGTTTACTTTTGCATTTAAACTTTGGGTTAGAATTTACATTACTTCATTACTACATCCTTCATGTACAGTTCTAAAACTGTCCTAAACTCCCTGCCAAGGATTGTTTGGATGTAACCCATCGTGGCAGGGCAGAACACACAGGCGTTTCTTGTTGTGTGCTTATTTTGACTGTCCCAAATTATGGCTCCAATTTGCTTAATGGATTGCTAAGGTTACTTTCCTTTCTAAATATGATACAGAAAACTCAGGCAATCTGCAATATAAAAAAGAGTTGGAATTGTTTTGTCTGCTTATTATGTTCTGCATTTAAAGCAGTGGTGTCAAAAATATTGACGATGTCTCTGACAAAAGCTGTTTCGAAAGAAACTAAGTAGTACCATTTAAATACTACAGTACTTCAATATCTTTTGATGTGATTTAGGGAAAAAATATGTGCTTAGGACTTGAGCCTTCCTGTTGCTTTCTATGGCAGTTACATTCCTTCCCAGAAAGGTTAATAATATTTATAATAGCTATCCCTATTATGGGACAACATTGCTCCTTAATGCAAATTCAGTTTGCAAAGAAAAAGGGTCCATCATATGTCAGCATTTCTTGCCTTTTTTGCTAATTTTTAGAATCATAAATCATTTCAGAATCATAAATTATAACAGAGAAGGTGTTATAATATTAAAGAGAAATACTATTATTGTCATTAGGTCTGCAGATTGATATCGGCCTTCAAAGAAAGGGAAACTGGGAATGTGGTTTGATAGGTACTATTTTGGAAAATACTTTCTTCCATTTTCAAAGAAGCCAATCACGGAGTCATATGCAAATGCAGAACAATTTTTTATTTGTACATAGATATGCAAAAATGTCTCAGTTCATGGAGTGAGCCATTAATTAATCATTCTCTTTTACACTTTTCTATTACCATCACCTTATCTAATACATCATGGTGTCTGACTCTTAATATGTAGAATTCTGTCATATTAACCAATCAACTACAGGCACCAGTATTTTCAGACTCCTTTAGATTCACCCATTTTCCTGAATGCCACCTCATTGAAAGGGGAGACCTGCAGACTTTACTATTGACTTAGTGTTGCTTCCTAGGAGGGGTCTTTGGTCATTCCCATTAGTTCATTCTTGCTTTCTAGAGGGGTGTTCATTACTCATTTACCTTATTTTAACCTTAGTAACTACTTTGGTGGCTCCTTTAAGATAAGGCAAAGCCTCACATGCTTAAGCTTTAAGCCATATTAAGTTAACCCCTTACTTACCTTCAGTCATTTTCCTTATGTTTTAATTAATCCATTATCATAACCTCTTATAAGTATATACTTCTAATAATTTGTAAAGATTATATACATTTAATAAAAATTCCAGGCAGTAGCAATAACCAATTTTACCACTAGGCTGTACCCCTGCATCTCATTTTCACATTCTCAACAATTTATTTGACGAAAATGAAATGTATCTAATAAGTTTTACTATTTTACATTTTTTATTAATGTTACAATTAAATTCTCATAACTAACCTCCAGTTCATGTTTTTTAGGCAGACATATATATTTTGTCCTTTGCAAGAGATAACAATATAGTTATTTTGTGCTATGCAATTGAGAACTAGACCTCTCTGTGTCCAGAAGCCTATGTCCAGTGCTACCTTTAGTGTCACAGTGGCTCCAATGACTTTCACACCACTGCAATATAAATTCTTTTGTGACAGATCTAAAAAATCATACTTTCAGGCAGAAAGATAGAGAAATGGTCACTTACAGGCATTAAAATATTTTCAGCATTCTGCAGACACTGTTTAGCTGCTGTCTTTACACCTTTATTCAGTTCGACTTCAAGCTTATCAGAATATTTAACAAAAAAATCTTCCACTTTCTGCAGATGTTTATTGAGAAATCCAGACAGTTCAGTGAAAACTGTATTAATTACAGCCTGCAAATAATGCAATTAGTCAGAGTTATTCAGCTGCATCTATTTAACATTTTACATTTACAAATTGTAACAATATTTGTCGCTTTCAGGAAACATATTTAGGAATCTAAACCTATCTATCTATCTATGGCATATTAATACAAGTTTTAACTTGGTACAAATACTGTAACTACCAATAATGAAGTCATTGATCCTGTGCAAATTTGGAATAACCAGCAGCTAAAAACTTTGTTTAATAATGGAATTAAGAAACATCTGAAATGGAAAAAGTGGGTTGCAGTTCATAGAGACAATGTCAAAATATTTTTATAGAATGACTGTACCTCTTGTTTGCCGTTTTTCTGTGGGACATTAAGAAAGGATGTGATTCCTGATACTTCAGTAACATAGTTTTCTACGTCTTTCTTTATTTGGTTAACATAAAACTCCAGCAAATGTTTTTCCAACCCTGGAAATTCTTTAAAGAATAAAATATGAAAACATACTTAGTGAAAGTATACTTACAACACAGTACAAGGTATACTTAAACTAGTAAGTACAATGTTGTATTGCAAGTTCATATTTGTATTTTATTAAAAATACAATTTGTTAAGAATCTGAAAATCTATTTTCAGCATACCCTTTTAAAAATAAATGAGTCAGAGGGGTTCTTCAGGTCGATGCCATAGGGGAACCATTTTTAGTTCCCAAAAGACTGATTCATATCAAGGTATTTATTTAGATCTGTAACAGGAACTATACAATTAATAACCATGAATAGATAGTAACAGATTTTCTAAATCCAGGTTTTCCTAATCTGTTAGTGCCCTGCAATACACCATACATTAAAGATTTTGTTTGTTTGGTTTTTTTTTTTTCTATGTATTAGAAATTTTTTCAAGGAACACAGAACCAACAACAAACGCAAAGAACCCTTCCCAGAATGAAATGGTGCTTGGTCAAGCAATTGAGCTAGGAGGAATCACACAGCCCAGTAAATAACCATATAGTGCCATTAAATGGCCAGCATTTTTAAGATTGTATATCTTACCCAAATATTATGTTTGGAGAAAGATTAATAAACATAAGTTTCAGTTCAACACTGATAAAAAATAGAATTGTTAATAACAATTGTTACATAATGCAGATATATCACCCAATTTAAACTACTGCTGAAAGATATAAACTACAAATCTGAGATTACTTGCTGTATTTTAAGAATATTGCTTAGAACTTCATATTAAACTTACCAAAATAATTTGCTTGTATGTACTATTTTATGAAATATAGGTTAATATGACAGTCACGTTAAAACTATATGTCTTTTCTTTAAGCTTCAGGCAGTCATACCTGTTTCTTCTTCACTCAGGAATGGATTTCTCTTATTTCTGAATTGCTCTGAACTCACTGTGAACACTTTAATGAAATCCCTATGATCTGTCACTTCATTGCCAAGCATTTTCTGAAAAAAAGTGCAGAATAAATGTTTAAAGAAAAATGCAAAATTTCAAAGAAATTTTAAAATCTAATTTTAGTGGCAGCAAAAAAATAAAGTAGATTTTAAAAGAGTTCACTATATTTTAGTCTGACTTTTTTTTTTTTTTTCCAATGAAGAAAGCAGCACTTGGGGTGTATAAAAAGAACAGGTTTACTCATCAACTGCAAATTCTAAATTCAAATGTTTGACAGCAGAGCCATACATGTGTACCAGCTAGTTTCAGAATCAAATCAGAAATATTTTTTATTCACCAGGACTTAATGTACAAGAATTTAATTTGGTGGCATTGATGTTGCTTATATCAGAAATCAACATCACATACAAATAACACAAATGACATAAGTTAAACAACTTACATTATAAACAGTTGCAGAAAAGTGCAATTATAAAAGAGATGTGCAAATGATGTTTGTGTGTGTGTGTATTGTGTATGTATGCACACACATACCTACACTCATGAGAAAAATTAAGAAGACCCAATGAAATTACAGTCGTACAATGGGCAACACTTCAGCATTACACTACTTCGAATGAAGCGGAACTGACGCTAACCCCAGAGTTCTCCCTGCAAGTTGGAGGACCTGCTTGCAGGCCCAGAAGCAGACTAACGTCATACCCAGGATGAAGCAATTGCAGGTTAAGGGCCTTGCTCAAAGGCCCAAAGGAGTGAAGTTACTTCTGATGTTTATGGAGTTAGTTGACTTTTTCAATATATTTGAATAGACAAACAGTAGATCTACATGCAAACAGTACCTACTGATACAGGTGACACAATTGACATATGACATACAAAACTGACATAGTATTCATTGTAATAATCTAAAATAACAAAAAAAAAAAAAAAAATATTTGTCACAATGTAAAAACAGGTGAAACCCTAAATATACCACCACTTCAGATCCATAAGTGCCAGTTATTAGAACCTCCTTGAGGACTATGCAGGTGGATCCTTTCTTATTCAATCTGCAGATATCTAGGATTAGATGCTCTCTTTGCTATTGGAATCAAAGACCAAAAATCTCTCTGTGGGTGCTTAAAGATGCTTATGAAGCTTATGGATGCCTGACAAGGGATTTAAAAATATGGGCAAAGTTTTTTAAATCAATCAATCCATTATAAGGAAATCATCTACAAATGGCGTACATTTCAAACAACTGCTAATTTTTCCTGCCAAGCAAATTCAGCTGTTTGATAGTAAAAAAGTCTCTAAGAATCCCAAAATTTCATTGTGGGATCTGCAGGTAACTCTTGCACAACTTGGTGTCAAAATGCATGGATCTACAATCAGACAATGATTTGCGCAAATTTGACCTGCATGTGGATGTGAAAACCCCTTTCCTGTCCAAAAGAGGACACTAGAGCAAGATTACAGTTTGCCATTGAACATACAGACATAAAAATAGACCTTCAGGAAAAATGTGCTCTGGACAGATGCATCAAAGACAAACTTGTTTGGTCTCAATAACAGTAGACATGTTTGGCATAAACTGAAGACAGTGAGGGAGAGTGGTGGAAATGTTATATTTTAGGGTTGCTTTGCTGTCTCGGGGCCTGAGCAGCTTACACTCAACAAGTAAACTATGAATTGTGCCTCACATCAAATGTACTTGAGGGGAATGTGAGGCCATTTATCTGAAATTTGAAGTTGAACTGGAAATGGACATTTCAACACTATAACAATCTGTAGTACACTAACAAACCCACCAAGAAATGGATGAAAAGAAGAAATAGAGGGTTATGGACTGGATTAGTCAAAGGTTTGATTTGAACCCATTGAAATATTTCAAACTGGCAGTACATTCAAGAAAACCGACAACTACAACCTCTTGCAACTGAAGGAATTTTGGGTGCAGGAGTGGTCATTATGTTCATGTCAATGTCAGAAGCTGGTGGGAAGTTATGCAAATTAAATATCAAGATGTCATTTCTGCTAAATGGTGCTTCTGAGGTGAAAATGCCGACTTCTGAGGTGAAGAGTCTACTAACTTTTTCCCCAGCAGCATTATTAGTGACCCCATTGATGTTTTTTTTTTCCAATAAATTATTCTAAATTGTCCCTAGTATGTGCTTGGTGTGTAAGTGTGGGTCTGTGCGTCCTGCGGTGGGTTGGTGCCCTGCCCGGGATTGGTTCCTGCCTTGTGCCCTGTGTTGGCTGGGATTGGCTCCAGCAGACCCCCGTGACCCTGTGTTGGGATTCAACGGGTTGGAAAATGGATGGATGGATGGATGATTGAAAATGCAAATTTTCCCTTGTGTATATCACCCTTATCTGTAAAACATTGTTTGCATAAATGTCTAATATTTGCCCGTTCAAATATGTTGAAAAGTCAATAAATTCCATGGGGCCTACAACACTGTACATGTGCATATATTGTACATACACACACATACATTTTCATACACAGAGACACACATGACTTCATACATAAAAGAATACACAAAATAGCGAGGGAGACAGGCTAAATTACTGTTTTGTGATGGCTGTGGCCTATTCCTTTTAGTTTCAGTTGACCTAATGCATTTACCAGAGGGGAGATAAATGAATGAGATGAGTTAGTGATGATCCTTTTCACTTAGTTTATGACACTACAGTACATGCATACAGGGCTGCAACAGATAAATGAGCGCAGCCAATTTATCTTCTAAGCAGACCTCACAATAATTTGTTTTTGAAGTGGACTGTTTCTGAACCAAAGCAGACAACAATGGAGAATATAATCACACATTCACTTATGGATTTGTACAGCTGTACTAGGAAGAAAATACATTTGCTGCTGAGTCTTCTTAGTAATAAAAGTGGTGTTAATGGCAATTATCATTTCCACTGTCTTGGTGGTATTGAGTACCAGGTTATTAGTAGCGCAGTGAGACAAAAGGCAAGCCACCTTGTTTCTAAATGCTGTTTCCTTTCCATTAGTAATTAGTCCAATAATGGTGGTGTCATCGGCAAACTTAATTATTTTTACTGAAAGGTCAATGGGCCTACATTCATTGATGGACAGGGAATAGAGAAAGGGGACAGTGCATAACCTTGAGGGGCACTGTGCTGGTATTGAGACAATCTGAGAGGTGAGATGCCATTCGAACGTACTGTTTCCTGTTTGTCAAGAAATTATAATCTGATTTACAGATGGAAGCATTCAGTTCATCCATCCATCCATTATCCAACCACAGGGCTACTGGGGTCCGCCGGAGCCAATCCCAGCCAACACAGGGCGCAAGGCAGGAAACAAACCCTGGGCAGGGCACCAGCCCACCGCAGGGAACACACACACACCCACACACCAAGCACATACTAGGGACAATTCAGGATCGCCAATGCACCTAACCTGCATGTCTTTGGACTGTGGGAGGAAACAGGAGTATCCGGAGGAAACCCACGCAGACACGGGAAGAACATGCAAACTCCACATTCAGTTCAGTTTATAGAAATTTATTTAAGAACAGATCAGGGACAGTGGTGTTCAATGCTAAACTGTAATCTATAATCAGTATTCTGAGATAAGTTTCTTTACAGTCTAGAGCAGTGCTTCCTGTGGCACCCCTGTGGCTGCAGGTTTTTGTTCCAACCAGCTTCTGTTTTTAATTGGACTCCTGGGCTAATTAAGTGATGTGTTATTTCCCAAGTTCTGTGTTGG
>JANRMT010062849.1:6098006-6116061 GCA_026402145.1 Polypterus bichir lapradei
TTTTAACAATATTTTCCTCTTGATTTTCATTCTACTTTTCTAGGTGTTCTAATTGTTTAATTAATCCATTATTTACTAATTACTGGGTATGATGCTAAAGTAGTTGCAGCCTTTGATTATTCAGTGTTGTTTGCCAGCATGTCTGTTCTGCTCATTTTCAATTGTCATTAATAAGATACAACAAAGAGCAAAAACTGCACAGAGAAAGAGCAAAATATAATGAAATCAACAAAAGAGAAAGCATTTAAATCTCTAGCAAAAGCAGAAATATTTCTAAATGTCTTATAAATGTAGAAATCATGCTGCTGTATTTTTCTGAATGTAGAATAAAAGAAAAATAAATACCAGCTAATTAAATGAGATCAGTGTCTAAGGAAATGTCTAAGGCCAATGGCTGTATACTGGTAAATAGGGTGTTTGTAGCAAAATGCTTTCCCATATCTATGCTTTTAGATCAAAGAATTAAATCATATTGTTTTATTTCTGCCGTTCACAGATGGCACAAAGTATTAAATGGTAATATACAGGAAAATGAAGCCTTAACAGCAGATGGTGCCATGTTATTTATTTTCCTTCCACTCCCAATCCAGTCTTGAAGGTTGTAAAGACTAGGAGTCTATCTTAAGAGCGCTGGGTGCAACAAGGAACCAACTCAAGATGGGCACCAGTCAGTTCACTGCAGAGCATTTGTATATTGTGCATGTTTATATCTGCATTGACTGGACATTTTGAGTCTTGTTGCACAAAGTTTATTTCACAGATGTGTTTCTACAGTTTGCCAGTGAGTCACTGCAAGTGTGGAGACATGTGCCGGGGTCTCAGCCCCATCACAATAATCTTGTCAGCCGGCCAAATAGTGAGCATGAAATTATCAGATTATGAAAGGTTACCTTTGCTGTGTCCTCACAACTTCGTGTTAGATTCGTTTTCACCTTCTTATTTTTTTTTAGTATTTTTTCACGTTTCCTGTCATTTTCGCTGTTTTCACTCTGCAGACAAAAGAAAGCAAATTGGCCTTTCACATGTTCTCAGCTACACACTGTACAGAAATATGTCAGGATGTATTTATAGTTATATTTGTGTCATGAAACCAAACATTTAATGTAGTCTTTCAAAGCTGTCTCTGAACACCCATTCCTCAATTTTAAATATAGATTAAATTATTATATAACTCTTTTGGTTAAATTGTTCTGTATTTTACATGGTAAGTTAATTAAGATAGTCAAACAACTTGTTTCTGTGAATAATTTTTAAGTACTACTTACAGATTCTCCATGGTGTTCATTTCCCATATCATCACTGAAAAACATAATGACACTGTTGCTCAATTTATATTTATAAGGCAATATACAGTACTGTAGTCAATTTAAAAAATTGCAAGATGAGTTCTACCTTTCAATGCCAACAATATCTGTCTTGGTGCAGATGATGGTAATATTTTCACATTGTCCTCCACCAGCAATATGCTTTAAAACACTCTTTAGGATTTTCGATGCATTTTGGTCAGATTCTGCCCGTGTGATCTCACTAACAATCCAGACAGAGGTGCATTTGTTTAAATACTGTTTGAGGTTACAAAAAATACAGAAAAGGTAAATAACATGTATGAATTTTTTAAAGAAAATGAAATCAAATGGAATGGTTTAATACCCTTTTCCACATTTCATTCCTGTCCTTATTGGTATCTCCAGTTCCAGGAAAATCAATCAGTACTACATTATCGAGAAGATTCTGACTTCTTGGTAAATACAGTGTAACAGACTTTACCAGAGGCCAGTAGCTCTTAGTTTCTTCATCCATATCACTCCGGATGTATTGATTTATATTTTTAGACAGTTCTTTAACCTAAATAAATAAATAAACAAGATATCATTAGAGGGTTGCAATGAGGCCCTTAGCGCACAAAATGGATAAATACAATCAAATGATGCCAAACCAAAGCCCAAAGACATATGGTAGGTGTTACAATTTTATTTATTTAGATTAAGAAGTATTTGTAAATTTTGTCATGTCTTTAAATGCCTAAATATATTTTGTTATTTTCTTTAATTGACTTTTATGTGGAGATTGCTCTGTTAATTGTATCAGACTGTTAATTATGAAAACAGCAAAAACCAGGACAAGCCATTGTGAATGCTAAAGGGTGGCTGTATCAGTGTTAGCCACTTAAGCGCAAGTAATGGTTTAAATATCCATATTAATAGCAAATTAAATGAATTCTTACCCATCCACAAGCATATTTTTGCTTTGTGTAGAAAACATTTGATATAACCAGTTTGCAATTTCTGGATTGATCCAAAAAACATAGAAAATGGGAAACAGCATCTTGCTTAATTAAGGTAGGAATATATTAAAAAGAAGAAATTACAGTATTTGATATGAAATCCTGCAGCCTTAGTATACCCTCAGGACTGAACACAAGACCCCACTGATTCAGATGATGATAAAAATGACTGAGAGCAGCTCTGAGCTGCCAGCTGCTAATAATTCTGAATCAACCACAAACATGGATTTGGACATCAGGAAATTGCTACACTTCCAACTTTCGTAATGGCTTAGTAGACTTATGAAGTGTAAGTAACCTGTTTTTCCTGTTCTTGTGGAATCACATAAATCAGAGGTTTGCTTTGGGTCTAGAGTGCAGCTTTTGAACCAAACTGAAATGAAGTAGATCAGTCATTGCAATTCAGGCAGTAAAGCAATGAGAAAGGACCCAGCAGGATGCCACACTTTGTGGAGAAATAAGGATGATCATGATATAACACTGAAAGAGGGCCTGGGAGGAGCTGTGAATCCGTCATAATATTCCCAGTTACAACCAGGATAGCACCAGGTTAAGACTGGACTAGGGAGAAAAGGTGACTGTGCAGAATGTTCAAAGCTTCCACACACACTAGTAACAGACCCCTGACAGTGGGGCCCATTTTCAGTACAGAATGTCAAGCTTACATTGCTGTGTAAACAGTCAGAAGTTCTCAGTGAAATGTTTACTATTTGCTAGCAATCACTGTTCTTTTTCATGTACACAGGTATACATATCATATTTCAATCTGCTTAACAACTATTAGGAAGTAAAATAGCATTATTATTGCATAAACAATATCATAACACAATATTCTGTTTAACTTGTGTTGCAGGGCGCAAAGCCTATCTAAATATCATTGGGCCCAAGGTAGGCAACATCCATAGACTGGTCGCTTTGGGAATGTGGATGGAAAACTGGAGTGCATAAGGGAAAACATTGGCATGGGGAGAATGTTCAGAGTCTCCACAGAAAATCAATTGGCATGGGATGTGAAACCAGGGATCTGGGTCTGTCAGGCAAGATCAATAACTATTGTATCACCATGCCGCTCATAGAAAAAAAGTCATACAAAATATCCACATTCTCCATGTTTTTTTATAAAAACTTACAAACATAAAAACCTCCCTGGTAGGGTTACCAGCCACCAGTCCCAAGTTCAAATAAATCAGTACCGAATCTGAATTTAAAAAATGAAAACTTACTGATTCTGCTGAAATTGTCTTCTTTGGAGAACTAAGCATTTCCAGTTTAATGTTTAGTAATTCATCATAACTTTTGCTTGGCCCTTCTTCTCCATACACTGCTGTTAATTTTTCTTTTGCCATTTCACCTTCGCTGTCCTCCCCATCTTGATCTTCATCATCAGAATCCGACATGCTCTGGTCATTGTCACTCTGACAGTTTTCAACAAGAGTCTTTAGATCTTTGATCCACTCCTGAAATATATTGAGAAACATTTACAGCTTTGTTTATGGACTGCAGGACCTAGACTGCTTGTTATATAATGGGGCCATTTTATAATTTTTACTTGTTTTTTATCCCCCAATATTAAAAAAAATAATTTCATAAGGCTGATTGAGCTGTTGACTTGCACTGTTTTGAAACCTAATTCATGATATATATATATATATATATATATAGTGTAAATGTATATAGTCACATATGTGCACTTGGGAAGCAGTCAATTTTATTCTTTTATTAGTTGTATTACGTGTTTTACTTGCACTATGCACCTACTGGGCTTATTTTCAGGTGACATAGACAAATAAAGACGAAGAGTACCTCTTTGCTGATAAACGTAATTTTTGCTTTGTATTTTTCATTTAAATCTTCATGAGCTTTTACTTTCACGATGCAGGATGTACAGGCTTTACTGTCTGATGTGGGCAACAAATTAACTTCATTCAGAAGAGCGTTTATCAGTGAACTTTTTCCAGCCCCGGTCTTTCCAAATATTCCAATATAAATGTTTTCGTGAATCTTCTTGGACATTAACTTAGAAGTAATTTTTCTGAAAAATGCAAAAATATGGATGCCATTATACCTTTTGCAAAAACAAATGCCAAGAGCAATAGTTTAAAGATGGATATAACGTGTAGTTTAGTTTAAGAAACCTATTTAACATGCTAGTAATAGGTGGCATACCTCTGTAGTAATAATGAGTGCAAGACAGGACTAAAACCGAATTCATATTATGGACTTGACAGATAAAATGGGATTTTTAAGCACTGAAGGACACTGATTAATAAAAAGAACAGCTCCTGTACAGAATGTAATATTCATCAGACAGGTTGTTCACAACACAACCAGTAACACTACAAAAATAATAAATGTATAGTATGGAAAAGGCAAAGGTACAGGAATAAATATTTACAGTTACCTCAGTTGGTTCAGAAACTCTTGATCATTCCCAGGGCAAGACAGCTCTTTTAGTTTTTCATACACTGTTGATATAGTAAATCTTGCTTCTTCTTTTGATTCATAATCTACCAAATAATATTACAAACTGAGTAAATAATAGTAGTAATAATAATAATAATAAGGAAAAGTATCAAATGTACATACTTTTGGCCAAGACTGTACATACAGCTTATCAGACAACTCACTTTATTTAGTTTACATTTCAACACTGAATTGGAAAAAATTTATATTGTACTTTTTTATTTATTTATGTTACTATAACAGATGGGTTTGATTTAGTGTTAGAGAGCTGTACTTTATTTTTTGTGATCAATATTTTTCATTTTAAAATTTAGTAATCACAAAATAAAAAAAAAAAAAAATAGATTTAGGAAATTTTGAATGAGGAACAGATTATCAACAACGACCCACTACACTACCTGACTCTCCACTGACCATCTCGAAATTGCCTTGTAAAAAAGGTTTTGCATCGAATTAAAAACTACTGATGACTACGCAATCAGTTGAGAGAGACCAGAGTGGAGAAAGGGAATAAGAATCCTTGAACCATTAACACAAACAGGAACAATCAAACTTTAACCATGACCATGAACAAAAAAGTAAAAAAATAACAGCACTTACTAGAAAAGGTACGTAACAAAAATGCAGAATCGAAGTAAGAAGAAGAAGACCTTGGGAAAAAGCAAGCTCAATCACAAAGCACAGACATAACACAGTGCTCAGACTTTTATTTGGTCTGAATGAAGTCCTTTAGATGATTGCACTACATTTATTGATGGTATCCAATACGTAACCACCTTTAGTAAAAACCTTAGCGTGTTACACAAGACATAATTAAAACAGAAAAGGCAACCTAACACAAACATGAAAGCTTTTGAAAGTTAACTACCCACTACATCCCTTATTATTAGCCATTTTATTACTGATGGTACACTTAGACATTTAGTGAAAACTGACACAAAACAGAAGGACTATAAAAGCAGGGGAAGAGAAATAAGACTTGCATAAATAAAGTCATGGCATTCAACTCACTGCTATTACAACACAATTGCCTGTGTTTTCTTTTTAATCATTTATGTTTGCAGTTTCTAAGTTATCCGATGGCTAGAACTATTTGTCCCTGGGGGGAGTTTGGCATTGTACAGAAGCTTAATAATAAATAAATATTACATAATGACAAACAAACCCCTCTTAAATATACACCAAAATGATTAAATGGTTGAAAACTAAAAATAAAGAAAACTAATATCTTGGCAGTTATAATCGCAGTGAGTCATTTTAGTATAAAGGAGCCTCAGATAAAGCAGACAGTAGAAGGAAATTGCGAAAGAGCTCAATACAAAAACCAGGATTTTTTTTCTTAAAGATGCATTGAAAGTTGTACCACATCTGACTGAAGTTGTTACTAAATAAAGTTTTTGCTTATTCTGAAATAAAATCTGTTAATTTGTGTAGCTACTTACAGGTTTCAAACTTTATCGAAACATTTACTTTTAACCTGTGATGGCTGTAAATAAAGAAAAATCACTCATATTACACTACAGTAAATACATTCTACATTACATTTATCCAGTTTCTCTTGAGCTTCTACTGGTAGACTTAGTTCTTTTCGTCTCTTGAAAGGGATTGGAGAATCTGAAATATAATACAAATTAAGAGATGTCAGACAGTTATATCATTAGTTTGTCTCGCTCACTTTGACTAATGTGGCAATGATGCTTTGTCACATTGTGTCAATCATTGTTTCCCACCCTAGTGATTAAAAGTAGGTGTGGTTTATGAAAGCTATTACCAATAAGAATCAGTTACAAAGTGGTTGAAGTTAAGTTTGGGTTAGCATTGGTCCATAAAATTCAATGTTGTAAATGCACATCTTATCTCATACTCCTGCTCTTAGAGTGTTTAAGGTCCCTTCGATGGCCCATGTTGGCTGTAGCAGCCGATAGTTGATAGTCATAACCGATATTGAGCCAGGCAATGAGGGCACATAACAAGTAAGAGATGGTGTAAAATTGCACACTGTTTTTAATTAAAAATCAAAAGTTCAAAAAACCTAAAGTGCAAATAGTGCAATGCCTCATAATAAGTAAGTGTAATAAATATTCCATAAAAAACAGTGTGTCCCTGAGGATATAATCAACAACAAATAAATTCCATGAAATCCAACAGTGAAACTGCATAGGCATAGAGTTTCTAGGCATATTTTCCCATCTGTCTCCCCAAGCTCACCCATCAGGTCTTGCATCTGGGTGGAGATGCCTACAGCTGTGGTTCGACACTACTGTCTCTCTGCTCGGCTGCCTCATTCATCTCGGCTAGCCTCTCATCTTCCCTCTGCCTGTGGGATCCTTTGAAGTACTGAATCACTCCTCACACTTCCATGGTGCTCAGTGTGAGTGATCATTGTTCCTCTTGTGCCCTCACAGGGCCATCAACCGCTCTGCCTTCTGTTCATGATGCTGACTCATATCTCCATGAATCTGGCTTTGCTTCTTTTCCAGTCTGATTCCAGTCCTCCATGGCTCTCTGCTCAGACTCCTCTAGAAACTGATAGGGACACAGGAGCTTTAATTACACACCTGAGAGCTCTAATGAGGAAACTGGCCGGACTGTACATATCTGCACCTGAATGCAGGCATGTCAGTTCTCTCCCCTTCAACAGCTCTGTGGCTGTTCCACTACATACACCTATGCCCCTCTAAGCCTGAGTGCACCAATTTAAACAAAACTCTCACTGCCATGGACATCTCTCATCACAGTCCTTGAGATCTTCTGAGTCATCAAAAATTTGAAGAAGGACCAATGATCTCTGACTACAAAGGCTACACTGTACTAAACTGTATGCAGGCTAAATTAAAATGTCCAGGTGAAACAATTCATATCAGTGATAGAATACCTAAGAATGCAAAAACTTAGTTTTAACACTGCAACAGAAACTTAGTTACATACTATTTAAAGAGATGTCATTAGACTTTCCAAGGTTCAAGGTTAACTTTATTTATCATTCAAAATGACACACAGCAGAGCACAAGAGAATGAAACTGGATCACCCTGCCCGATTATGTGCAAGTATAGACAATAAAAATAAACAAGAATAACAACAAGAATAAACAACAGAAAATCACCAACATACTCATTATACATACTACATAAACTTTACAATGCCATACAATCTACCAAATAAATTTCACTTAAAAGATAATTACAGAAAATATTACTGTTTATTGAACAGGACATATGTGGTTGTATTGCAAAATCTTGCACCAGAAATATTAAGAAAAAATACTGTCAAAATATTCCACATATGTGGAATGCTCGTATTTTAATGTTCGTGTAGCTGTCCTTGTCAAGGGTTTCCAAAATTCTGCACCTTCAGCTGATTTCATGGAACAATTCAAGCAATGAACTTGATGTTTATGCAGATTATTCCACAGTCCAAGTATCTTTGTTTTAAAGGTTTTAGTAAAATTCAAACCATAAACAACTGACACAAAAATAAAGAGAAAAATCAATACAATAAAAAAGGAAAGTTCTTATAATAAAATGATTCTGTTTAAGCTCCTATCTATCCTATACTTACAGGACATAAGTCAGAGCATTTGTTCATTTGGTCATTGAATCAGAAAACTGTCTGCCATTGTTTTGTTTGTAAGCTAATCTAGCAGTCCATGCTTCTAACAGAAAGACTCTGTCCTGACTGATTAACTGACTAATTAATATTTTGTTATTAATGATATAGCTGACAAAGTTCTATTACATTTTACCTTACAGGGGTTAAATGACTATACCATTCTCTAAGTGACTATGTGAAACTGCTATTCAAATTAAGTAAATGTGAATTTAACATTAACATTAACTTAATAGGTTTGGCTGTTGCAAAGCTAATATTCCAAAAAAAGGTGTAAACTGCATTGTTAAAGAGTCTGGTGGCTTGTGGGACAAAAATGTTATGAAATCTGGCAGTTCTGCACAACATATTTTACTTGCCAGAGAGCAGAAGGGCAAACAGTCCAGTGTAGGATTGAGTGTTGTCTCTGATAATGTTGGTGGCTCCCTTCTGGCAGCGTTCGCTGTAGAGTTCCTGAATAGGAAGGAGAGATGTCCCAGTAATTTTTTCAGCCACTCTCACTATTCTCTGCAGGGGAATCTGGTCTGTGCCATTATAGTACCAATACCAGACAGAGATGCAGGTGGCCAATACACTCTATGCTGCACACTGTAGAAAGTGTTAAAGGTGGGAGAGGGAAATTAACCCTCCTCATGCGCAGCAGGAAGTGCAGTCACTTCTGTCCTCTCTTGACTATGGAGGAGGTGTGCATTTGGATCCTGGAGAGGTCATGTGGTAATTATTTTGTCTTGTTATGATATTTTAATAGTTTTGAAGTTTGAATATTATATCTTAAAGTAATTAAGCACATTTAGCAAGGTTTACTATGTTATGTAGAAGCATTTTCAGTTAACCTAAGGAAGCTGAAACAGGATGCAAGCAGACTAGAAGGCTATCAGCAGGAAACTATATGTTAATTTACATTATGAGAAAGGCAGTTGCCTTCAGCTTCTACACTGATAAAGAAAGGAGCTGAAAATGGTAAAGCAAACACACGGTGCTGGACGTTAATGATCTACGTGTTTTTGCTGACCATGCTTACTTATAATTTAGAATGGTTCATTTTGCCCTGTGTCTGGCTAGCAACTGGAAGCAGCCAATGATGATAAGAAACTTTGTATGATGTAAGTAATCTAATTTTGTAAGTTTTACTTGTGTATAAAAAGACCTCAACTAGCTGAAAAGAGGTGTGCATCTTGTTACAGAATGCTGTGTGCGTCTAGTCACAGCGTCCTGTGGTAGGAATGCTCCTGTTTTGTAGAGAATAAATGGTTTATAATTTAAACTTCCTTCTGCCTGTTTTCTCTTAGGGGTTTTAGTTCACCTAGGAGTGATGGTCATTACTACCACAATCATTTGTTATCTCCACTCACAGGAACAATGTGCTCCCAATTGACTTCACAGTGGAGCCATTGCTAATTGATCAACTGAAATATTTTTATGTGATACAGGTTTTAGTGTTGATTCACAGAATGCATTATTCAGTTTACAAGTGTAAAAGTATTACATTTTATCACAAAACTGTATAAAACATAAAAAAATGCATTAATTCATTTTCTAACCTGAATATCTACTCTGAGTTATCCAGGGTAGCTTGCTGCAATACCTACCTGCCTTTTTTAGTTCTAGCTGAATTCTCCCCACCTTGAATTGCATGTTAACAAGAGAGAGATGTTAGAGAGATAAGCGCTTATTTAGGAAACTGTAGAGGGGGTAGAGAACAGAAGTCAGAGAGACTATTGTCAAAACCAAAGTGTAAAGCTGTGGATGTAGCCACAAGGTGAATATACAAATGTCGGTTACCATGGAAAACAATCATTATACCAGAACACAAAACTGACAATAAAGTTAGAACATCAGTCATTGGGGAACAGTTTATAGGCTCAAATAGTCTTATTTATCTGCCAGACCGGGAGTTGGCACTCACAACTGATCCTTTTTCTTCTTCTTTCCCTGCAGTTCAGCTGAAGGCCCTGCCTCTCAGAGACATCACTTCCAAACCTGTTAGACTCCTTAACACCAGGCAGCCCCCTGGGACCTTCCACACAGCCTCAACCACCTCTAAAAATAGAACTTTTATACATGAAACCACTGTCCTGCAAAGATGAGTGTGCATGTAGAAAAGAACTGAAAATCTCATACTGACCTTTAAGGATTTTGTCACTCTTTATCCTTCTGCTGTGAAACATTCTGACCTGTCATTGTTTACACACGTCTTAAACAACTATTATCATATACTGATAATTTCTGTATTATCTATATCTATTATTTATTTATTTATTTATTTATTTATTTATTATATTACATATCTTACACATCAATATTGCTGCTACTTCTTTGTCCTATCTTTGCACAATGCTTTGTCTTGTTTGTGTTTTAATCTTTAACTTTTAAATTTTTAAATTTTAATTCTATTTTTAATTTATTATTTGCACGTCATGTTGTTACACTGTGGACCCTGAGCTTCGCAATTTCGTCTATCTGTATACATGTATATGGTTGAGATGACAATATAGTTCACTTTGATTTTGACTTTGAAACCACCCTCTAACATAATTTCTGGCCAACCCTGATGACATCACTTCCGGTACCCAGAATTCACCTTCCTGCCACATCAGCTCCTGTTCCAGCTCCCCTAACTCCACCTCTTCCTGCTGGCCACCATATTTATAGAAAAGATGCATCCTGTTAGTTCAGTTCAGTTGTGAACTCCAATCTGTAAAGACGTGCTTCTTTTATTTTGCTGATTTTTCAGTATACGGGGTGGCCATCCCCAAACCTTTTTCTTGCCTACTGCCTTATTTTTACCACATTAATCAATATCAAAAGGCTTGCTGTCATTAAAACTACATGCAAACTGTTAACAGAGACAAAAGCAGAACTGTTATGAGTCGAAAACCAAATTACCTTAAATGTTATGAATACACTCACTGAAGTTGTAGAAGGGTTGAATTCTCAGACCATAGAAGTTGTAGTCAATAACAGTATGAAAAATTGTGATTACTGCTGAAATGAGAATTGCCAGAATGTGACAAAGTGCTGCCAAAGTCAAGACTTCAAACCATACGATAACTAAGCAGTCACAAAAGTCTAGAGCCAAAAGCAAGAATGCAATTACCTGAAGTTCAGCTATCACTAAAATATAGACTTGACACTGAACAATGACTGAAAGGCAGATGTTGCCAATTTGTAGATTTGAAACTGTACAGTAACCTAAAGACACGCTTTCTAAAAAATCTAGACTTAAGACTGTTATAAAAGCCAAAATGAGAATTACTGTACATCAAAAAGCAAAGGGTGTTTCCTCAGGAGGGTTCACTCTGACATAGTTTGATTGTTGGATCCAGAATTTGAGACACTGCATTGAATGTGGCACAGGGCTACAAAGCAAAACATGTGTGGTGTATTGCATTTTGCCTTCTGGGAGATAGACACAAGCAACAGGGCAGAATGTCCTAGCAACACATTCATAAAATGTTGACGCTACAAAATGGCAACATAACACTTAAAATGACATCATAAAAGAACTTCCACTGGTTCATAGCTACATTACAAATAAGTCATGTATTAATATTCCCTGAAGTTAAAGCCATCCAAAGACTCACAATAAAGCAGTAGAAAAAATTCTGCATTAATAAAATTAACAAACTGGCTCAAATTATAATAATATCCAGTTTAGGGTTGCTGGGAGCTGGTGTCTATAGTGAGAGTACTAGAAACAAGGTGACAACCAGCTCTGAATAGGCACCAGTCCATGACAAGGCTCACTCATGCACATACTAAATTCATTCTCACTGAGCCAATTTTACATCACTGATTAACTTTACATATTGTGACACGTGAGTCCCTGTCTTGCACTCCAAAACACGATGCAGAGTCTCAGTACTTTAGCAAAACCAGCTTTATTTAACTTGAAACAGGAACAGCAGGATTACTAATTGCAACAGGATCTACCACTCTCCTATACACAGACAGAGCAGTCAGGCAGGGTCATTGCCAAGTTATTGGCCCTGCATTTATAGTGTTCCTTGCATCACCCATCGATGACAGGCGCTTATAGCACGACCGCGGTTGGCTTGGATTTGTTTCCATGGCATGTTGCTAGAGCACCGGGAGCCTGCGGTTGCCCCAGCAATGGATAAACAGTCTTCCACAGATGTAGCGATGGTGCTTTGGGACGCTCTTCAGCGTGTTGTCCCATTGGGTGGAGTCCCAAAAGAGTTTAGAAACCTCACAACATAAATCTTTAACATGTAGGGGAAGACCAGAATAACCAAACAAAAATCCACAAAGAAACTGAGAAGGTACATAAACTCCACTTATAAAAATAAATTCTCTCCTATTGGTATGACACTTATCATTGATTCAGTCACTAGGATTGCAATGGGAACAAAATATATGCATTCAGAGGACCATGTAGGTGGGAGAAATAGGAAAAAATTGACTTTGCAACCAGTGGAACCCCAGTGCCAAGTTCTACAGTAACAGCCCTAAGGAAAAGGACACGAGTGGTAAAAACTTGTTGTTACATTAGGGGAATAACAATCTGAGCAAAACAAAAACTAAACTAGAGCTGAAAAACGTAATTTCTAGCATTTTTAAAGTCAACCTCTTAACAAATGATAATTATTTTCAATTTTTTTTTCATGGATTTTTCAGCCATGGAGACATCCTAAAACTGTACACTTTATTTTGTTTCTTGGTCTGTTCATTGAGCTTGTATTCCAGGATTGCACATTACATACCCTAATAATGAAACTTACAATGGTGATTAAAAAGCCACATGTAATAAATAAGAAAATAAAGATTACAACTGATTTACCTATAAAAGCTGAATGAAACAGATTTAATATCTAATTACCTGATTCATAAGTTTCTGAATTGAGTCCATCAGGATATTGTGTGCCAAGAGTTTTTATCCAAAAAATTTCCCTTTTATCCAACATTTCTAAATCATCATGTTGTTCAATTGGAAAAATTTTTAAATCTTCGAAGCTGTGGCCAGTGTTGTTGAAATGCTCATAAAGTGGCAGATGGTTTTTACGTGAAATGGCTGACTTGTGAGTGCTAAACCTGCTTTTTAATGAATTTCTTGTCTTCCCCACATATTGTTTCTTGCAGTCAGGCTTCTGGCATTCTATTACATAAATGACACTAGATGACTTGCAGGTTAAAATACTTTTTATCTCATGAGTTTTTTGTTTAGTTGTACTCCTAAAGATTTTGATATTTTTCAGATGTTTCTTACATAGTTCACATTTTGAGGTACAGTTGTGCACTCCTAGCTCCACAGTTGAACATTTCTGAGGAGGCTTTGCCACCACATGTAAGAATTGTGGATTTTTTACATAAACTTGACTTGTGCTACCAGTAGCATGGTTCGAGGGTCTTGGATCTTTACAGCGTGGAATGCAGGAGTCTTGTGCAAATTGATCCATCCTTTATAGAATGTATATCTGTAAAACACATAGAGTAAAACTGGGTTAATGAGATACAGTTCTCATGCAATATAAAGAATATTATTATATTAATTTTTTTAATTTAGGCAATGAATGCAGAAAATAATATGTAAAGTCATTTATAACAACAACTTCTTCCTTTTCATTGGTTTCCACTTATATGTAGGATTGATGTGTTTGATCAACCTTTTCCATACTTCTTTTACTTTATCCATCCACCTCTGCTTTGGCCTCCCTCACTTCCTCTTCCCCTGCACTTCCATTCCCACCAGTCTTTTGCCCACATATTCCTTGTCTCTCCTCATCACATGTCCATACCACTTCAATTTACTTTCCTGTACTTTCACAGATATCTCTCCCACTTTTGTTGTACCTCTGATTGTCTTTTTTCTTATTCTGGTCTTTCATCATTCTCCTTTCTACCACATTTAACTTCTTCTCCTGTGCTCAGCTCCAAACATTATTTCTGGTCATACAATTGTCTTAAAAACCTTACCTTTAACCTTCGCCACAATTCTTTCATCGCACAATACTCCCAATACTTTTTTTCAATTGTTCCAATTCTGATTTATTCCCAATGTGCCAATAACTATTTGTAGTAATATACACAGTTCAATGTAAGAACATTAACAAAAACAAGAAAAATAAGTGCAGGTGCTATATACAATAATTACAAAGTTTCCAAAGCAAAAAGTGAGGAGAAAAAATCCATCTTAAACATTTCTTCCTCCTCTTCTTCAGGCAGTTCACAAAGGACAGACAGAAAATTCATCCAAAGGCAATGATGAAAAAATGGGCACTCACAAACACAAATTACTTCCACCCAAAACTATATACAAATCGGAAATAAACTGTGCTCACTATACAAATTTAAATGCTCTTCTCTCTGCTCTACCTGCTCAACAGTAAAGAAGTTTCTGTGGGCCTGAAGACCTGTCAGGATGACCGCGGGCAGTCTGAACTTCTGTTTAATACTTCTAGTGCCAATTACTTTTTACATCATCTAGGGACCCCAATAGCAAACAACGTGGAGAACACCTCACTATTTTAAGCCTTCTTTTCCTTTCGTGCAAACATGTTTGTTACCATATCACGCCAGCTGCTAGTTCACCTCTACGGGTCAGTTAAGCACTGAACTTTCAGCAACTCTCTTTCTCTTTCTGTCGACAGTCTTTTAATCGCAGTGCTCTGCCCTTTCCTTTGTGCAGTGGCTTCAGGCACACGCTTTGTTCTCAGGCCACTTCAACTTTAAATGGCACCAATGGATAATATAGTGACTTTGGACACGTGCCTCAGTGTAGTGTCAGTTCAGTCCCCCTGGCAGGCTCTCGGGGTGACAATGTCCCACCACCACCACGTTCTTTCTTACTGGAGAGTTAAAAACCATGATAAGCCATAAATAGCTGTAATAACTGCTACTTTTCAATTGTCTGCAGACACGGCTTATGTAAGAAATGTGTGCAAAGATAAGTGTTTAGTGATGAGAGAAATGATTAAAGAAAAACTGTACTTCCAGAAAAACTGTTTAATTTTGCAAAAAGAATTTTGTTTCACTTGGTGCAAAGTTCGCTCCGTTGACACAAGTGGAAAGATGTTATGTTCCATTTACATGCCTTAATTCATGTGTGTGTACCTGTCATTTAATATTTAAATAAAGAACTCTGGTAAAAAAAAAAGAAAAATAACTGGACTCATTTCCTCTCATGTGTAGAAATTTTGTTGAGCCTCCAGGCGTGTGGTATGATCACCACTTTGCCAATTATGATGATAAACTTTACAATTACAGTCCTAAAGATGAATCAGGAAAAGACAAGAATCTTTCCTTGTAGTGAGTTTTTTACTGTGAAGAAAAGACAGTCATGTACATCATGTAAATGTACATCATTTTAATGCATGTCTTTGTGTGTAAAATATGCAAAATATTAAATGTTTTAAAAACATAATGTGCTCCTCCTCACTAATATGAATGACATTGTTAAATAGCAAAAAACAATTAAAAAAACTCTTTTCAGTGAGTTTTGTAATTTTAAAATCTCCAGTGAAACATATTTATTTATTTCAGTGTCAGTTTCACAAAACTATATGACAGTCAAACCTTCCCTGGTAGTGTGTTTTAAATTGCAAACTATTGTAAAAGGCCTTACGTGCTTTGTCTGAGGGTATTGCAATTCAAGAAAGTTCTTTCTAAATGTATCTTTTTTCAAGACCTTGCTTTCTTCCTGTATCACTGGCTGGACTATCTTCTGTATGAGGATGGATTAAGGTGAATGCCAGAGAAGAGCGACTAAGCTGATTTCCAGAGAGGAGCAACTAGGCTTATTCCAGGGCTACAGGGGATGAATTATGAGGAAAGATTAAAAGAGATGAGCCTTTGTAGTTTAAGCAAAAGAAGATTAAGAGGTGATTTAAGTGTTCAAAATTATGAAGGGAATTGGTACCGTGGATTGAGCCTGTTAATCTATACTAATAAAAGGCAAAGCCCTCACTGACTCACTCACTCACTCACTCACTCATCACTAATTCTCCAATTTCCTGTGTGGGTGGAAGGCTGAAATTTGGCAGGTTCATTCCTTACAGCTTCCTTACAAAAGTTGGGCAGGTTTCATTTCGAAATTCTACGCGTAACGGTCATAACGGTCAACAATGTCCGCCATATTGAACTTTCTTATTCATGGCCCCATCTTCACGAAATTTGGTAGGCGGCTTCCCTGCGCTAACCGAAACCAATGTACATACTTATTTTGGTGGTATGACGCCACTCTCAGCCGCCATATTGAACTTTCCAACGTCACTAATTCTCCAACTTCCCGTGTAGGTAGAAGGCTGAAATTTGGTACTTATTTCGGTGGTATGATGCAACTGTTGGCCGCCATATTAAACTTTTAACGGAAACCGATGTACGTACTTATTTCGTTGGTATGAAACCACTGTCGGCCGCCATATTGAACTTTCCAACGTCACTAATTCTCAAACTTCCCGTGCAGGTAGAAGGCATCACTAATTCTCCAACTTCCCGTGTAGGTAGAAGACTGAAATTTGGCAGGCTCATTCCTTACAGCTTACTTACAAAAGTTAAGCAGGTTTCGTTTCGAAATTCTACGCGTAATGGTCATAACGGTCGACAACGTCCGCCATTTTAAAATTTCTTATTTATGGCCCCATCTTCATGAAATTTGGTAGGCGGCTTCCCTGCGCTAACCGAAACCGATGTACATACTTATTTTGGTGGTATGACACCACTGTTGGCTGCCATATTGAACTTTCCAACATCACTAATTTTCCAACTTCCCGTGTAGGTAGAAGGCTGACCCCATCTTCACGAAATTTGGTAGGCGGCTTCTCTGCGCTAACCGAAACCAATGTACGTACTTATTTTGGTGGTATGACACCACTGTCGGCCGCCATATTGAACTTTCCAACGTCACTATTTCTCCAACTTCCCGTGTAGGTAGAAGGCTGAAATTTGGCAGGCTCATTCCTTACAGCTTACTTACAAAAGTTAAGCAGGTTTCACTTCGAAATTCTACGCATAACGGTCATAACAGTCGACAACATCCGAAGTGTTGAACTTTCTTATTTATTGCCCCATCTTTACGAAATTTGGTAGGCGGCTTCCCTGCGCTAACCGAAACCAGTGTACGTACTTATTTCAGTGGTATGACGCCACTGTCGGCCGCCATATTGAACTTTCCAAGGGTCTTTGTTACTTATGGGCCCATCTTCAAGAAATTTGGTACACGGGTTCCCAACGCTAACTGAATCCTACTTACGTACATATATACGTCCATAGACTGCAGCTTGGTCACCGTGTGAGGCGGCGTTGGGTCCCCCATCCCAACGCCTCCCACATTGTTGGCTGCCTGCCTATATAGGGCTGTCCGTTGCACCGGTCTCTACATTCCCTTCCTTGCTTCGCTACGGGATTCACGTCTCCCTGCTGATAACTACAGCCTTTTTATTTAATCCATGGCTTCTCCACTGTTTTATTGTTTGTTTATTACCATTATAGTTATTGTGTAGGTATTTTAGACTTACTTTACATTGTTCAGGTACCCATTTCCTTTATCGTTCCAACCATACTCCTATTAACATGTCTATCGAGGTGGTAACCATCGATCAAAGAACTGTCACTTACCGAGTGGTTTCCATGCCCGGAGATGGCACCTACCTTTTCCATTCTCTTTGTTACATATTGCACGGCCATATCAAGCTCACTCTTGATATCCGGAGGAACATTGTGTCTTATGTATTGAATGACTGGGA
>JANRMT010062849.1:6116071-6145177 GCA_026402145.1 Polypterus bichir lapradei
GCTTCTGCATGTGAGTTGATGGCTGCCGCTGAATTGTTCGGTTGTCGCTTTCAAGTGTACCAAAATGGCCAAATATTTTACACCTTTCGACAACCGCCAATGCCTCTTAAACGTCTTAGATCGACAGGTGACGATTTCAGTAGTGGACACTTTGATGTTTATGAATGTTTAAACTCTCAAAAGCTGGATGTGAAGTTATCGATGAAACCGGTTGTATGCTTACAACGCTTGACAGATGCCGAATGTCACTTCAACACAAGTCCTGCAAATACTGTCATAATTGAAACAAACCATGAAACTCAAAACAATTGTGACAGCAGCAATTCAAGCTGTGAGATTTGCAACAAGATTACTTTTCACATGGCCAACTGTACGTTGCATGCTCAAGAGTAAGCTCAGCACACAGCTTGTTCATATTACAACCGGAGGGCCGAATTGACAATGTGGTATACAAAGAGATCCTTAACAAATAATTATTGGTATATTTTCCCTCAGTTTAAAAAGGTTTAGTTTTCTTCTTAATAAAAATTTGAAGGCAGTACTTGGCCGCTGCGAAGCGCGGGTATTTTGCTAGTTTAAAATAAATTGAACAAGAACATGGGGACACAGTAAATTATAAATTAATGAAATTATTAACGGTAAATTTCATACAAACATTCGGAAGTTTTTCTTCACACAGAGAACCAGAGACACTTGCAGTTAGTTACCAAGTAATGTGGTAGACAGTAGGACTTTAAAGAGTTTCAAAACTAGACGGTGTTATTTTAGAAGAATTAAATGGCTAGGACTGGCGAGCTTTGTTGGGCCGAATGGCCTGTTCGTGTCATGTTCTAATGTATGACTATTTTTTTACACATACATTAAAAAAAAACAAACTCAATAGTGCCAATTCATGAACATACTCTAATTTTATTAAAGAAACTATGATTTTGTTGGTTTAGTCCTCTCTCTCTTACTGTTTTCTTTATATTTTATAGTCCCTTTTAAAGATGATTTCCAAACAGGCTTGAAGATAGGCGGCCATGGAGAGCCAAGAAACACACAAATAAAACAATACAAATAAACTAATCACAGTAACAATGAAAGTTAAAAGAGGACTGTTCTAACAGTAAGCAGCTTTCAAGTGTCTGTTCTATAAAGGGTGGTCAAAGGATTGTGAGCCTAACCTTCTAAATGAATCATCAATCCCAGTAAACACCAATACACTTGTTATTACATTTATGAAGCCCTTTTCATGCCACGGAAATAAAATGTTCTGTCTTACTTGTGGAATCACTCTTCTGTGTCTACCTTGATATCTTCATCTTTAATGTAGTGTGATGTAGAGATATTTTTAGATGGAAAAATAAGTTGCAGTTACGCAGGGTCCAGCTTGGAAATTGGGATGGAGGACACATCTCTTGGAATCCAGAGTTTCACAGAGTAGAGCTGATCATGTGGGTCTTTTGAAACACTTAATCAATATGAATTTCAGGATTCAACATTATAGAGACTCAACATACACAGATGTCATATTTAGTCTAGTATGTGCAGCTGAATGTGTGCTTGTCCAGTATGAAAATCCACTCTATGTTCACCAAATTTTGCACAGATTCCCCATTTGTACAGGGGAAGACCATAGGATATGTTTCATTCAGAAATCTTTCCCTTTGGGGAATGTCATTTGGTGACCAGATCTACACTTTATTGGGGTAGTTTCCCTTGGAGGCAGTTTTGGGATTGGCACAGATATACAAAAATGCTCCCCATGAAGGGGTAACTTTATGTAATTTTGAGATGGAGCCAAAATCTAAAATCTTCCACCCTGGGTCCACTGCTTGTTGTTCATAAAGAATGGATAAAACTAGCTCATAACTATCCCTTATAGTCAATGTTATCTTGCAAGTCATCATTCTCGAATTCTTCTTTATCACTCATTCCAGTACAACAACACATACTTTTGTTGTTATTGTTGAAGGCTGGCCAGACCTTTGTCATCTTTGATAGAGCTCCTGCCCTGACAAAATTTTTGGCAATGACATATAAAGTGGAGAAGACATGCTGTCTTATTTAACACTTACTGCCAGGTCAGTAAAGTTACATTTAAGTAGGTCTTTAAATTGTTGTGTAATTATGAATGCTAAATATGTGAACTTGTATGAAACAGTAACAAAATACTGAACAAATTTTAGCGAACATACAAGATTTATTGGAATTAGCTTGCTCTTACTCAGATTTGTCTTGAACCTGAAAATTCTGTGGAAGGTCTCTGTTAAATTAAGTGAAAAGAAGTAATAAGTATGAAATAACAATGTAAAGCACTATGTATTATGAATAAAGAGTTGTGCCTTTTCCACTGTTTCTCAGATATATGGATATGCAATTGGATGGAGCAATTTGATGTCACCTTGATAATAAACCTGATGACAGTAGGTACCATTTTCTAGATCAATGCTTTAAAACAAAATAATCATAATTTACATAAACTGAAGCTTCTTGGATGGAGTATAAGAATTTTTTTTTTTCCAGACAAAACTGCTTATTTTTATTAAACAGATTGCTTTATCACAAATGTCTTCTTCAAATCTACACAAGCACAAACACAATTCTTTTCTTTCTGTCTTTTTTGCTCTCTTCCTGCCCAGGCAAGTTTTTTCGTCCTCCACTCCCGATTCCACTTCCCTGGATGAGGGGTAATGACTCCTTTTATACCAGACCCAGAATACTTCCAATGTTACAATATTAGCACAAAGCCCTAAGTGGCACGCTCCTTTTGTCCTTCCATTACAAAATGAAATTCCAATCACTCTAGTCTGGGCTCTTCACACATAGGAAGACAATTTCCGAAATTTGAGATACAATTGGTTACATTTCATTTGTTTTTGCAGTTGGAGCACGGTCAGGTGAAGAGACGTGCTTATGGTCGCACAATGTCAGTAGCAGGATTTGAACATGCAACCTCAGGGCTTGAAGTAATTGGTCCAAAGCCTTAACCATTACAACACATTGCCTGATGGTAATATTAGCTCTAATTTCAAATATTTTTTTTTTTATTAATTTTATTGCAATCCATACAAAGCAATCAAGTTTTTACAAAAAGAAAAATTGAGTTAAGAACAGATCGATCCCCACACTTGAGAGAGAGAGCAAGCCAAACGGCGTAAAAATTTTTACGGCTTTTAAATATACCTAAATTAATAAATTCTCTGTGCATGAACTTATTTTAAAATATTACTGATTAGATCCTGCCATGTTTTGAAAAAAGTCTGTACGGATTCTCTAACTGAGTATTTGATTTTTTCCAATTTCAAATAATATAACACATCGGTTTCCCACTGACTTAAAAGAGGAGAGTTTGGGTTCTTCCAGTTTATCAGAATAAGTCTGCGTGCCAAAAGTGTAGTGAATGCAATCACAATTTGTTTGTCTTTCTCCACTTTAAGCCCCTCTGGAAGAACCCCAAACACAGTTGTTAATGGGTTAGGAGGGATTGTGAGTTTTAGGCTGTCTGAGAGGTAATTAAAAATTTTTGTCCAGAATAATGTTAATTTGGTGCAGGCCCAGAACATGTGACCCAGTGAGGCTGGGACTTCGCAGGTTGGATCATGCCCTGGAAACATTTTGGAGAGTTTTAGTCGAGACAGATGTGCTCGATAAATAATTTTGAGTTCTATAATTGTATGCTTTGCGCATATGGAGCTCGAGTGAATTCTCCACATTGCTACTTTCCACTCCTTTTCTGATATATTAATTGACAGATCTTTTTCCCAGTGTCCTCTTGGATCTTTGAAAGGGAGGGATTGTAAAATGATTTTATATATTGTAGAGATGGAGTCTAAGTCCTTGAGATTGAGCAATATTTTTTCCAGCATGGATGAGTGTGCAAGATGAGGAAAATCTGGAAGGTTATGTTTAACAAAGTTCCTGATTTGAAGATAGTGAAAGAAATGTGTAGCTGGAATGTTAAATTTGGAATGTAATTGTTCATAGGATGTAAAGACGTCTATATAAAGATCTCTAAGCAAGTTAATTCCAAATTTTTTCCAGATATTAAAAACTGCATATGTTTGTGAAGGTTGAAAGAGGTGGTTCTCTTGCAGGGGTGCCACAGATAGAAGCTTCTCCGTCTTAAAATGCTTTCTACATTGGTTCCAGATTCTAAGTGAGTGGAACACAATTGGGTTATTAGTGTATTGCCGATAACGTGTATTTATTGGAGCACAGAGCAAGGAATACAAAGAAGTACTGCAGGATTTTACTTCTATTGCGGTCCAAGCCTGTGTATGTTCTTCTATTTGTGTCCAGGTTCTTATCGCCTGTATATTTGCTGCCCAGTAATAAAACTGGAAGTTAGGTAGAGCCATGCCGCCTCCTGCCTTTTGTCTTTGTAGGGTCACTCTTTTGATGCGTGGATGTTTTGAATTCCAAATAAATGAGGTTATTGTTGAATTTAATTGCCTAAAAAATGATTTATTAATGTATATTGGAATGTTTTGAAATAAAAAAGGAGTTTAGGAAGAATATTCATCTTAACAGTGTTAATTCTTCCAGCTAGTGTGAGATAAAGGGTTGACCATCTATGCAAGTCTTGTTTGATTTTTTCCATGCAGACGGCAAAGTTTTGTTGATATAGAGCTTTATGTTTACTTGTGATGTTTACCCCTAGGTATTTAAACTGTTCTGCAATGATAAAAGGTAGGGTATCTAATCTAATATTATATGCTTGAGAATTCACTGGAAAGAGTACACTTTTATTCAGATTAATTCTGAGACCAGAGATCTTTTGAAATTCTGTGAGTTCTGCTAAGACTGCAGGCACAGAATTTTCTGGGTCCGATATATACAGTACCATATCATCTGCATATAATGAGATTTTCTGTTCCAGTCCTTCTCTGCTAATCCCCTTTATCTGATCAGTATTTCGACAATGTATTGCCAGTGAAGTATAAGAATTTAAGTGATTTACATATATTAAGTTCACTACAAGGGAAGTTTCTTGACTTTGTCTGATTCACTTTTAGGACTGCAATTGCCAAGATTGCCTCTGTGTGCCATCAAGTCTCAATCCAATGTCTTTTCCTGTGTGGTTTTGAGTTGGTGGAACAGGCTGCCCACCTCCAGCCATACAGCTGACTCCCTTAATGTATTAAGAAGTAATTGAAGACCCATCTATTTTGTGAATATCTGTGTGATGGAAAAGAAGAGAAAGAAAAAAAACTTTGTGCTGCAACACTATATATTCTTGGTTATTTGGTTAAGTTTAATTGCTGTATTGATTGTAATCTATGACTGTAAATGTATGAGTTATTACATCTTCACTTATGGCAATCAACTTATGTTACCTGTCCTATTACACTTGCTGAACAAACAGGCCTTAGCCTAATGTTACTTGATTGTTTACCTCTTTTGTAAGACACTTTGGATAAAAATGTCTGCTAAGCAAATAAATGTAAAAATGGGAATAGTAGATACAAAATACAATGGATCATGTGCTAGCTGACATAATGTAGTAAGGAAAAGGTGTTTTATGAGGTCAAATTTGAAGGCTAACACTTATGAAACTGTGCAGGCAGTGAATAGTACACTGTACACAAAAATATGCTACATTTTTGGTAAGAAAACTGGCAGCTGTGGTTGCCAGAAATTTACAATAGAAGTACAGTGACAATATTTCGGTATAACTTTTTGAAGCTGTTTAATCAGCGTTTTTCAAGCAGTGTGCTGTGGCCCAGTGGTGCACCAGTGAGAACAATCCAGGTGGACCTTGGAAATGATAGTGTAGTGCACCTGGCTCTGAACCTCAGAGGGACAAGCTTTTCTGGTGGTTGAGACCTGTCTGAGGAGCACAGGACTATGTGGAGAAGATGGCATAAAAGCAGCCCCATGATTGCTATGTTGCACACACAGCACTTAGAGCACTTCTGACACGTCTCGTGGCTGCTGGAGTCCATCTGCCTGGGTACGTGGTCACCAGTGAGCCTCATGGTTAGTGGATGGTGGGTATACAATTTGCCTATGAGACAGAGAAGGGTGAGAAAAGGAACAAAGCAGCAGGGAGATGTCACAGCTGATCTCTGGGCTGCTTTTTTTACCAGCTTCTCTGGTAGCCCCGTCTTTTCGGACAGTTGAGAAAGTGTATGAGATATAATGTGTTTGTGGTTAGTAAAATAGTGGAGTGCCTTGGGATGCTTTTGGTTACAAAAAGTGTGCCACCACAGACAAAAGGTTTGGAAACACTGTATATTACACTGCAAATAACTGGTTTTACTGTAAGCTGAAATGCATGCTGTAAAATATTTGCCAATGATTAAACCATCAAAAAAGCTACCAGAAGCACAGAGCAGTGACATGTGAGTCCCTGTCTTGCACCCGAAAACACGAGGCTGAGTCTCAGTACTTTAGCAAAACCAGCTTTATTCAACTTGAAACAGGAACAGCAGGGTTATTTATTGCTGCCGGAGCTACCACTCTTCTATACACAGACACGCAAACAGGCATAGTCAAGGCCAGGTCAGTGGCCAAGTTATAATGTTCCCTGCCTTTATAATGTGTTTTGCATCACCCATCGGTGACAGCCACATATAGCGCAATCTCAATCGATTTGTAGTTGTTTCAGCGGGGCTCTCGAAGCAGACCTCCACAAACGTGCCAGGCACCCTTTGGCGTGCCGTCCCATTTCTGGGTCCTAAAAGAGTTCAAAAACCTCACAACACATTATAAAATATGATTCGCAAACCATACCTTTCTTGTTCAAATCCTAAATTAATTGCAATTTCACCAACAAATGAATTACAATTGGTAAAAATGATCAAATTTAAGCCATTAAATTTAATACATTTTAAAGAATTCAACATTTAATGAAGTTTTTATCTTATTGTTATCTTAACAATAAGATAAAAGGGGATGTTCTCTTATGCAAATAATAAAACTATATGCAAATGCAGAAATTGGTGCCAAAAAAGAAAAAAATATGTTGAAAAAATTCTGAAAAATACTCTATATGGCAATCACAGAAAACTATTTTTTACATTAATTGAAGAAACAGCTACATAAGGCCAGTACATATGATTATTTTGAGTTAAAATTAATGTAAGGTAGCTGTTTAAAGTTACAGAATATATATTCTTGGCCACTACGTCATAGTGTATTAGAGCCATTTTACAAGCATCAACAAACAGGAACTTCCTTAAACAGCTTGGTGCAGTAAAATGAAAGTTTACAGTTTCATTTTTGGCAGTATTACGTAATTTTCAGTGCTGTGGCTATCATTTTATTCACAGAAAAAGAATATATTTTTTATGGATTGAAAATGTAAAAAATATTATATTGGTTTGTACGTTTCATTTCAGTGCTTCTGTTACCGGCGTCAAGCCCTGGGAATCCTGGGCCAGGTACAAGCCAGTGTTGCTACAGGGTGTAGCCGCAGCAGTAAGGTCCCAAACGAATTAAAGAAGCAGGCAGCAGTTAAGAATCTCTGACTATACTCTCCTTTATTCTGATTTGCCCAGAGGTATATATAGTCTCTGCATAGATCAACATAATGACTGATTAAACAATGGTACATACTAATTTCCTTTGCTTAACAACAGTGTAAACACATTTTCATCGGTTAAACAATAGTATTGTTGCCAACTACCTTGAAGTACATATACCACTGTATGCTGACTAGAGACCAATGTCCCCAGAACACATTAATTTTCAAACTAAGTAAATGCAAACATTTTTTTAGAAGCAGACAGTTCCGTTATCACAATACTGTATGTTGAAGAGATACCAATCAAAGCAGTTTGATCTTCAAGGCAGGTGACTCTTTTGTGCGAAAGGTAAATACTCATATCAACATCCTGTAGGCAGCCATCAACAATAACCTGGAACACAGTCATTCAGGAAGTGTACCTTTTCACTTATCATCCCAGTCTCAAACAAAGGGTACCTGCTACCCCGTCATCTGTTGGCTTTTACATTTGTTATTTGCATGTTTTTTATTGACTAAGAGCAGCATACAAAAATGTCCTTTCATTTAAAACCCTAATTTCTAGCCCTTTGCACTTCGTTGTTACTTTAACAGCACTTTGCCATTTTAAATTTTACAGTTGTTTACCTTTGCTATTTAATAGTTTAACACTGTAAAATTAACAGCTACTTTGAATAAAATTCAGAAACATAAATGTATCATAGAAACCAGATATTTAGCTAAAGGGCAGAGAAAAACAGGGTAAAGCATACCTGCATGAAGTCTAGAAAAGGATGAAATCAGATTAAATACAGCCAAAGAAGATACACTAGTTAAGATCACTGACACCTTCTGTTAAACCGAAGCTCAGGGGAGGCTGCTTGCATTATGTCTGGGCGTGAATATGACGTGAACTTGTGATGCTGCAATCCTGCAGTTATACAGGAAGCTTTTATTTAAGGAGGAATCTGATTTTTCTGAATTATGACTCGATATAGCTGTGTGTTTGTACCAGGTTGGGAAAAAAAGAGCAACTCTGTTTTGTTACTGGAAATGAAATACTGTACAGGTATTGTTCACAAACAAGGGTTTATTGAAATACACAGTCATTGTTGAAGTAAATCAGATTCAATGTCTGCCTTGGCTGTTGACTAAGGATTGCATTTGTAACGCTAGCATCTACTCCTGAGGAGTCCTGGAGGGCTGCCAAAGCAGCAGGGTCTTGATCCAGCCCAGTGTAATAATCAGAGGCTAAGACTGAAGAAATTATTAATCAAGAAACATTTTTGTGCTTCATTTCTTGTTAAGTAACTTGTTTAGATTCCCAACCCTAAATTGTTTCTTTTAGTCCTAAACAGCTTCAATGACTCATTTTTATTGCTTTTATGTTTTCTTAGCCAGCTACCAGTTAATAATGAGATATAAATGACAGAAGAACCATCAGTTCACTATTTAAAACTTGGGTACTTATTTACGGTTGTGTGGGTGCATTGTGGAGTATCTGTTTTAACAAAATATTTGGAAAGAAGTGGAAGAAAAACAAAGAAAAATCAACAATCTTAAAAAGACCAGACATAGGAGAATGAGAACACTAACAAGCCAAATAAAAAGTTTCGAAATCAAAGGGATTAACTTCTGACTAAGCTGTCTGCCTGAAAGAAAATGATGGAACCTGGAAAGCCCTGTTCTAGTCTGAACACAATACCTTAAACCCAAGAGCAGACAGATACGTTTTATCTCGTGTGTATATGCTTTATTATTATTATTTTTTTTGTTTCTTGAGCTTGCTCCTTCTAAAAAAACAAGAACTTCAGAAATGAAGAATGCTGTATTACATATGATTAACCAATAATCACAATTTACAAATATCAAAAAAAATGGTGAAGAGAAATTGCATATACTCTAAAGACTGCATTCCAATGGAGTGTATATTTCTATTATGTTATCATGGCTTAAAGCATTTTCATACTATAATGACGCAATATTTATGAAAGCTAAAATGAATTATTACAGCTGAGCAGATAAATGTTTTGGACATTGCTTTTCTTATTAGTTCATAACCTAATTATAAAAACAGCTCCACTGATTTCTCAGATATCTGGTACTCATCAGATACGCTAAGAATGATGCTGTACATGGGCAATTTATTGTATTTATATTCAGCTAGAGAAATAAAAAAAATACAAAATAATTTGCATGCCCTTTCTTAATTAAAATTTGCACAAACACACTCCGGTCATTCTGGGGCATTTTCTCTGCCCTTTTTGCAGATTTTGTCAATATTTTAAAATCATATTTATTCTAAAGACACAACACCTCTTTATTTCAGACACCAATGAAATGTTCCACTTCTGCTCATTCCTTCAAACGAACACAAGACGTATGTCTCATTTAGAAACATTTTCTTACTGATGTTTGTTTTTATGGTGGTTGAGCTTTGCTGTGTTGTCTAAATGCTTTGAAAAACAAGCAAAACTGCAGTTGCAAACCCTGCCTGTATGACTACAACCATTTTCATCTTCAGATCTACCCCTACTTTCCAGAGCAAGATGGTGTTTCCTTCATTTGTGGCCCCGTGTACAAATCTAGTGGGTAGTTCAAGCCCAAGTGTTACGTTTATGCAAAAAACACTTTGTTTCAGTGGAAGACATGGGATTGCAAACCAGAGGCCTACCAGCCTTAAATCTCGAGGCTTAGTCAAAGTACATGGATCCTATTGAGTCTGTATTTTAGAAATAGTAAAGACAGCTTATTATTTTATGGAAGCCTTTATCAGTAAACACTGTCATACTTTACTTTTACATCTGTAAAAAAAGTAAAACTTCAGTAGAACACTACAATTAGGAATTTTTCAACAGACACAAAGTCAAAATTAAGTTTAAATTGGGGACAAAAATCAACTGAAATGGAAACATATAGCCATTGCTACATTTCCTAAGCTGACCTGCAGTCTCTCGAGTCAGTCAGTATGAAAAGTAAAATCTTATTAGTTTTTCTGAAGATGCTATTCATTTTAAAAGAATATGCAAACCTGAAACTGACACCAAAATATATATATACTAGGCTGACCCGCCTTTTAAGGCGACCGACTTTTAAGTTGACCACTTCTTAAGGCAATTCAATATGTAGATCAATTTGATATTTTATACAAACTCATTAATTTGGTTATATTGCATTTGAGCGGTATTACTTTAATACTCGTAGTTTGTTATTTTTGTGATAAAATTTAAACTTTTTTTCTATATTGAGGTCGTCCTTTTGAACCCCCTTGATATTTAATACGCGGTGAGGCATTTGTACTCCATCAACATTAATTATTTCCAGAGACATAATTTTGTCTATTTTTCCAGCGCATCGCGCACAAAAGCAAGGGAACGATGGGAGCACCAGAACTCTGCTCACATCATGTCGCTTTGTACCGCAAGCTGCAAGTAGTAAGTCTGTTATAAGCGGAATACCGCTACGCTTTCCACTCACGGGACGGAAGGACAATCCCGACCGCTTTTATATAGTAAGAAAGAAGAAGAAGATATTGCACAGTCTGGAGTAGAAAATCATCTTTTACCTGTAAAAACGAAACTACAAGTCCCATCATGCATTGCAAAATGGACGGGGCGTGTGTGAAACTCCGCGCCTGCGTAGCACTCACGGGACGGAAGGACAATCCCGACCGCTTTTATATAGAAGGATGGAGTCTTATTTTATTACAAGTGATCTGGCCATGCCCTTGACTGGGTGAGAACTCTCTGGTGTAGCAGGGAATGTGTGCCACGTGTCACACATGGGCACCTGAAGATCACCTTCCAGGCTTGGAGTAGATATGCAATAACCCACCTGGGCAGAAGGGGGCACCAAAGCTAACCGTATCTTCTCTTTTCTCTTCCCTAGCTTAGTGAAACTCCCCATGAAGGGCAACTCAGCCATGCCCCTTAATACTGAGGACTCAAGGAGGATAGGGTCTCAACTAACAGAACTTTGTCCCACTTGCACAAGCTTCCCAATGCAGATCTGCTCGAGAGAGCTGACTGTTTAGAAAAGACACTGAAGCTGAAAGGGCAGATATTATACCTGTTTTTAGTTGTGCCATCGCATGTTTATTTCTGCTCTTTTTTTAGACGATTGCACTAAATGGGTTGGCCCAAAATTTTCTTTGGTTCTCCTGTTTCTTATTTACCACTTCCACCCTCCACCAGCGGCTTTCCTTCTTTTTGGACAAATCTGAAGCAACCAAAAGACAAACAGCAATTTTGGTCTCAATTAAATTACTGTGGTGAACATGTTTTGAGGCATTTCATGTAAGGGAGACAGAATTGTTGAGGTAAGGTAGTTATACTCATAAATCATGATGTCAGAGAGGGCGATGTTCAGAACGTGCAAGTATGATTTTCACAGTGCCCTGTGCAAGTGCCAACACTGACCTCAATAAACCAATATATATATGATTAGCAACATTTTGAGTTAATTCAAATGCTAATTTTTTCAATTACTGTATACCTTGGTATTCTCGTTATATTTATTTGCGCTAGTGGTTTTGGATTTTGACTGCCCTTTAGTACTTACATTCACTGATCTGTTCTTTATCCCCTGACTATTGGGAGATTTTGATCATTTAAAACTATGTGTTTGAAGAAGGGGGTATGGTTTTATTGAATAATACTTCAATAATAATATTCCTATAGTGCTAATCTGATAACATTAATTTTTCCCTTAATGGAGAAATAAAATAAAAAAAACATGAACCGAATGGTAATGAATGGTCAAAATCAAAAGTGTGAATCATCTCGGCACCCATTTGCTGAAGACTAGTAAAGATAATGCCCTCCATGTATGCATGTTCTTTACTGATTTAAGTACTTTCTGCCTGTTATTTTCATGCCACATTTTAGTAGACTTCCAGGATGGAACTGTTCCATCATTAAAGTTACGTTACCAAGTGTTACCAGATCACTTTCACTGGAGGTATTATAATTGAATAGGATGGAGTGGTGGCTCTGAGGCTAGCGATCTGCACGATGCCGGTTCGATTCCTCGTTACTGCCAAAAGAGATCCTACTCTGCTGGACCCTTAACCTGCAATTGCTCCAGGGGTGCTGTGCAATGGCTGACTCTGTGCTCTGACCCCAGGGGGTATGCGAAAACTAACAAATTCCTAATACAAGAAATTGTATAAGGCGAAATAAGAAAAAGAAAAAAAAAGAAGGCCAGTCTCATGAAGCTTCAGGCAACCTCCTTAACAAGTTATTTATGTCAGCTGCTCAAACAGGAAAGTAGAGGACTTTAAAATTGCAAAGAAACATAAACCAGATCTGTGCTCAAATCCATTGAAGCCTACAACGTTCTACAAACCTCCAATAATAACTGAGTTCCTAATTCTCGACTGTGTACTTTTTACACTAACTCCAGGTACTTATGAGAAACCAATTCATATTTTTATACAGTTTAACTGGATTGTACAAAATATAAAGAGATTCTTCAAGATCTATACAGACCTGCTTGGTGGCTGATTCAGTTATTTGACAATTCAGTCAAATAACTAAAAAAATCTAAACAGTAGAAGTAGAAAAATATCTTCTAAATTAACTAATGCCAGTCAAAATTAGAAATATAATTTGTCATTTTACCTATAAACACTGTAGTGACAGACACTGCTAGTTTTAACAAACTTGGTAAAAGTTGTAGTTTTATTGATAAGAATACACTCGAGTTTAAAATGTATTTTTTTTCCTTATACTCAAAATCAGAATATCTTTATTGTCATTGTAACAAATACAATGAAATTAGGTGCAGTCCCTGCAGTGTCAAAATATAAATAAATATAATTACAAAACGATAAGAAGAAATAAGGTAGAACACAAACATAAGACCTTAATTGCACATGAACACTATTGCACAAGATGTCATCTATTGCACTACTGCATTGGCTGTGATTAGGTGACAATCAGTGCCCTGATAGCAACAGGGTAGAAACTGTTTTTCAGACTATTAGTCTTTGTTTTCATGCTCCTATATCTTTTGCCTGATGGCAACAGTTGGAACATGTCATGAGCGGTGTGTGAGGAGTCTTTTAAGATATTTTCTGCTTTCCTTATGCAGCGAGAGCTGTGTAGTTCATCCATTGATATGTTGAGTACAGAAAAAACAATTATTCAATATTTAATTCTTCAATATGGTACATTCACAGCAATCTCAGGGTAAAATTATTCTGAGAATAATTTTATTTTAGGTCCTAGAAAGCTGCTGCAGTACATGCAGTTGATAGATGAAGTCACAAAGTGAGTCAATTGTGCCACATCCTGGACAAACTGCATTAGTGCAGTCTACCTTTAAGTAAAGTCGGATTTCAAGGCAGGCATAAAAATGATATAGTTATTTAATCCCACTTTTGCCTAATGATCAAGGCTAAGAGAAAAGACTTGCACATTCCTATGGTGTTGTTCTTTTGTTAACCATTTGAATGTGTGGAAATGTTTAGTTTAGTTTAGTCAACTTTATTGTCATCTCTGCTATAAACTGTACAGGTACACAGAGAGACGAGACGACGTGGCTCCAGGTTTTTCAGTGCAGACAAACATAGAACAGCATAACAGAGAATATAGAATAAATAGGCATATGAAATAGACAATAAATAAGTGACACATTTTAAACTAGAGAATGTGATATATGCATTTAAACTAGACAGAGTTTTAAATAAAGTTAGAACTAGAAAAAGACGAAGAGGTAGAATTCAAGTCAGAATGCCGTATTCTTAAAACAGTTGAGATTGACAGTATGTTACACTATGACAGAAACTGTACCCTGGTTATTTTCAAGTACCAAGTTCAACATGAGTGCAAATATGCAAAAACAGGTGCAAAGTGACATTATGCATTGGATGCGCAGGAGGTAGAAGGTTATAATGTAACAGGTTTCTATATACAGGTACTATATAATACTATTTACAGGTTATTTATGTGTACAATGTTCACATAAACATGTGCAAGTATTTATACGGCAGCGTATAATCTTAGTCCAGTGGGTGTTAGCAGCAGTGTAGTCATACTGCAGAAGATATTGTGCATCAAATGACATGATGCGTATAAAGTGCAGTTGTGCAACATAGTTCTTTCACAATCCAGGTGTGTGTGTGGGGGGAAGTATGATGGCTGGGAGTGAGTTCAAGAGTCTTATGGCTTGTGGGAAGAAGCTATCATGCATCCTGGAAGACCGAGACCTGATGCTGCGGAAGCGTCTGCCAGAAGGAAGGAGCGTGAAAAGTCCGTGTGAAGGATGAGAGGGGTCTAGCACGATGCAGGAGGCCCTTTTGATGCAGCGTCTGTGGAAAATGTCCTGCAGTGGTGTAAGAGACGTTCCGATGATGTTTCCAGCTGCTTTGATGATACTTTCAAGCCGCCTGATATCAGCAACAGTACTGTTTCCGAACCAGGTGGAGATGCAGCTGGTTAGGACGCTCTCTATAGTGCCCCTGTAGAACATGGTGAGGGTGGGAGGGGGCAGGTTGGCTCGCTTCAGTCGTCTCAGGAAGTGTAGACGCTGCTGAGCCTTTTTGGTGATGGAGGTGGTGTTGGTGGTCCAGGTGAGATCATCTGAGATGTGAACTCCCAGGAACTTGATGTTTTTTACAGTCTCAACCGTGGAACCGTGGATGCTAAGTGGTGTGTGGGTGGAGCGAGCTTTCCTGAAATCGATGATGTCATTGTCCATATGAGGTGTGCTTATTCTTCCCAGGTCTGCATGGATTTTTCCTCTTACAACCCCTCTGGCACCCTGCGAATGCCCGCTTTCTGCCTTGCAACCAGGTCTGCCAGGACAGGGTCCATTCAGCTGGGACCTTAATTTGGATGAAGTGGTTTTGAGACTGTAATGTTTAGTAGTCTGACTACTAAATATAATATTAAAAGCTATATAGATAATTGCTTTATCTGTCTGTATTAATGAGTCTAGACCAGGGGTGGGCAAACTACAGCCCGCGGGCCACATCAGGCCCGTTGGTCTTTTTAATCCGGCCCGCCGAAGATTGGTACAAAATTGCCCAAATCAAATCATATCATAATTATGACTGCATTCATTTGACCTTGTCCTGTAATGCCTGGCATTCCACCAGGTGGCGCATTAGGCGCAGTGATACATTGACTTGATTTTGCAGAGCCCAGGTTACTCTCCGTTATTACTCTGCTACTGCTCTAAACCCATCTGCAACAATGAGTGGGCCAAAGAAAAGAAAAGTCGACAGTGAGTGCCGAGTGTTTAATAAGGAATAGACAACTAAATACTTTTTCACTGAAGTCTGGTCAAAGGCTGTATGTCTTATTTGCCAAGAAGCCGTTGCGGTTTTAAAGGAATACAACATCAGCCGTCACTTTTCCATCAAGCATGCTAATTACGCTAACAACCAGTCAACGCAAGAACGAACGGCTACCACTTAGAGGTTGACAGCTTGTTTGCAGGCTCAGCAAAACACCTTAATCCGACAAACTGCCATTCAAGAATCAAGCACGAAGGCAAGTTATGTGCTGGCATTCAAATTAGCAAAGACCAGCAAGCCTTTCTCCGAAGGGGAGTTTCTCAAAGAGTGCATGGTAGAGACAGCAGGTATCTTGTGTCCTGAGAGCAAGAACAAATTTGAAAAAATTTGTTTATCACGAAGGACAGTGACTCGCCGTGTTGAGCTAATTGACGAAGACTTAGCTAGCAAGTTAAACAAAAAAGTGGAGTCATTTACATTATATTCCTTGGCACTGGACAAAATTAATGACATAAAGGACACCGCTCAGCTTTTAATTTTTATCAGAGGGATTAATGGCAATTTTGAGATAACGGAGGAGTTTTTGGCCATGGAATCCCTAAAGGGGAAAACGCAGGAAGAGGACTTGAATGACAGCGTGTCGGAGGTTGTCAATAGGCACAAGCTACCTTGGAGTACGCTCGCCAACGTTACCACAGATGGATCACCAAATCTGACTCGAAAAAACGTTGGGTTGCTCAAAAGAATCCAGGAGAGGGTGAAAGAGGACAGCCCCGAGCAGGAGGTAATTTTCTTACACTGCCTAATCCACCAGGAAGCACTTTGTAAATCCGTATTGCAGCTTGACTACATAGTGAAGCCAGTTGTAAAACTCGTTAACTTTATTTGAGCGAGGTGACTTCAGTATCGTCAGTTTATTAAGTTTCTTGAAGAAACTGACGCTGATCACCAGGACTTGCTTTATCACTCCAATGTCCGCTGGTTAAGTTTGGGGAAAGTATGTCGATGAGTGTGGGAGCTCAAACAGGAGATTATCTCATTTTTGGAGCTACTTGAGAAAGCTGACAATTTTCCTGAGCTGAGTGACACAGATTGGCTTTGTGATTTAGCTTGTGCTGTGGACATACTGACACACATGAATGAGCTGAACATGAAGCTACAAGGGAAAGACCAGTTTGTGCATGAAATCACTTGATGACCTGCATGGAGAATTCTGCCGTCGGTTCTCTGATTTTGGAAAAATTTACAAGTCACTTCAGCTGGTGTCATGTCCCTTCACAAAGGACCCTGAAATGGCGCCACAGGAATTGCAGTTGGAACTGATTGATCTCCAATGTGACACTGACTTAAAGGAGAAGTTTAACTCTCTTAAACTGGATGAGTTTTATGCTTCATTAAGCACAGCCAAATTTCCAAACATCCAGAAGATGGCACAGAGGATGCCGGTGTTATTTGGCTCTATGTATGTGTGTGAACAGGCTTTTAGTGTGATGAACACCAACAAAGCACCCCACAGATCCCAGTTGAGCAATGAACACCTCAGATCTGTTCTGAGATTTGCCACAACAAAACTAACACCAGACTTTGATGCATTGGCAAAAAAGGGTGATCAACAACACTGTTCCTACTAAAAGTGAATGTAAACATGAACACTGTAATGCGTTTTTTATGTTTGTGTTTGATATGTATGCATCTAGTGCTGGCCCGGCCCGTCTGTCAAATTTTAAAAGTCAATGTGGCCCCTGAGCCAAAAGGTTTGCCCACCACTGGTCTAGACCCTGTAGTTAGGATATAGCGGGTTGGATAATAGATGGATGGATAAATAGCTGTTGTCTTTGTTCACTTGTTCACTATAAACAAGCGTAGATATATTGGCAGGTATCCTTTAACTCTTTTTCAAAATTTCAATTTATATACCTGTAATTCATCTATAGTATGAATCAACATGGCTGCACACTTACATTTTCAAAGAATATCATTATATAACTACAGTATACTTACAGGTTTCTTGGATTCACATGAATAAGTTCTTGAGGTGGAAGGATGGGAGACAACGGACTTCACAAAGAGATGCTGAAGTCAATCGCCATTAGTTGCTCTGACATCACAATGCAGCATTGCCTCAAACACTCAGTTAGCTACAGTACTTTTTAAATTCTTAAAATATTCACCCAAGAGTCCTCAACTCTAACTTGTTTTTTTGGCTATTAAGAGTGGTCATTGAGCTAAAAGAATTTTTATGAAGATTTTAAAAATTAGTTTGAATCTAGGTCAAATTGGTTCAAAAGCAGAAATGATGCTGTAATGGAAGGCCTGTGAATATCTTCTGTTGACATTACATTCATTTTGCTGAATACACCTTGGGAGAATGATAGCTGGGTAGACAAAAAGGAATAATGATGTAGAAATGACAATACTATAACCCACCCAGCTTTTAATTTATGGCTGCACATATTCCAAAATAGCGTCACAGGTTAGTGTACTCAACGGAAATGTTCTTTAATATATCTGAAAAAATATGGAAAGAGTAAACAGTGGATGGACTGAAAATATCATTAATGGATGATAATGAACAAAATGGTTTGGTGCTGATCAGTGGAGGAGTCAAGGAAGTTGGCTTGACCATCCAGTGGTGGTTTCACAGACCAATTACTCTCATTTTGGTTTCTTTACTCACCACTCTATTAACTGGTTTGACTCAATTTTCTTACCTTCACTTAATTGATTCCCATGAAAACATGCTCCTTCCCATTCAAACACAGGACCCTTCAACACAAAATTCAAAGGGTTTGATACTACTGGTATGACCACAAGATAACTTGTGTACAGGTCATTGTTCAGTTGTTTAATCCAAATATACTGTATGTATATACAGTGGTGTGAAAAACTATTTGCCCCCTTCCTGATTTCTTATTCTTTTGCATGTTTGTCACACAAAATTTTTCTGATCATCAAACACATGTAACCATTAGTCAAATATAACACAAGTAAACACAAAATGCAGTTTTTAAATGATGGTTTTTATTATTTAGGGAGAAAAAAAATCCAAACCTACATGGCCCTGTGTGAAAAAGTAATTGCCCCCTTGTTAAAAAATAACCTAACTGTGGTGTATCACACCTGAGTTCAATTTCCGTAGCCACCCCCAGGCCTGATTACTGCCACACCTGTTTCAATCAAGAAATCACTTAAATAGGAGCTGCCTGACACAGAGAAGTAGACCAAAAGCACCTCAAAAGCTAGACATCATGCCAAGATCCAAAGAAATTCAGGAACAAATGAGAACAGAAGTAATTGAGATCTATCAGTCTGGTAAAGGTTATAAAGCCATTTCTAAAGCTTTGGGACTCCAGCGAACCACAGTGAGAGCCATTATCCACAAATGGCAAAAACATGGAGCACTGGTGAACCTTCCCAGGAGTGGCCGGCCGACCAAAATTACCCCAAGAGCGCAGAGACGACTCATCCGAGAGGTCACAAAAGACCCCAGGACAACGTCTAAAGAACTGCAGGCCTCACTTGCCTCAATTAAGGTCAGTGTTCACGACTCCACCATAAGAAAGAGACTGGGCAAAAATGGCCTGCATGGCAGATTTCCAAGACGCAAACCACTGTTAAGCAAAAAGAATATTAGGGCTCGTCTCAATTTTGCTAAGAAACATCTCAATGATTGCCAAGACTTTTGGGAAAATACTTGTGGACTGATGAGACAAAAGTTGAACTTTTTGGAAGGCAAATGTCCCGTTACATCTGGCGTAAAAGGAACACAGCATTTCAGAAAAAAAACATTATACCAACAGTAAAATATGGTGGTGGTAGTGTGATGGTCTGGGGTTGTTTTGCTGCTTCAGGACCTGGAAGGCTTGCTGTGATAGATGGAACCATGAATTCTACTGTCTACCAAAAAATCCTGAAGGAGAATGTCCGGCCATCTGTTCGTCAACTCAAGCTGAAGCGATCTTGGGTGCTGCAACAGGACAATGACCCAAAACACACCAGCAAATCCACCTCTGAATGGCTGAAGAAAAACAAAATGAAGACTTTGGAGTGGCCTAGTCAAAGTCCTGACCTGAATCCAATTGAGATGCTATGGCATGACCTTAAAAAGGCGGTTCATGCTAGAAAACCCTCAAATAAAGCTGAATTACAACAATTCTGTAAAGATGAGTGGGCCAAAATTCCTCCAGAGCGCTGTAAAAGACTCATTGCAAGTTATCGCAAATGCTTGATTGCAGTTATTGCTGCTAAGGGTGGCCAAACCAGTTATTAGGTTCAGGGGGCAATTACTTTTTCACACAGGGCCATGTAGGTTTGGATTTTTTTTTCTCCCTAAATAATAAAAACCATCATTTAAAAACTGCATTTTGTGTTTACTTGTGTTATATTTGACTAATGGTTAAATGTGGTGGATGATCAGAAACATTTTGTGTGACAAACATGCAAAAGAATAAGAAATCAGGAAGGGGGCAAATAGTTTTTCACACCACTGTATTACCTGAATAATATTTAACTAGAGATTTATGGAAAAACAACTGGGCCAGTTAATTGCCATTTAAGTGCTAATTGAAGCTGGAATATACAGGCAAGGGAATTATTGGCGCCAGGGGACCCGTGATGATATTAATGAATTAAAACAGTGGCATGTGAAGAACCATGAAAAAGAGTTATCTGTTCTAAGAGCCATAAGGTGAACAAACCAAAGAAGTGCATAACAATTGTGGTCATTCCAAAGACAAAACCAAATCATAAATTGTCCCAGCCCAGATCTGATACCAACAAAGCAACAACAGCTGCCTCACAACAATCCAAGAGAAGTCTTACGTCAGGTATTCTTCTCTGTCTTTTGGAGGACCAACCTCAGTTAAAAATGAATATGTTCAGCAAAATATAAACTGTGGATAAAAGCAAGCTAACATAAGCCCTCCTGCAATATAGAGCATCAGCCTTGTGGTGAAATGAATTCTAACATACTGTATATGTTGATAAATATTTTGTAAGTCTTTATTTGTAAAATAGACAAAGCAAATGTAATATTAGATAGTGTTTCAGGAAACATGTTTTACTTCATTGATGAGAACATACAGTAGGTGCTTTGATGTTCACCTAACCAAGCACCCTATTTTGTTCAGGATGAGGAATAGGATGGTGCATCAGACCAGCTTGATAAGGTTGACTATGTTAGGACTTCAAGCCTATAAGCCATCCACTACGGGAAGGCCATAAACCGACTAAACAAATCAAATGGGTGATGATTTGTACCTGAGCGCTTTCATTGTTAACTGACTAGGAAGTGACTGAAAACTAATTTTATTGGTCTAAAGTATGGCCGTTTATAATTCGTTTGGAATCATAGGTCATTCTGTACTCTGATGCCCCATTGGTTTGTGTTTTGTAGTAAGAATGGTATAATGTTGGTCACGTTGCCTTCACTTCTATCTCTCACCAGCTGGGCAATAAAGAGAAGACCATGATGAACACAACTCTGTCTCGGCAACCATATTGAGACAGGCATGTGGCCTGTTTCAGTACTCCATTCAAAGGCCATATGGGAACAAAGCAAGCTACACTGAAGATAAGCTGACAGTCGCCTATGGATGCAAGATGCACTACTATTTAGGTTGTAATGGTAGGGTTTGCCTATATTCAGATAGTATTCTGCTTCCTTTAAAATGTATGGGCATTTTTATCAATAATACATAATTAAATGTGTAACGTAACTCCTTCTTGTTTCTTTATTCTGTCTAATTGCCTGAGGTTACAGATGTGAAAGGGAAGAAAGGGGTAGGGAGAGTGCTAAGTAATTGGCCACAGAGTGGTCAGTTATAGCATTTAGACATTTATTAAGGCCTACACAGTAAAGAGCATTAAAGGGGAAAATAGAGTTACTTTAGGACCTTACACGATAAAACAACCCTAAATAAAAATAATTTAAGTCTAATGGTGAAATTGTATTATTTCAAACCCTTAGAATGAGTGCAATGATTAAAATGATGATTAAAAACAGCAATCCAAGGCACATAATGCCATGACATTTGTATTTAGTTAAGTTGGTATGGTCATCATTACTGAAAAGGGCATCACCAAAAATTTCATAAGGCAAAATATTTATAGGGAAATGATCCTTGGGCTGTTTGAAAACCAATCAACTAGCATTGCAGAAAACAATCTGCATAAAACCTTGGAAAGATACAAACCAACAGAGGTATTCAAGTGAGTTCACTTGCTCTTTTGATCCCATAAAACAAATTGATTCTGAATTGGATTTGTTTAGGCAGCTTCTACCTGCAATCACATTTTCTAAAAGAATCTGCACAATGGGGTATTAATTGTAAATGAGCTTACATAGAGAAAAAAAATTTTGTGACACAGGTGCACTTTGTAAATTTGCACTTTCATTTTATCAATTTAGACAGATTTACAAAAATGTTCTGATTTGAGGACAAAGTCCCTCAGACCACAACACTAGGGAAATTCAGATTCAAATTTAGTTCAGTATGCTGGGGTCTTTCATTTTTGTATAGATGTGTGCAGTCTTTAGGTCATAATTTGCTATTTTGTTAAACCCTGGAGTTATTAAGGTAGATAGATATTAAAAGTGTTTAGTATTCAATATTGTATAAAAGTATAAATTGGTCTCTTAGAATCTTGTGACATTCCAACTAGCATTTTAATTTTTATGCTGCCTTGTTTGTTTAGGTTTGCAATCTTTTGTGATCTGGGCTGCATGTAATCATTTAAAGCACTATGTTGTTGCTGTATCTCATAAAACACACAAAAAAAAAAACGTTCTTTTTAGACTGGGATTATTAAAGAATAATGGAATATTTCAAGTTTTAAATGGCCTAAATTACTGTGCTATACATGGTATTTAATATACCACTAAAATTAATTTGTTCAGTACAGTGTGTATTTTTGAAGTAATGTACAGTGCATCCGGAAAGTATTCACAGCGCATCACTTTTTCCACATTTTGTTATGTTACAGCCTTATTCCAAAATGGATTAAATTCATTTTTTTTCCTCAGAATTCTACACACAACATCCATTATGACGTGAAAAAATTTACTTGAGGCTTTTGCAAATTTATTAAAAATAAAAAACTGAGAAGTCACATGTACATAAGTATTCACAGCCTTTACTCAATACTTTGTCGATGCTCCTTTGGCAGCAATTACAGCCTCAAGTCTTTTTGAATATGATGCCACAAGCTTAGCACACCTATCCTTGGCCAGTTTCGCCCATTCCTCTTTGCAGCACCTCTTAAGCTCCATCAGGTTGGATGGGAAGCGTCGGTGCACAGCCATTTTAAGATCTCTCCAGAGATGTTCAAACGGATTCAAGTCTGGGCTCTGGCTGGGCCACTCAAGGACATTCACAGAGTTGTCCTGAAGCCACTCCTTTGATATCTTGGCTGTGTGTTTAGGGTCGTTGTCCTGCTGAAAGATGAACTATCGCCCCAGTCTGAGGTCAAGAGCGCTCTGGAGCAGGTTTTCGTCCAGGATGTCTCTGTACATTGCTGCAGTCATCTTTCCCTTTATCCTGACTAGTCTCCCAGTTCCTGCCGCTGAAAAACATCCCCACAGCATGATGCTGCCACCACCATGCTTCACTGTAGGGATGGTATTGGCCTGGTGATGAGCGGTGCCTAGTTTCCTCCAAACGTGACACCTGGCATTCACACCAAAGAGTTCAATCTTTGTCTCATCAGACCAGAGAATTTTGTTTCTCATGGTCTGAGAGTCCTTCAGGTGCCTTTTGGCAAACTCCAGGTGGGCTGCCATGTGCCTTTAACTAAGGAGTGGCTTCCGTCTGGCCACTCTACCATACAGGCCTGATTGGTGGATTGCTGCAGAGATGGTTGTCCTTCTGGAAGGTTCTCCTCTCTCCACAGAGGACCTCTGGAGCTCTGACAGAGTGACCATCGGGTTCTTGGTCACCTACCTGACTAAGGCCCTTCTCTCCCAATCGCTCAGTTTAGATGGCCAGCCAGCTCTATGAAGAGTCCTGGTGGTTTCGAACTTCTTCCACTTATGGATGATGGAGGCCACTGTGCTCATTGGGACCTTAAAGCAGTAGACATTTTTCTGTAACCTTCCCCAGATTTGTGCCTCGAGACAATCCTGTCTCGGAGGTCTACAGGCAATTCCTTTGACTTCATGCTTGGTTTGTGCTCTGACATGAACTGTCAACTGTGGGACCTTATATAGACAGGTGTGTGCCTTTCCAAATCATGTCCAATCAACTGAATTTACCACAGGTGGACTCCAATTAAGCTCCAGAAACATCTCAAGGATGATCAGAGGAAACAGGATGCACCTGAGCTCAATTTTGTGAATACTTATGTACATGTGCTTTCTCAATTTTTTTATTTTTAATAAATTTGCAAAAACCTGAAGTAAACATTTTTTCACGTTGTCATTATGGGTTGTTGTGAGTAGAATTCTGAGGAAAAAAATGAATTTAATCCATTTTGGTATAAGGCTGTAACACAACAAAATGTGGAAAAAGTGATGCGCTGTGAATACTTTCCGGATGCACTGTATATTTCCAAAGAGAAGTGTCAGATAAATAAAGAATAAATGGAACAGATTTGTCTCCTGTTGTTCAAATTACTTAGTTATGTATTATATAAAGCAGTGATTTTGATTTCTCTGCAAGGTTTAGTGAGACACTTCAGGAACACAAAAATCTAGAAACAGAAAAGTTATCAGTTTGACCTCAATTCTCTCACATGCACACTTTCAAAGATTTAAACACACCAGTACAAATGTTACAACGAGAACAGAAAAGCAGTCAACACCATCTTAAAGTCTTAGATGATGGAAATGATGACAAATTTAAGTCATAATGGTTACTCCACTGTTTTGTTCTTCAGATCCATACGAATGACCCTAAGAAGTGCACTCCTACAACTCACTCTCATTGATGACACTAAATTTGATCATAATCATCAAGTGTTTGTGTTAGGGTGTCCTGAAATGGCTTGGTGACCTCTCTGGGACTGGCTTCTGCTTTGTCTCTAATACTGGGGTAGGTCTTGGTTCTGTTTGATTCCGTAATTGTATACTAAGTGAGAACAGGTTAGCAGATAAAACATCCAAGCTTCAGATTCATTCAACTCAATGACACAATATGCAGTGACATTAGGGACAAGACGAATGCTTGCAGTAAATAAAATTGGCAAAAAGGAAAAGAAAGGGAAATAAAAAGAAAACTGATGAGACCCTGCTAAGTGATGCTAGCCTTGCTATAGGCTCTGTGGGGCCTTACAAACCATTTCATCCACTTAATGCTAACAGACCATCATGAAGCACAGGAGCAATATGATAGCACACCATACTAAACAAGTTTCTTGCCCTGTTGTGAACATTTTAGCTGATGGAATGAGTCTGCCAGTGACATTGTCAGGATGGAATCTGAGTGACTTAATGACCTGAGGCTCCAGGGCCAGCAGCCTTAGTGTTGAATTATAATATTAAGGGGAAAAAAGTTAGCACATCAGTAATGACAAGAGTTTGGGGGACCATGACATGTCCATATCTTAGTGCTACACACATGTTTTGGAAAGTAATCCTTTGTGCTTTTATCAGCTGTTGGAACTTCTGTCAGGGGATTCCATAAAGTGGCCATCACCCAGCACGGGCATAATTTGGATAGCAATATGCACTAAGTGGCTATTCTAAAGTCATTCACTGTTTCTTAATGACACTATCATATATAAAGGCAATTTTCTACAGTAGACAGGCAGAATGATTGAAAAATAGAATTGGCACAATCTAAGTGGGTTTGACCACACCTTGGCAATGGGCACTACACATTCCAGCCTAACTGTAAGTAAAAACACAACAATTGGGGTTTAAGTGCACCATATTGTCACAGATGTATCCAAAGTAGGCCACCCCTGAAAATTCGTCAAGTAAAATGGCAATTCTGTGCTGAGAAATAAAAGATACGAGAGGTGACACAACTAACAGGAGGGTTGCAGTCAGTCAAGTAAAACAATGTTGACTAAAAAGACATATAAGGATACACAACTCACTGACCATAAATTGTCAAAGAAAAATATGGTAGCCAGTGCTGCAACTTAATTCCAAATCAGTCAGTGAAAAATAAAAGATGTCTAAAGTCGGCTAAGGAATGTGAATGGAATATGAATGATTTAATGCTGCTGAACTTGAAAAATATGAGCCTACATGATGCATTTGGTGTCCTGCTCTCTCAGACTTAGGGGACCAGGATAAGGCAAACATCACTTGAAGCAGTCTTGATGGAGGTCAACATTGCTGTTGGCTACCAGTGATGTAATAGCTTCATGGCATGCAGTGGGTTTTTGAATGGCTCCAAATTTCTTAACATCAATGCCCATCATATTTGAAGCCTATGTGAAAGCATGGCACCCATTTGCAAGTGGGCACTTTCAGTAGAACAACACTCCTTGGAAAAGGCCAGGAACATAATGGCACAAATTGGGAATTCTGTTTCATGAAGGAGACCCTCTAGTCACCAGATGTTAGTTCAACATAACTTCTCTAGAATGAGATGGAATGAGCAAAGTGAATTAGAAATCCAGCATTTGCATCAACTAGGGAACACATGGGAGTCAATGCGGTCATCTCCCTCAGGCTACATTTTCAAACTTTGTCAGTCCATATTTGATGGACTGAGGGTTGCTCTAAGGGCAAGTGGGTGACCAATTCATTGTGAGGTAGTTGTTCTTAATAAATGTACAGAGGATTACCAAAATCAGAGAAGCCAGAAAAAGAGCAAATAATAAATCTTAATACACAGGTCCATATTCTTTTCTTGTTAGATGACTGTGAGAACCACAAGTGTGCCGGATGCCAATTTCAGCCAAAGCTGATAAAATGTGTCTGTGTGTACAATGATGTTATTAGAAAGTGTCATGGAAAAACTAAGTGCATATCGGTCAGATGAAGAGTAGGCTCATTCAACACCTTGAAGAGGGATTCTCCTGGCTGTGCCAAGTAAACAACCAAAAAGTGAAGGAGGATCTAGGAAAGAGTGACGTTTCCCAAAATGCACTGTGAGCTTTGATACTTCTTGTGCAGATGCACTTCTGGTTAGCAGTTGAAGTAGTCAAGCGTTCAGTGAGGCAGAATTCTCTTGGTAATGCCTTTCTCAAAATTTGTCATCACATAGTATAACCAAAATATTATCTATCACCACACTTCATCTGAGAGTACAGAGGATCCATCGGTTGTGGCCAAAAATTCAGCCCAATGCAGGGGAGGACAAAGGGCATCACTTCATTACCCTGAGTCTGACTTTCTTTATCACTGGATGTATAGGCCAGGCACCTGTTAAAAGAAAGAGAAAGAGAAAGAGGGAGGGTGGATAAGGAAGCAGATGAAATTATCAGAGTACCAAAAACATTTTAACAAAGGTTAAACCAGCGTTTCTCAACCTTTAAGTATTTGCGACCCGAGTTTTCATAACAGTTTTAATCGCGCCCCCCCTAATGTTTTTTTGAAAGGAGCCCACTAATACCAATTTGTTTTTTAATTAATGATATAGCATAGATGCATATTTTATTATTTAACTTTTATCGACATTTATCTAACTCTATATTTATTGTTCTAGTATCAGAATGTAGTTTAAGTTAATTTGTTTTGGTTTCAATAGATGTATTTTTCATATTTTTGATTCTTGTTTCCTTTTTTTCACATCTTCGCGCCCCCTTTTTGTTACTTCGCGCCCCCCAGTTTGAGAACCACTGGGTTAAACATTTGACTCTCAAAGGTTCAAGAAGCTTTCATTCACAATTAGTCAATTACAGGAATCATGCCTCACGCATTTGGTCCTCCTCTAGCTTAAGGAGATCCTCCACTTTATTGGATTGATTCACATGATTACAGACCTGTTGACCAAACCAAATGTTAAGTCAGGCTTTTGTATTTTTGTTGGCAGGCGCTAATCAGTATTGACTTTACTATACAAACTCAGATTAATCCTGGTTTTGGTTCCAATGATTATTGTAATAAAGCATTGATAATGATGCACTACTCAATAATTAAATACATCTTAATCAAATAATCCATACTATATATTAAGTATATTCTCAATACCAGCAGACAACACGTGTATGTATAAGCAATGCATGTCCCACAGCAGGCACAGGATATACACAAAGCAGCATGAAAGAGAGGTGAAATATATTTCACACTATATGAAGCGTCCTCAGTATTTGTTTGGTAGAATTTGTTTAGAATGAACTTGACACACATGATTCAGTCTGACTCTGTTTAGTGCCTTCTTGCGGCAAATACAAGCACTTGTTAGCTGCCTTTTGTTAACAATCTATGAGAATCTTAAGATTGAGAGTTCTTTCCAATGACATTTGTTTCTGTAGCACATTTTCATACCAAGGATGTAGCTCAAAGTGATAAGTGTCAAACAAATGATTACAAGCAATGAAAAACAAATTAAAATAAGATATTACTAATGAATAAGTAACCTACAATAAACAAATAACACAAACTTGTATAAGAAAGATACAGTATATAATTAATAGAGCATTAGTCTCCTTACATATAAAATCTTTTTTACAAGAGTCCAATAATAAGGTGTTGTGATGTGAAATTTTGCATACAAGTTGATAAATATTTTCTATGTCTTTATTTGTAATTTAGGCAAAGTATTATAATATTAGTGTTAAATTAGTGAGAAGCATTCATGTTTATCCCTGCCTTTTAGGAATGGGTCTCTCTGAATTTTATGACAGAGGTGGGAGGAAGTGCCTTAAACAAACATGGATAATGTTTCTCTGAAGTCTCTCAGTCAACCCTCATAGGAAAGTCAGGCTGCCTAACTGGCAAACTTTAGCTCAACAAATGGTTTTCGGGGGTGCCAGGTGTGAAGATGTTCTATTTCCCCATTGGTCTGAAGTATGGCTGTTTGGCTTGTATCAGAAGCCTTTAAGTACCATGATGTCCTATTGGCTCTAGGGGTTGGACAGAAAACCTATAAATTTGCTTGCTTAACCTCACTCTCTCTCTTACCAAACTGATGCATAACCTGAAAAGGACAACACAATGAAGAACACAGCTCGGCAGCCATATTAAGACAGGCATGCGGTCTGTTCTGAAGAAAGCTGGCCACAAATAATGCCTTAGCTAGAAACATTTTAAGTAACTAACAAGTCTGTGTGCCGCCTGAAGCTACACATCACCATTTATCAGGTTGTATGGTTGCCAGTATTCAAATGTACTGTGCATATTGTTATTATTACTGAATATTATCAATAATACATTTAAATTGTAACTTAACTCCTGCTTGTCTTTTACTACGCCTAATTACCTGAGGTTATAGATGTAGAAGGGAAGGTGGGGAGAAGTTATATACTATAATAGATAGATAGATAGATAGATAGATAGATAGATAGATAGATAGATAGATAGATAGATAGATAGATA
>JANRMT010062849.1:6145187-6191317 GCA_026402145.1 Polypterus bichir lapradei
ATAGATAGATAGATAGATAGATAGATAGATAGATAGATAGATAGATACTTTATTAATCCCAAGGGGAAATTCACTTCATTTATTTTAATTTAGTATCTTATAAACAGCGGTAAGTCTGTGGAATTTGTGGCATTCTGACAAAGGCTACTTATTATTAATACAAAAGGGGAAAGTAGAGTAAAATATTACTCTACCAAGACAAAACATAAAGTATTATGGCTGGGGAGGACAGAAAATTAAAAACAAAACAAAAAAAAAAACTCCTGATATACTGGAGAAAAGAAAAAGGAAAAAAAAAAGTTCCAAGGCCAGAAGACCGCCCAGCCCCCATGTAGCCAATGTTTTTAAGTGTGCCACTGTGATCTGTGAGGGTTATTCTATATTTTATTATACATAGCTGTACAAACCAGTTGACGGGGTGAAACTAACTGGGAGATGGACAGAAACAGGTGAAAAGGCAGGCCATTTAAAAAGTGCTGATGTGTGCTGATCAATATATGGCCAAGGCCATAGTCTACAGAAGCCAATAGTGACTAGAGCAGGTGTAAAAGAGCAATGTGGGTCTGAGAAGAACACAAATCAGATGGCCATTGTCCATATCTGACAAGATTAATACAAAAAAAAACCTGAGTATATTACTTGGGAAGAAAACATCCAGAAGTTAGAGGCCATCCCAGTGCCGCCTAAACTACACCAGATTGGAGTTACCATCATCACCATTCCCCACTGAAGAACTGTATGATGAATGTACTGTTCCAATGGGTTCCCTTAGGTCTGGATATGTATGTATAAATGATTATACTACACTAACTGTGTAATCCTGTCCTGTAAAAAGCACAGGCTCCTAGAAACCTTGGATTCTGGCACTTCAACCAATCAATCACATTGGTTGTGCATTAGCAGCTAAGTGAGGTTCTCTTTCCTCAGATGTTTCGTTTTGGTGACGTGCTCACCTCACTTGTGTGATAGCGGCTAAGCAAGTTTTTTCTTTTCTCTGCAGTTTCACTTTGGCGACAGAGTCGATTTCTTTGAGCTTCATGCTGTAGCCTCACACTTCTGGGTTGCCTCGCACTTCCAGGCCGGACAGACAGACACACACTTCCATGCAAAGACATTTGTATGTAAGACTGTATGTTGGGAGTGGAAGCTACATTTTGACAAAGTTAAATATATATATCTTTTTGTGCCATATTTCTCTCGCCTGATCATTTCTGCCAAGTTTACTAAAGGAATGCATATAAGACTCAAGTCTGTTCTGTTCTGCAGTCAATAAAGAACACAATCTCAGGGAGCAAGCGCCCCCTGCTGGAGACATCCCACTGAGTTTTATACCTAACATAAATGTTCATAAGTGGTTCCTTATTGTTTTTGTAGGCTTCATCTTACAGTTTTCGACACAGTGGGCCTTGATTTTGTCTTTTTGAGACAGTACATGCTTTCAGGCACTTATTAATATCTGTATAGCTCTAGACATATGCACAAGCTAAGATAATCACCAGCACAGACTCACTAGCCTCAGTATAAAACATAATCATAGCCACTACATAGGAGGCAATCAGGCAAAAAATCGATTATTTCATTCTTTTGTTAATTCACAAATAAATGGTGTTTTTTATACAAACAAGTATATTTTTTCTTCTCTTACAAAATCATTAATGGGCAGGTATGACTGAGTAGACTATAAAATTTGTGTCACAGAAATATATTGAAAAAGTTTTAATTACAAAAATTCAAAATGGAAAGCTTCATGTGATGTCACAAGCAGAAGCACTTCCAAGATGCCGCAAAGCTTGACCTTTGCAAAAAAATATCAACTCATCATCACTCTGTCTTGTGTCATGCAGGCACACTTGGGCATCTCTGGAAGGGCTCAGGTAATCTCATCATTACCACTGCCGGGAAGGAGTGAGTGCTGCAGCTAACTACGCCTCTGGCTTCCTCTTCAGCGAGGAGACAACAACTGACCCTGCCCTCACCAAGCTTTAGAAGCAATCGCCCCTTCCGGGAGCAGGTAGATATAAAGGGAGTGATTACAGATCATGGTCGTCATTTGGACACAAGATAGAGAGAGAGATGGAGCTCTTCTTGTAGAAACTAGCTATACTATACAGAGAGCCATGTCATTTTCATTCTCTTGTGCCACAAAATCCAATTCTTGTTTTTGTCTATAATTAAATGGGAAATCATGAAATTGACACATTAACAGTTCTTATCTCTTAGCCATCTTTCGGTTCATACTTCACAACACTAGTCTTGAGACTCAAAAGTAAATCACTGAATAATGGTCTGAACGTTTTTCAAGTCAGAATAATGTGTGAATTCTCCAAAACTGGCTCTATGAAAGAATTAATTTAGAAAACCCACCTGGTGATCATCACTACAACACTTAAAGATATGAGGATATTTCAGGCCAGCCAGGGCTGCAGTAGGATCTCTTCAAGCGCTGGACGATCCTCTTCTCGGAATGCGAGGCACTGCCTTATGAGGCTTTGACATTCTGTTATATTTACATAAAAAAAAAGAATTTAGTTATTCAAGTTCAAAAGTTACAATTTTTAAAATAACCACTGAACCATAATTAACCATTCAGAATGTATGCATATACTGAACGGCTCCTTGTCAGTAAATATATTAATGCATGCAAAACTGATTATTTTTTACTATTTTAAGCAAACTTGATTTATTGCACTCTGTGATGAGCTGTCCAAGGATTGTTACTGCCTTGTGCCCAATGCTTGCTGGGATAGCTTCCAGCCTCTCCGCTAACCTACACTGAATAAGTAGTTTTGGAAGAAGGGTGGATAATCTTCTGTATTTCCTTTTAAATTCCACATATATGGAAGACACTCATAAAATGCAATATACAGTATATTGGATTCATAATAATACGTTGTATATATTCTATAACCAAGGTCTGAAACAGTGGGAGACCTGTCTGGGGAAAAAAAATTAGACCTTGTTATGGTTTTCTAAATTAATGTGTTTGAAAGAAAAATACTCAAACATGCAAATTCAGAAGAAGATCGTTATTAGGCTGTTAACTTTAATTTTAGTCTGGTTTACCCTTGAAATGACACTTTCTGTCATCTGATCTCTTAACTGACTAGAGCTGCAGCTCTAGTTTCTGGTGGGTGGCATTAATATTATTTCATTTAGCCTAACTCTGCTCCAAAAATAAAGTAAGGAGTAGAAAAAAATAAAATTGCTGTACTCTAAAATGTGCTTATTTTAAAAAAAAACCTAACAGGATAATGAAAATGTTCCAAAGAATGAAATTTCAAGCAAAGGTTTAGCAGCTGTTGAAGAGATCATCAGCACTGCTATGGCACAGAGGTGCACAGGTTACACAAAAAAGGGCAGTTTTGCATGATGCTGCTCAGAAATACTAGGAGATTGAGTTTCCATATATTATGCAAATCCTAAGTGGTAGCCTTCTCCTTTGTGTCATTAATTGGATGTTATTCAGTACCCAAGTAACATTTCAGTATTCAACCAACAACTGAGTACATGGATGACCCCCGAGTGCCACAGGAATTTTTTCACACACTGTCTACAACCTAATGGAATGGATGGGTGGATTGTTTTACAAACATTATATAGATCATGTGGCCTGAAATCTTTTTAAGATTTAGAGACACTCTTGAAACAATGTACTGTACTTGGTGCAGTAAAATCCTTGTTTTCTTAAAAATGATGTCTCTATGCTAGCAAAAGGAAAATATGTGAACAAAGTTTATTGCTTACATAAATGTGAGTATGCAATAAAAAATAATTAAGTAAACAAGAAATACAGTAAATAAACAGTCATGAGCTCAGTCAATTTGATAACTGTGTGATAAAATAATCAAGTTAACCAATTAAAGATCTCATCAACTAGATGGAGATTAAGAGGCCCTTCTGTAAAGGTAAGCAACACAGTCCAATATGTCTGGCTTACTTTGGTGTACACAGGTTAAGTGCAGTACACCACGATGTCATACGATATACCTTTGTATAGTGTCCTTAGTTGTCAACAAATAATCTTTTGATACAAATTTGATAATGAGGATAATGATGAGGAGGATGATGATGATGATGATTAAACTGGTTGAATAAGATGCATCATTTACCTTAGTTTCTTAATTGTGGATTGAATACACATTTGTTTAAATTACACTGTATAATCCGGGGAACTGCAATATGGTTTAGCTTTGCTCTGCTACCCTGATGTTCTTACCTCTCGAGAGTCCTGTTTCAATGGATAGCTTGCCTGCTATAAGCTGTTCAAAGTCCTGAAAGGGAAGATAACCACACGCCATATGGAAGAGTGTGACTCCCAGTGCCCATACATTGGCTGGCCCAGCAGCTAATTCCTCTTCTTCCAGAAAAAACTCTGGTGGAAAATAGCTTTTGTTGCCTTAAAAAGAAGAGAAGTATCTGTAAGCAAAGTGAGTATTGTTTTGTCTTTCGACCTATAATTCCTTCATTAACTTACCAAGTAACACTGATTGCTCTGTCTCACCCCAAACACCACCGCTAAGATCAATCAGTTTCACCTGGTGTGTTGTGGTCTGTATCATGATGTTCTCCAGCTTGATGTTTGTATGGAAGATGCCACGAGACAGGCAGTGCATAACTGCTTCCACAAGCTGCCTGAAGATGACCTTTGCAAGGAGCTCATCAAGCCTCCCTTGACCTTCATCATATAAAAAATCAAACAGGCTCTTGCAAGGCTCTGGCCACTCCATCACCAGCAGGTAATGGGAGGACGTTTCAAAATGATCCAAGAGTTGGATCACTCTGGGAGATGCAGGGGCCTGGTTCACCAACTCCAGTAAAGCAATTTCTATTGGTAAAAACTCATCCTTTTCAGGCTGAGGGGAGAAAGGGAGGCTTCAGTATCAGTGAGGTTTACACTACATTATTTTTCTGTGAGGGACCTTTTCACTTTTTTTATGAGATTACTAAAAATGGTCTGAAGAAAAGAGCAACAGAATTTCTTTGTAGTTTGCAATACATAAATATGTAATACATAGTTATAATACTGGTATTTTTTGATATCAGAAAAAAAATCACTAACCAGGTGCATCTTTTGGTGAAGCTCAGCCTTCTTGAGAAATTTTATTGCCACCTGGGTGAACATATGACAGTGTGAGAGAAGATAAAAAACAATGCCAGAAATTGATTAGTCTAGCAACATTATTAAAATTTTACTAAAACTGAATGCAGCATAGACCATCCAAGGATTTCAGTCCTACAAACAGTACAGAGCACCTCTGATTAAAATGCCAGTCCGAGTTCAGTTCCAAGCCTAGACCGTGATACAATCAGTATCCACATTGCTTTTCTCTGAGTACTCCAGTTTCCTCCCACATCCTAAACACATTCTGGTTACATGTATTATTGGTTATTTCTAAACTGGCCTAGTGTTCAGTTGTGTGAGTGCATATTGCTTGCTGCTTTCTGCATATTGCTGATGGAATTGGCTATGGCAGTTCTCGACACTGATAAGGAAATATCGGGTTTGATAAAAGACTGTAAAATTAATTTGTGTTAATCCTACTTACTGGCAATTTGTCTTGTATCCTACAGCCTGCATATACTTGGCCAAAAGATCCTTGCCCAATAAAAGAATCAATAGTGTAAAGACGCAGAACATAGTCATGCTCTAAAAGAAAATAAGAAAGAATCATTTTAGGGTAATAAACATTGTTCCTTTTTTATTAATTAAGAAGGCTATAATGTTGATGTTTTACAATAATTCAACCCTTATGTAAAGCCATTTACTAAAATCATTGTTCAGAAAGCTGTTCACAAAGAGTTTGGATAGCAAGAAGCTTAGAAGAAGAAGACAACACACAATCTAATGCATTTCTGGGTACATTACAGATACCACAAATAGACACTTTTAATGCGGAGGAACTCGATAAACCTTTGGCGTTATCAGAAATACTAGACTCTATAAAGTCACTTCAAGGCGGGAAAGCAGCAGGCCCTGATGGCTACCCTGTAGAATTTTATAAGAAATTCTCCCCTCAGCTAGCTCCCCTTTTATTAGCAACATTTACAGAAGCTAGAGAAAATCAAATGTTACCTCAAACTTTTCGCCAAGCATTAATCACCATCTTTCCTAAACAAAATAAGGACTTATTACAATGTGCATCATACAGACCAATTTCACTTTTGAATAATGATGTTAAAATACTCTCAAAATCATAGCTAGAAGGATGGAGAAAGTGCTGCCTTCGATAATATCACAAGATCAAACTGGATTTATCAAGGGTCGACGCTTATCTTCAAATCTTCGACGCCTGTTTAATGTAATATACTCATCAGTAAAGTCAAACATCCCAGAAATACTATTATCATTGGATGCAGAAAAAGCATTTGACATGATTGAATGGAAATACCTTTTCACTACATTACAGAAATTTGGGTTTGGCCCGAACATGTGTGCATGGATCAAACTACTGTATACCAATCCAGAAGCTTCAGTCTGTTTTAACAACATTTGTTCAGACTACTTTAAACTAGAACGTGCTACCAGAGAAGGATGCCCCTTGTCACCACTGCTATTTGCAATCGCCATTGAACCACTGGCAGTTCACTGTCGAAATGCTTATCAGATAAAGGGGATTATCAGAGAAGGAATTGAACAGAAAATTTCTCTATATGCAGACGATATGGTACTGTATATATCAGACCCACAAAATTCTGTGCCTGCAGTCTTAACAGCACTCACAGAATTTCAAAAGATCTCTGGTCTCAGAATTAAGTTGAATAAAAGTGTACTCTTTCCAGTGAATTCTCAAGCATATAATATTAGATTAGACACCCTACCTTTTATCATTGCAGATCAGTTTAAATACCTAGGGGTTAACATCACAAGTAAACACAAAGCTCTTTATCAACAAAATGTTGCCATCTGTATGGAAAAAAATTAAGCAAGACTTGCATAGATGATCAACCCTTCCATCTCACTCTAGCTGGAAGAATCAACGTTGTTAAGATGAGTATTCTTCCTAAGCTTCTTTTTTATTTCAAAACATTCCAGTATACTTTAATAAATCATTTTTTAAGCAATTAGATTCAACAATAACCTCATTTATTTGGAACTCAAAACATCCACGTATCCAAAGAGCGACCTTACAAAGACCTAAGGCATGGCTCTACATAACTTTCAGTTTTATTATTGTGCAGCAAACATACTAGCTATAAAAACCTGGACACAAATAGATGAACATACACAGGCCTGGTCCACAATAGAAGTAAAATCCTGCAGTACTTCTTTATATTCCCTGCTCTGTGCCCCAATAAATGTAAGTTATCGCCATTTTACTAATAATCCATTAGTGCTTCACTCACTCAGAATATGGAACCAATGTAGAAAGCATTTTAGCATGGAGAATCTTTTATCTGTGGCACCTCTGCAAGAGAACCACCTCTTTCAACCCTCACAAACATATGCAGTTTTTAATATCTGGAAAAGATTTGGGATTAGATTGCTTAGAGATCTTTATATAGACAACATCTTTGCAACCTATGAACAATTACAATCCAAATTTTACTTTCCAGCTACACATTTCTTTCACTATCTTCAAATTAGGAACTTTGTTAAACAGAACCTGCCCGATTTTCCTCATCTTGCACCCTCGTCCATGCTGGAAAAAATATTGCTCAATTTCGAGGACCTAGACACCATCTCCGCAATATATAAAATTATTTTACAGTCCCTCCCTTTCAAAGATCCAAGAGGACAATGGGAAAAAGATCTCTTAATCAATATATCAGAAAAGGAGTGGAAGGTAGCAATGCAGAGAATTCACTCGAGCTCCATATGTGCAAAGCATACAATCATTCAACTCAAAATTATATATTGAGCACATCTGTCTCGCTTAAAACTGTCCAAAATGTTCCCAGGTCAAGATCCAACCTGCGAACGCTGCAATCAAGTCCTAGCTTCACTGGGTCACATGTTTTAGGCCTGCAGTAAATTAACATCATTTTGGACCAAAATTTTTAAGTGCCTTTCAGACAGCCTTGGTGTCACAATCCCTCCTAACCCATTAACAGCTGTGTTTGGGGTTCTTCCAGATGGGGTTAAAGTGGAGAAGGACAAACTGTGATTGCATTCACTACACTATTGGCACGCAGACTTATTTTGCTAAACTGGAAGAATCCTAACTCTCCTCTTTTAAGTCAGTGTTTTATAATATTTGAAATTGGAAAAAATCAAATTCTCAGTTAGAGGATCGGTACAGAATTTTTTCAAAACTTGGCAGGATCTAATCAATAATCTTTTAGATAAAGCTCTTAAAGCCCCGAGGAAGCAATTCTTTCTGCATTTCTTTTTTTCTTCTCCATTCATCTCTATTGCCCTTTTAAACTAATTAATTTAGATATGTTTACAAGCTTTAAGTTTTACTCCGTTGGCCATGCTCTCTTTCTCAGGGGTGGGGGTTAAGTTGTTTTCATCCTTTTTTTTTTTTTTTTGTAAAAATTGATTTATTTGTATGGAATGATTAAATAAAATTAATACAATTAAAAAAAAAAGAAGTTTAGAAGATTAAAGAGGGCTCAAATGTTAATTTACAGCACAAAAAAATTTGGACAAAAACAATCTTTTTAATGTTACACTGCCTATTCTCATAATATCATCTAATTTCTGTCTACAACACTATGTACTCAATGTATCTATGGTTCTCTTTGTAAAGAGATATATTCTAATATTTGTTTAGAATTACACTTAGAATCATAAAGCATTTTCATACCTAGTTTGTTTGGGGAAGCTTTTTCAAACTTTGGAGTGGTTACTTCCGTAATTCAGTTCGTTTAGGTAGATGTGAACCCACAAATTTTACTATGTGGCAGACCAAAGCAACTATGCCGACACCATCTAGAAACAGTTGTCTTGGTATGGTACCAAAGAAACTCTGGAGTAGTTTGCATGAGGACTGAGATAACTACAGGAAATACTGTGCATTATGGGAAACATTTCCACTGTTAACTTGGCAATCTTAGTATGAAAATTAATCCATATATCCGTACACAAGTTCACATAACACAACGTGCAAAGTACTAGTCAATCAGATCAATCCTAGAAGTGGACCATGTAAAAAATTGTGTAAATTCACTTGTGATTGGGTAGATCAAATCGACCACATACAGTTTTAGTGATTAAAGAATGTCCTTTGTGACCGACGATCAAACACTCTTACACTACAAGAGTGAGGCACATTAGCGGGGTGTCTTCTCGATGCAATCGCATTGCTGGCACAATGTGGACACTAGAAAACAATTAACTTTGATATTATATAGTAGTTGTGAATTTTTTGTGTTTCACCATTTTGGAGTATAGTTGTCATGACATGATGATGGGCTACAAGGAGGCAACAACAGAATTTTTTTCCTAGGATTGCTTCATAAGGGTGGTTTTATTTCAATGTCTCGTGAATCAATAATCAATTAATTGACCATCTTAACTTCAATAATTTGAGATCTACCAATCTGGCTTTAGACGTTATCATGGCGTTGAGACGGAAAAGTAAATCCCTGATATGCAGGTTGCAGTTGGTTCAGAATATGACTGCTCATTTTTTGTCTGCTTCTGTATCTCCAATTTTAGCCTTTTTAAACTGGCTCCCTGTTATTTTTAGAATTTTTGAATAAAATTTAAAAATTTTGCTGCTCGTTTTTAAATCACTACATGGGCATGTCCCACATATTATATCTGAATTGTGTGTTATACACCAGCCGTCCAGAGAGATTAGATTGACTGCTCAGTTGTCTTTTGTGGTCTCTTGAGGTCCCTCGTACTAAGAGCAAAACTAAGGAGGACAGGGCTTATTGCAGCTGCTGCACCTTGTCTGTGTAATTTCTTATTACATTAAGGAGTCACCTTCAATTGAACTGTTTAAAACAAGAATGAAGATGCATTTCTATTCTCTAGCTTTCCTTGACAATCAGTAATACTGATGGTTCCCTCCTCTTAGTCATTTGTTTGATTTCAATGTACTGCTGGTTGTATTGGGCTTTATTGTATTTTATTCTATTTATTTTATTCATGTTTTATTGTATGTTAATGTAAAGCACTTTGGCTACCACATTACTGATGTTGTTTTAAATGTGCTCTATAAATAAATTGGTATTGACATTGAAAAGTCAAGTAAGTATTAATGAGACTCAAAAAAGCAAAGGCCAGCAGAATTTTCAATGTCTAAGCCAAATGATCCAAATGCTTGGAGTGGAAGTAATACAGAGACATTCTGGATGCACCACCAGGGGCCTGTGATGGCAAATGGCTTTTTCACAAACATGCTCAATGAAACGATGGAGTATCCATGTGCCAAAATGACCAAAAGACACCAGTGAAGAAAATCTACTCTCTATATATAAAATATATATATAGTGCAATGATTTTGTGCAACAATTTTAAGTGACGTTTTTATGTCACTTTTTTGTGACACTTTAAATCCAGCTTATTTTAAAACATATATATATATATATATATATATATATATATATGTTTGGTATCATTCTTTTCAGAATTTATTGAACTTGAATGAGATGTTGTTAGATTTTCAGATTCTTATTCCATTTTTAAATTACAAAGTAAAAAATATCAAGAACTCACGTCTCGCAAGATGAGACTTTGTGCCAAGAGATTTAATGACACCCGGGGCCAGAAATAAAAGACAAAGAGTTGGACAGCTGCTGTACAGGCTTTTAAATGTTTGAAGTGCTGTGCAAGATGAAGATCAAATGGCACGGCAGCAGCAGCAAGCCAGCAGCTGATCGAGCAAAGAGGAGGTAAAAAAAAAAAAACTTTCCCATTGTATCACCGTTTAAGAGGGGGTTTCAGAAGAGCGACCATGTCTCGCGTTCAGCCCCCCTTTTCACAACGCAAGCAGCAGAGACATGAAGTGGCTGGTGCATGGCACAGGCCTGGGGGGTTAGAGAGCAAAGCGAGCAGTGAGTGAACCATCTAGTATATATACTCAGCAAAAAAAGAAACGTCCTCTGACTTTCAACTGTTTTTACTTTCAGTAGACTTAATGTGTAAATATTTGTATGAACACTAAAAGAGTCAACACCATAAGACATAAACTAAAAATGTTTCACAATGTGTCCCTGAATGAAGGGAGGCTCAAAATCAAAAGTACCAGTCAGTATCTGGTGTGGCTACCAGCTGCTTGAAGTACTGCAGTTCATCTCCTCCTCATGGACTGGACCAGATTTGTCAGTTCTTGCTGTGTGATGTTACCCCACTCTTCCACCAAGGCACCTGCAAGTTCCTGGACATTTCTGGGGGGAATGGCCCTAGCCCTCACCCTGCGATCCAACAGGTCCCAGACGTGCTCAATGGGATTGAGATCTGGGCTCTTCGCTGGCCATGGCAGAAAACTGACATTGCTGTAATGCAGAAACTCACGCACTTTTTGCCACTCCTGTCTGGTCCAGCGAAGGTGGGTTTGTGCCCATAGGCGGCGTTGTTGCTGGTGATGTCTGGTAAGGACCTGCCTTACAACAGGCCTGCAAGCCCTCAGTCCAGCCTCTCTCAGCCTATTGCGGACAGTCTGAGCACTGATGGAGGGATTGTGTGTTCTGGTGTGACTCGGGCAGTTGTTGTGGCCATCCTGTACCTGTCACGCAGGTGTGATATTCGGATGTACCGATCCTGTGCAGGTGTTGTTACACGTGGTCTTCCACTGCGAGGATGATCAGCTGTCCTTCCTGTCTCCCTGTAGCGCTGTCTTAGGCGTCTCACAGTGTGGACATGGCAATTTATTGCCCTAGCCACATCAGCAGTCCTCATGCCTCCCTGCAGCATGCCTAATGCACGTTCACGCAGATGAGCAGGGACCCTGGGCATCTTTCTTTGGGTGTTTTTCACAGTCGGTAGACAAGTCTCTTTAGTGTCCTGCGTTTTTAGAACTGTGACCTTAAATGCCTACTTTCTGTAAGCTGTTAAGGTCTTAACGACCATTCCACAGGTGCATGTTAATTAATTGATTATGGTTAATTGAACATGCATGGAAAACATTGTTTAAACAATTTACAATGAAGATCTGTAAAGTTATTTGGATTTTTAAAACATTATTGTTGAAATACACAGTCCTGAAAAAGGGACGTTTCTTTTTTTGCTGAGTATATATATATATATAAAAAAGATTGTAGGACTTAGAGAAGTATTTAATTGATTAAAACACTACATAAATGTATTTGAAAGGATAGCCAGCTCATTTGTTTTAAGTAGAACAGACAACAGGATGTTTATGTCCTTACTGCTCTACATTTGATTTAAAACACAGCAGTAAGAGTCATTAACTAGAAATAAGAATTTCAACTTCATAACTCCAGCAGTTAAATAAATTCACTGGCTTGAAATTAAGCTATAAAATACTCCTTCCATATAAAACTATAGAAAGTTTAGGCACCTTTCACCTTACCAGTTTAGGGAGTACATTGCGATCTCAAGATTCAGCCTTCTTTAAATTCTAAGAATCAGTTATACAGTACTAGTTGCAGAGTATTTAGCTATAATTTCCCAAATTCTAGAATGACCAACCTACCAATATTAGAGAGGCCCCAAGACGATCAGCATTTATATTAAGGTTGAAGCCTAATTATTTTAAGCATAAAATACTCTTGTTAGATTTTAATTAACTGGCCATTGTTTGATCATTCCCATTTTCTTTTTTCATCCATAAATGCACTTGGCTTGTGTTAGGGTATATATGTCGTCATAATGATAAATCCATTTCCAGGAAGTTTTGTATATATCTGAAATATCATATTTGCCTAAAGTGCAAAATTAGGGCAGATCTTGAATAGTTGATTATCTGGGTTTTAAAAAATGGTTGTCTGTTTCATTCATTATGTTTTCTGATTATGATGAATGTCATTTATCCGTATACCATTAATGTGCTGCATCCTGGAGAGCCAGTGTGCATGCCAAGTCAGGAACTGGGGCACCAGCAGATTGCAGGGCATACTCAGACTAAGATACCTAGACTCACTCGCAGAATGACGGTTTAGAGTCACCAGTTTACCTATCATTAATGTCCTTGGAATGTAGGAGAACAACTGGAGTACATGCAGCAAAAACAAAATATACACAGGGATAGTGAACAAACCCCACACAGACAGAGACCAGGTCTGAATTTGAAGCCCAACATTCAAGTGACGAGAGACCATTGTTAACCATTTTGTTGCAATACCCAGCATGTTATTTAGACATACCACATGTGTAATTATCATTTAGTATGCTGGGTGCCAAAGGATAAACATCTGAATAAATAATATTAAATTCACAAACTACACAAACTCAGGTAAACCACAGAAATAGGAAATGCCTAGCAGACAGATGGTATCAGAATTTAAAATCAGCAGAAATTAAACTTACCACAGCAAGATAAAAGTTCAGTACTTTAAATGGTAAAAAAGCAAAGCCCTCAAATCATTGATTATCTTCATGCATGCACACCTCATAAGCATGTACTGATATGATCTGTCAAAATGACATTAGACATAAAAGGGGCAAGAAGTATTCACTTAGGACCCGACAAGTGTTTAAAGTCAACAACGGACAGAAAGAAAATGGAAGCCCAACAGACAGTCACCAACAAGACCCATGTTGTGGTACTCAGCAATGTAACCTTAAGAGTCTGAATGCCACACATATTGGGTGAGTTGGCCAGCATTGTTTATGACAACTCCTGAAGTACCCAGGTTGTGTTTGAGAGTTGCTATATCAATATGCTTTTATTCTGTTTTTGACCCATTAAGAAGAATGTTAAAGATTGTGATGATCAAATAAAATGTTATTTGCCTGCTCCCCTTGCTTGCATTTAGTATTTGCTCTATCCTGATGCCTGAGATATAAATTAATAAAGAGGAATTTCTGGGTTCAGAACAAATCCGTAGTCACAGGTGCAAGTGCACTTTCTGTATGTGCTTTTCTCCTTGCGGCAGAGGGTATGTGCTTGGGTCTATGTAACAAAGAATCTGGGCCTGGGAATAAAAGAATCTGTGTTTATGGTAGATTTCCCCAAAACCCTTCCACAACAAAACAATATGGTACTTCTTTATGGCGAACTCTCCTTCAGTGGTGCTGAATTTTAACAGTTTTACTGTAGTAATTTTCTATTAGTAGTGTACAATGGTAGCAAATAAATTACAACTCTGTATTCAGGAGCATTCAAGACCCTAATTAAATGTAAAGCATCATGCAAATTACAAAATTTAACTTATCCCCATTTTTCTCAGCTTTGAGAAAAGCTGCATTGCCTGCAGTAAGAAAGTACTAAAGTAGGCTAAAGTACTATCTGTCGTTACAGTGAGAGCATCTGCACAGTGCTGCAAAGATAAGCACAATGGCACAATCGGTGGTGGAACCGCAGTTACTAATGAATTCTTTTATTCACAAACCACAAGATAAATCCCATGACAAACTCAGACATCACTCTGAGGGTTATGAACTGACCTAATCAAAGCTCTGATTTGAATCCTATTGAATTGTTTATATGCAAAAAACCCACAAACCTCTTGCAACTGAAGGAATTTTTCATGGAGGAGAGGCCAATACTTTCACCAAGAAGATGTCAGTAACGCAAAATACTAACAAGAAGTCATTTCTGATAAGGGGGCCAATACCAACTTCTGAGGCTAAGAGTGTACTTACCTTTTCCAAGTAAACCATTACATCCATTGATATTTTTGTTGAATAAATGAACGTAGTTTATATTTAAGTATGTCACAATATTTTTAGGTACTGTTTGCATGAAGATCTACTGTTTGTCTGTTCTATTATACAGAAAAATTCAACAGTTTTCCATGAGGTGTATTTACTTTTTCAAAGGACTGTAACTAGAATGTCATTACCTGGACTGGCACGAATCTTTTTGATTTTCCACCAGGCTTCTAGCAGGTAAAAGGGCTTGGTAAAAACTTCACACAGTCTGAACAATTTCACAAATCCTTTCTGCATCCAGTTATCATAAGGATTTTTTTCTTCTATGTTTTTTTCAATTGCAAGTTCTTCTTTAGATTCCTTAGGTAAAAGTTTAGGCTCATTTAATTTTTCTGGAAAAGAAGGCGTGTTTTTTTAAATACATCTGCAGTTTTACATTTCACTTCAAACAGTAAGAAAATTAACCACATCTCAGATATTCAATGTCCACATTTTCTTAAGTTACCTTGAACCAGTTTGACAGAGTGCTTTCCAAGGCCTTCGCGAATACATGTTTTCTTAGTTGTCTTAATGTTACATGCATCCTCATCTTCATTGATTTTTCTTTTTCTTCCTGCAATTGTTTGTTTTATCTCCCCTGTGGACAGTTATACAAATGGTCTTTTCAGTTCTTAGAAAATATTACGTCTACTTTACTTTTTTTTTTGTTTTACATTTTTTTGGAGCTCTTAATTGTGACGCGAACATGTCTGTCAGACCAGCACAGCCCCATTCAGTCCCTGTTCACTTAAGTTTGCAAAACATCATCAAAAAGTGATTTGAAGTCCATAGTTTGAGCCTGTGCAATCAGAACTACACCATTTAAGTTTGTGGCTAGGCTGTCTGGGGTGAGGCCTACTCAAAAGATGCAGACCTGAGGAGTTGGTAGGTCTGGTTTTATGGTTTTTGATGGCTTTCTTACCTTTATGCAATTTTTGAGTGACAAGAATCACATTTTCAGGTTTCTGTGACTGCTGTAATGGCATATTTATGTGCAGTGACATATAATGTCAATTCATCAGTTTCATTTTTCATACCTCTAGACTTAAGGCAAACAACTTTACTAGGGTACTGTTTTTCTTTTACCTCATTACCTAAACTCTATTTGTAACAGATAATACTGCCTTTTCACCTATATGAATTTTTAAAACTGGCCTGCTCCCTCCCTATACCCTAGTTTAAATTAGCTGCTCTTGACTGACCTACACTGCATTTCTGTATTGTAGATATTTTTCTCTATAGATATCTTTAATTTATAGGTGCTTTGTGCTCTTCCTTCTGGGCCTCCTTGCCTGCCAGTTGTCATCCCAGCCAAATGTGTAATTAGAAGTGAACTACTGCTGCTAATGCAAACATGTTTAGCCTTAATGCTTGCTTATTTAGATTTATATCCCTACCACTGACTCGCTGTTTGCTTAATCTGCTGCCAAAAGCAAAGAAACTGACAGTTCACTAATTAATTTTATCAGTTTATAACTGTTTGTGTGTTCACCATGAATTTCATTAAAGCTCTTAGAAAGACAGCAAGAAAATAAGTGAAGGATCAAGTAGTGCTAATCTGCACTGGTCCATGAAACACCTTAATGACATGCTCAAAAAAAATCTACAATTTCAGACATATCTGTCATATATTTATAAACCTTGCCTCAATAACAGCAGCGACTAACTTCTACTGTTTAAACTGGATGGAGTAAAAACCTTCAGACTGCAGCCTGGTATCGACTACGCTGTACAATGGAAGAGCTGTTTGTTATCAAATGACTTGCAGCAACAGCAAAACAATATTTTGAGAAATAATATGGGATGACTGAAGAGATGTAGGCAGCTAGGTGGCTAGAAATTGTGGATTGTGTCAAGGGTCACATCTGGTGAAGGCTACAAAAATTCCTGCAGCATTGAAAGTTCCCAAGAAAACAGCTGCCTCCATTAATTCTAATATAATTACATTAGTCTTACATAATTCCTAAATTAATTATATTTTTTGTATTATCTTATTCTACTGGAATTCTACAGGAACCTAGAATTGAACCCTGACCTGTGGCACAGTAGTACTGACCACTCTCAAAGGCTTTCTAGCTAAACAACAGGCAACACAAAATGTGGACATGGACCTTCTGCTAGCATCACCTGACAATGTTTGCTGCTTTTAAAACCAGGACAAGCATCTTTATTAAGTTCAGAGCTTCTTTTAATGCTCCACCCTGTATAATCTTCTTCTTCATCATCTTTTGGCTGCTCCCATTAGGGGTTGCCACAGTGAATCATCTTATTCCATATCTTCCTGTCCTCTGCATCTTGTTTTGTCACACCCATTACCTGCATGTCCTCTCTAACAATATCCATAAACCTTCTCTTAGGCCTTCCTCTTTTCTGGCAGCTCTGTCTTTAACATCATTTTCCCAATATACCCAGCTTCTCTCCTCTGCACATGTCCAAACCAACGCAATCTCGGCTCTCCGACTTTGTCTCCCAACCTACCAACCTGAGCTGACTCTTTAATGTACTCATTTCTAGTCCTGTCCATCCCCGTCATACCCAATGCAAATCTTAGCATCTTTAACTCTGCCACCTCCAGCTCTGTCTTTTTGTCAGTGCCACCGTCTCCATCTGACATAGCTGGCCTCACTACTATCCTGTAGACCTTCCCTTTCACTCTCGAAACATTTTAATCATTAAGACACATTTCTAGGCTGATATAGTCATAGAAAGTAGATAATAATCTTATAGACTGTGGAAAGTAACTAGAAAAGTTAACAACTTAAAAGTACACAACTTGTCACAGGATTCAGGCTGGGTCATAGTTTAGGTGAGGGTAGAAGAAATCCTTCGTTTGGATTCGGAAAGTATTCAGATACCTTCACTTTTTTCACATTTTGCTATATTGCAGCCTTATGATAAAATCATTTCCATTGTTTGTTTTTCCATTATCAAACACCACCCAGTACCCCAGAATGACAAAGCAAAAACAGGATTTTAGAAAGTTTTACAAATTAATTAAAAACAAGAGTTAGAACTCTCACGATGACACAATTATTTAGACCCTTGGCTATGACACTTGAAATTTGGCTCAGGTGCATCCCAATATATTGGTCATCGTTGAGATGTTTCTACACCTTGTTTGGAGTCCAACTGTGGTCATTTCAATTGATTGGTCATAATTAGGAATGGTACACACCTGTCTATAGAAGGTCCCACGTTGCCAATGTGCATCAGAGCAAAAAAAGAGGTCAAAGGAATTGCTTGCTTAATTGTGGATCATGCCAAGGAACAAGTCTGGGGAAGGCTACAAAAAATGCCTGCAACATTGAGGGTTCCCAAGAGCACATAATTATTAAACGGTGGGAGTTGAGAACAATCATGACTCCTCCTAGAGCTGGCTACAGGGCAGACTAGGCAACTGGAGGAGAAGGGCGTTGGTGACAGAGGTGACCAAGAACTTAATGGTGACTCTGACTGAGCTCCAGAGAATCTGTGTTGAGACAGAGAAACTTCCAGAAGGATAGCTATTACTATAAAGTCTCACTAATCTTGGCTTTATGAAGAGTGGCCAGGTGGAAGCCTCTCCTCAGTAAAAAAAACCAAAATGAAAGCCTGCATGGACTTTAAAAAAATGTACAGTCATACTGTAAGAAACATGACTATTCAGTCAAATGAAATCAAGAATAGTGTGACGTCTGAAGAAACCCAGACACCACTCATCACTTGCACAATACCATTCCAGTGTTGAAGCATGGTGGTGGCATCATGATACTAGTGGACTAGACAGGGTCGAGGAGAACTGAATGGAGCAAACTACAGATATATTCTTAATAAAAAAAATGCCCCAGACTGAGCTGAACTTTCACCTTCCAACAGGACAATGACTAAGAACAAAGCAAAGACAACACAAACAGAATGGTGTAGGGACAACTCTGGGAATGTCCTTAAGTGGTCCAGCTAGAGCCCAGACTTGGACCCAGTTAAACATCTCTAGAGAGACACGAAAATAATGGTCCACTGGTGGTCTCCATCCAACCTAACAGAGTTTGAGATGATTTCAGTGAAGAACAGCAGAAAATTGCCAAATCCAGGTGTGCAAACCTCGTCAAGTCAAACCCAAGAAGACTTTAGGCTGTAGTCACTGAGAAAAGTGCTTCAATAAAGTATTGGGTAAAGGTTCTGAATACTTGTGTCAATAGAATATTTCAGTGTCAATAGAATATTTCAGTCCATATTTTTAATGATTTTTTTCACTTTGTCATTCTGGGGTATTAAATGTTGTTTGAAGGGGGAAAAATGAATTTAAATGATTTTAGCAGAAGGTTGCAATATAACAAAATGTGAAAAAAGTGAAGAAGTCTGAATACATTCTGAAGACACAGTAAATACGTATATATACATGTACTGTATGTATACAACTGGTTATATATTTAAGATATAGAAAAATATGTAAGACTTAGTTTCCTTCGTAGTACTTTTACATGAACATTCAGATTTAATATTTTCTTAATATGTCATTGATAACCCAAATGTCATGTCAGATACCCCTCTACATTTAAAAACGTCATTGCTCTCTTCAGTGACTTGCTGTTTGTAAGGTACATTTCTGTCTAGTTTCATATAAGCCTTAACATATTAGAAAATAAATAATAATGCATACAACTGTAGAATACATACAACTTTCTTGTGTAATCTGTAGTTGCTGCACTACAGACTCGCTGGACAATTCACTCTCTGCATCCTCCAGTTTCTTTTTTTTTCCAGTTTGGATTTGGTTCATCTCCCCTAAGAATAACAAAAAATGAAGAACTTACTTCATCAGAAAATCTCATCCCCATACCCATTGTGTGCAATGTTGCTTCAAAACAGACACCTCTAAAAGTAAAGGAAACATGGTGTCGTGGATGCCAGGGGTGATGACCTGGCCGGGATGCCTTGGAAGAACGGAAGTGGGCGTGCGCACATCTGGGACCACGCGGGGGCTGCCTTCCTGGTTGCTTTGGGGGCCACAGGTACAGGGCATGGAAGCCCCACCCTGTAGGGGCCCGTGGTCACCGCCAGGAGGCGCCCCAGTGCCTTGGGGACCTATTGCCCCAGCACTTCCGCCACACCAGGAAGTGCTGGGGGGAAGACTTTGGGAGACACCCGGAGAGCTGCCGGGAGGACAGCTGGCACTTCCGCCACGCTGGGGCGTGGCCAAGTGGGGAATGCCGGGAACACCTGGTGCTCATCCGGGGACTGCATAAAAGGGGCCGTCTCCATTCATTCAGGGCTGGAGTCGGAAGGAGGAAGGACGAAGCACAGAGGAGGCTTGGAGGCGGCCCGAAGAGAGGCATTGTGGCCAGGACTGAGTATTTTGGGGTGCTTTGTGCACTGAACTGGGTCTTAGTGACCTTTATGTGGGTCTGTGTGACCATTTAATGTACTAACTTCAGGGTCACAGGGGTCTGCTGGAGTCAATCCCAGCCAACACAGGGCGCAAGGCAGGAAACAAACCCCAGGCAGGGCGCCAGCACACTGCAGGCCACGCACACACACACCCACACACCAAGCACACACTAGGGACAATTTTAGAATCGCCAATGCACCTAACCTGCATGTCTTTGGACTGTGGGAGGAAACTGGAGCACCCGGAGGAAACCCACGCAGACACGGTGAGAACATGCAAACTCGACACAGGGAGGACCCGGGAAGCGAACCTGGGTCTCCTAACTGCAAGGCAGCAGCACTACCTTTGTATGAATGGTTTATTAAAAAATAAAATTACAGTAATCAAAATGAGAATCATCCATCCATCTGTACATCCATTTTAACCTGTTTATCCACTTCAGGGTCATAGGGAACCACAGCCTGTCCTGGCAGCACTGAGCATAAAGTGAAACAAGCTGTAGATCTGGCCTCATTACATTTCAAGGCAAGAAGACAGCCTTGCTCTGGGAAAATGTGGAGTACTGTATTACGGCACACGGTGGGAAGAAAAATCTGCCCAGACATAGGACAAATATGCCAACCCCACACAGACAGTGATCAAGTATGGATTCAAATCTGGGAGCTGTGAGGTAACAGAAGTTAACTGGTGTGTTAACGTACCATCAAATAAGTAAGCAATTGCAATAAAACACTTCTGATATGGACAAGTTAGGGTCAATATCTGTCATGGAGACAAATGATACTTGATAAATAACTGAAGGAAAGAAGCTAACACGTTGTTTGAAGATGACCCCATAACAGGACACACAGGAAAGAGAATGAATTAGCAGTAACTAACATTAAGTGAGGTGGGGACAACCTCCTAGAGATTTTAAAGAAGGTTATTAACACTTGTAGCAGTTTTGTCACATGTGCATAGTATGCTGTTTTGATAGTAGGCCACGGACAGAGGTTTTCTTGGCACTTATACAATTTACATTCATTAACAGGAGGAATGCCATTGTAACAGAATGAACAAAATTAAAATACAAGAAAGTAGGTCAAAGAGGTATGGATATGTGATGGGAAGATATAATTAATACAGTATGTGGGTAAAATGGAAGTACAGGGGAAGAGAAAGGAAGGGAAGCCAAAGCAGAGGTGGAACAGAAATTACAAGATGTTCTCCCTGTGTCTGTGTGGGTTTCCTTTAGGTGTTCTGATTTCCTCCAAAGACATATGGGTTAGGTGGATTGGTGGTGCTGAATTGGCCCTAGTGGGTCTGGTGACATGTTTGTTATTAATAAGACTGGTGCCCTGTTCTGGCGATTGTTCCTGCCTTGCACCTTATGCTTGTTGGGGTAGGCTCCAGCAACACTGCGCAGGACTAATAGGCTTACAAAATGGTGTGGTATTAATCTATCACTACTATTTTGTGGTCCTCTAAGTTGAAAAGCCTCAAATTAAGATACCCTGTCAATAAACAGGTGGCTCGGCATACTTGTTAAGCTTTAAGCTTTAAAACCTTATTTTATGGCTTCAAATCATACTATTGACACTGTGTGACCATGAGCAAAGCAAGTCACTTCACCAGCCTGTGTTGCAACTAGAAAAAAGCAAAAGAAATGCAACCAAGTGCACTTCAAATAGTGTATGTTGCCTTGGATAAAGGAGTTAGCTGAATAAGAAATAATAAGTTTATGGATCTTGCTTACACACATGACTAGAGCTGCCAACCGTCCTCATTTTCCCGGACATGTCCTCATTTTTAAAGCACCATGGCCTGTCTGGGAGGAATTTATAAAATTGGCTCCTAAAATTTGAAAATCTCCATATCCTTATCATTGGTAAAAATCGAAAGCCGTACATCAATCAGCAATTGCGGAAGTATTGCGCACACTTTTTTCCCAGATTCTCCACTTCTGTTCCAGTAGTAAACAACACAGATATTGATGAGAATAGCCAATAGTTGTCTGTCCAACTTGGCTTTTTCACTTCATCTTTTGAATTCAGCTTTATCTTCTTGGCGAGTAGACAGTTCATTATAAATGTTATTCCTTTCCTTAATTATTTGTAATCCTAATTCGCCATAACTAAGTGAATTTATTCAAAATTGAAATTATAATTTCACGTTTTCTATGTGAGATCTTATTTTCGATTCTTCTTTCAGCAGCTTGGTTACACAAGTAATTTAATACATCCAGGTACAGTCCGTCAAACTGTATTTAAGTGCGAAGTGTTTGTAATATTTCAATGGAAAATATTGTTATTACCACCCGTTGTTCCAAAATGGATTTATAATTGTAAATGAATGAGTCAGCTATTAAAGTTTTTGTTAATTAAAAAAAAATAACATTTATTCTTATTCTTAAATGCAATATCTTTTTAGTTATCACTAACTAATTACTCTTCAAGTAATTTAAGAATATTTTCATAATTCTTTCATTTACATAAATTCATCAATACCCATTATGCCGAAAAGAAAGTGCAAGTTCACAGACTACATGGACAGAAAATATCCTGATTCAATTGAGGTTGCATGCTATATAAAGATTTCTATACATATTTAACCAAGAACCCAGATTTACAGAGAAAAATAGCTTCAATGGAAAAATATAAAAGAATGTAGATAAATGCAAATAAACTAAAATGAAAAGAGTAAAATTATTCTTATTTTACTAGAATATGTATCATTTTTTACAGGTTTACGACAGTGAAGCTATCCAATTAAGAACGAAAGGAATGAAGCCTGCTAATTTAAGAGGCTTGACATATTCAAAATATTTAATGGGTTATTAGTTTGCCAGTGACTGTGACTGTAGCCATCATCTCATAATTATAGTGATAATCTGCTACAAAAGGTTTATATCATTTTAAAAAACCATAAGACAGTTTAAAGGCCATATTATGGCATCATAGGAAAAGGCAGCCTCAAAAGTCTTCATTTTTCAACCCAAATGTCCTCATTTCCACAGAGAGAGAGAGTTGGCAGCCCGACACATGACACCTGCAAAATGAACTGTAATGCAAGTGTTTCAAAAGTAAAAGACTTCTCAATGCAATAATTGATTTAACTGATGGCGTGTTCACTGATATTAATAAGCACTTGGTTTTGTGCTGTGTTCACGGCTAGTGACACTAAAGTACAATGAGCATGGGAGAAGATTAAAAAGAGAATGTATCTCACCACAAAAATAAAAATACAAAATTTAGTCACTCAGCAAAAGAACATTTTGTGCTTCCGATTCTGTGAAAAGATTCGTTCCAAACTGAACCGGCTTGCGCTCCTTGTATAGAAGCTGACACTACCCTGCCGTACCTCCAGAGATGACGTGCTCTGCAGGGCTGACGAGTGGACTCATAAACTGGTCCATCGCTGGACTCTGACGGCCAGTCAAAGCCTGAAAGACATGCGGCACTGACAGCCAGCAGCTCAGTCGAAGTCATCAAGTCAAAGTGATCCGAGCAATAGAGGGCCGCATTTAAATGTGCCATTCCACTCAGAGATTGTCAGGTGACAGCCATTTCGGACTCGTTCATTGCTGTACTTTGACAGGGGTGGGCTGCATCTTTTATTGGGAAATCACTTTCTTTGTCGAGAATAAAAAAGATTTCTAAATTTTTGTCCCAAGCTCAAATTTATAATAATATGACAAACAGAATCAAAACCACAGTTTACAAGAACAGATTATCAGCTATTTCACATTTATTTGTGAATCATTTGAACCTAAAAGCACCTTTTGCTCAGACTGAACCATTTCACTGTTGTGATCAAAAATGGCTCACAACACTAAGAGCCTGGCTGCTAGAATGCAATAAGTTTAATAAAGACCTGGATGTTGATGCTAACCACTGCAAACACATTTGATTGAATATTTTACAAAGGTGCTTTTACTTATTATGCAAATAAACAGTTAACATTATCAATATGTATATGTGAATCATTCTGATCTTCATTTTCAATCATGTATAACGCTTAATGGTTGGTAAAGCACAACTGGCTTCATTTGAAGAATACAAGTGTATTCACTTTTCATATATTTGGTTCAGGTATGTTACTTAATCCCTTTGAATTACAAAACTGACTTCTACAGAAGTGTGTGTGTTGACTTATTGAACACAAACTGGGGAGAAAATGATAGCATGAGACAGAACCCAAATCTCAACAAGGCCTAGTTATAGAAGAGCAAATCCATATTGAACTACACACTCCTCAAACAACAGAGGGCAGGCAACCCAGCAACTACTAGAGACGTGTGAGCCTCCGAAAGTGAGAAGAGTTCTTGGAGGATGTACAGAGGAATATGAGAAACAGACTGGCAGGAGACAGGTCCGCTTTATAGCAGCAGAGCAGAAGGACAGGAACCATGCTGTCCTTGAAAACAGACACCTAAGAGGCCTTCTGAAAGACCTGAATGGGTTATGATTGAACCACCAGAGAGTTCTGACCTCATGTCCCTGGCAAAATTGTAAAGACACTGATGGCTTTGATTGGTTTATTTTTTCTAATGCCTGCTTGAAACGTTTGGGTCAATTTATCCATTGATGATGAAGTTTTAATTCCCAAGAAATTCTTTTTTCACATTGATTTTGTGATCCAAGTTTACCCAAAAAAGTTACTTATTTGTACATTTTGTTTTTCTTGTGAATGTCACCATATTCTGACAATGCTGTAGATGGTTGCCATGTCAATGAGTTCCAGAATTCTCCAGGGTTGCATTACATGTGATGTCATCGATACCAACATATAAACATTGATGTATCTGTTTGTGGAAATGTGAAGTGAGGGCTCTCAACTTCTCTCATTTGAGGAGAAGAAGACAGAATCATAGAGAGAGAGAGAGAGAGATAGGAGGTGAAAAAGAGGGAGTTTGGTGCAGTTTGTGGAGATGGACCAGTGGGCAAGTCACCCTACTCATGTACTGACTGCACTGTGTGACAGAAAAGGGAAATGGGAGAGGTCAGCAGCCATGCCACCTGTGCTTCAGAACAGGTCACCCACCAGAAGCTAAGCATGTTTGGGCCCGGCCAGTACTTTGTTGGGAGACCATCTAGGAAAAAGCTTGGTTTGCTGCTGGAAGTGGTGAAGCCAGCATGGGGTGCGTACCTTAAGGTCTGTGTGTGGATCCCAATGCTCAAGTTCAGTGACAAGGACACTGTGCTGTAAACACGCCAGTGTCCTTGTTGTCTCTGTGGTTCTGACTCCATGGGCATCTTTAAAAAAAGAGTCAGGTTTATCCCAATGCCCAGGATAAACTGCCCATCATGGACTTGTCCATTCTAACCACTTAACCATCTTGTCTCTAACTGGTTATCTCTCTCACCCCTTAACCACCTAATATCTAATGTGCGGTGAGCACACTGGCACAATAATGGCTGCCACTGCATCATCCAGGGTTATTAAAATAGCAAGCCAATGGTCGGAACTGTGAAGACAAGAAATAAATTAGGTTGGAGTTTTGCCTAAAAAATGGGATGCTCAGTCACCCTAAGCACACGTTATTCCTTAAAATCAAGAATAAAATGAAAAAAATAAAATGCTAAAACTAAACAAGTGAATCACAGGAGTATTCAATTTTTGAAAATCCACTTTAATAAAAGAATAATAAAAGGATAAGTGTCTGTGGGTCTGTCCAGTTGCAATGTCTGTGTCATTCCAATAGATGGTGCATCACAGACATTAACACAGTTTTTATAAATCCCATACCAAATGGAATAAAACAGAGACATATGTATTGAGTTGATGCTGAGGTCTATGTTGGTTACTTAGATTTCCGGCTAGTGTAGTACGATCCTTTTGGTCCTGAAAAGCTGATCTGTCCAGCAGGATACATGAACAGTCCTAGTAAAGAAAGATTTAATCAAGTGTTGTGTTACATTCTAGGTAACTTTGTTGATTTATTCATACACTTACAGATTTTTGTTCTAATTGATTGAGGGTGTTAGACTACAAAGGGTCTAGTTTTCTGGTTTATTTCACTTTATAGTCCTCCCAGAGCAAAGCTGATTTTCAGTAACATTATTTTTTGTTGTTGCCGTGTCTTGTTTTTCTTACCTGCTGCCATTTTGCAGCTTTGTCATCACAATGCAACATTCTGTTTCAGGGGGTATAGATTTAAGACGTTAACACCCACATGGGATCTCTCATGTGCCAGCACTGCAGGTTTTGTATTTTGACTTCTGGAAAAGGCTTTCCTAGGCTATAATTTGTTTAACAATTTGATCTTCACGTTTATTCAATTGATCTCCTGTTTTTGTCACTTGCTAGTTATACGACTGAAGTTCATCTTCTGATCCCTTTTACTTACCCATGTGGTCTACCAACACTCCATCTGAAGGCAGAACACATTGGAGATGTCAACTGTCTTTGTTTTTGGGCTTAAGAGTTTTCAGCGTCATGACACTGAAAATCTTCCTTTATCTTTCATCATGTTATGAGGACAAAACCAAGCTCTTTTAACACAAAATGAAGCACTGTTCCATACGAGTAATTATCTCCCTAATTCTGTTTGGTTTTTTTTGTTTTTCTTTTTGTCGTTTAAACACTAGAAACACTTTGTTTGGTCAAGCAGATGCATTGCAGACGCTCACCTCTATCTTTTATAGGCTGACATCACATGCCACACAAATGTGCATCAAGTTGTGCAGCAATGCACTGCACTCATGGGCACAAATCAATGGGATCCATAATTTTAACTGAGAAAAACAAAGATTAACTGTGAGTTAATGATATACTAGGACAAAAGTAAAAAAAAAAAAAAAAAAACGGTACCATAAATACTAAAATAAATTGAGCACCGTATTATACTGAAAATGTCAAAAACCATTTTGAGACATCGAGAGAACATGCAAACTCCATACAGGCCGATATTCAGAAGCTGTGAAGTTAAAATGAAAAATATCTTGAGCCACCTTAAAATCTTAACTTTGAACTTATTATCTTTTAATGAGATATTTGTCAATATCACAAAGTGATTTGAATATTTTTACATCTAGCAGAATCTATTCATTTTATTTATTATTATTATTTTGATTGTTATTATAAAGGATTGTTTGGCCATCTAACACATCAGTCAATTGTCATGATTTGAGTCTGTAAGATTACTGGGTGATAGCAGAGGACACGGCACAGAATCTACAATGTAATTGTTAGTAGCTGCTTTACTAAAAACTGAGATCTTGAAAGAGTTAAGCGGCTCATTCCATTGATTTGTTTCCTGTCTGACAATACTAAAATAAAAAAGGGAAAAAAATATACCTTTATAATGTTGTTATTTCAATAACTGGTATTTTGACAGAAAGTAACTGTTTTATTTGAAGACAGAAATCAACTGGGGACATCGCCCAATTGGAGTCTGCAAGCCCACTTCTCCATGAGATCTCCAGTCCCCCCGCGGAACATGACAGTAATGAAGTCCCTCAGATGTGGCGTTTAGTTGTCACTTAAAGCCAGAGATCATTAGCGTGAGGGCCACTGTAGTTCAGACACTTTGCCACTGAGCTTGTACTTGACCTGGCTCTCACAAAGTCACTATGGAGCAATTGACGAATCAGCACAACGAAGGCACAGAGCAGCCTTTCTTGGGAGGTATGTGGTCTTATTGCTGCTGCACATTCACACTGGTAAGGTGTGTATTGTGTGGAGGCATGTGAAGTGATACTGTACGTCCCAGCTGCAGAATCGGTCACTTCTATTAATCTTCTTTGTATGTGTTCTTGATTCAGATTCTGCACTCAGCGTCCTCAAAAGGAGCGCAGCCTCCCCACGATTCCTATGCCAGTACCCTGTGCTAACGGGCAAAGATGGTAAGAGTGTCGTCCTTGTATGGCTTCACATTGTAGTGTTTCTGACATAAAAAGTTGCATGCTTGTCTGCTTGTATGTTTGTCATGCATTTTCAGTGTGATGACCCATTCAGTCCTGGCTGTGGATATGAAAATTATTTGGAAACCACATGGAATTGTACGATACTCATAACTGTAGCCAGGGGAGATTTCAAGTTTGAAGACCCCCTAAAATACTGACTGACTGATCATTGACAGAAACACAGTTCATAAAATTTCTCTTCCCTCCCTGAAATTAATTCCTGTCTATGCCCTGGTGATACCCACAGGGGATTTTTGTTGTTTTTTTTTCTGTCTTTTCCGTCAGTTTATTGCTGATGATGAGGCCACAAAATGTCTCTCCTCCATTCTTTCTGTGACCAGATCCACTGCCTGTCTAACACTAAGGTTGTGTTCGAGTTCCTCCCTAATGTTACCTTTCCAGCATTTCCGTTGCCTTCCTCTTGTTCTATTTCCTGTAATGTGACAAGATATAACTCTTTGTGGCAGCCTACTTCTGTTCATCCTGATAACATGTCCAAACCACAGGAGTTGTCAGTTTCGAATTTGATCGTTTAATCTTCCTTCCTGCTGTAGTATATTGTCTGTTTTGTATATCGTCATTCTGTATTCTGCTAGGCCTGGTTACTTGAAGGATTTTTCGTAACCTAATTCATTTCTGAGACTTCTATCCTGCATTTGTCTTCTTTTCTCAGGCCCCAGCATTCATCTGCCATGCTGCTTCCGTCCTGTGTTAGCAAGCCACCCAGATAAGACAAATTATTTTACCTGCTCTAAATCATCTCCTCTCAGCTTTATTTTTTAGCTGCTGTTGCTTTTTGGACTTGCTTGTTATCATTGTCTGTGTTTTCAATTTGTTGATCAGCAATCTGTATTTCCTACTTGTTGCATTCACTTTCTCTGTGAGTTCTTGTAGCTAATCCAGCAGCAAATCTGTGGTTATTTACCAACTCACCACTAACCTTTCCAGGTAATAATAAAGCCTAATTAAAAACAGGTAATGAGCCATGAGGCAGATGTGCATCACGGTTGAGATAAAATTTCACACAGTCATATTGACATTGAGCTGGCATGATGGTGCACTAGTTAGAATATCTGCTTCGCATCTTAAAAACATTTTGCTTGTATCCCAACCTTGGTGAATTCCTGTGTGGGGTCTGCATATTCTCTTTGTGTTTGTGAGGGGGTTTTCTTATTGATCCTTTAGTTTTCTTCCTACATCTCCCAAGTATGTTGTATATTGCCTACAAAAAGTATTCACTCCTTGGGAGTTTTCACATTTTACTATTATATATCATTGAGTCACAATGGATTCAGTTAGGCTCTTTTGACACTGATAACGGAAAAAGACTCTTTAGTATCAAAGTGAAAACAGATCACTGCAAACTGGTCTAAATAATTCACAAATATAAAATACAACATAATTGTTCACCTAAGAATTCACCCCCTTTAATATGACACACCTTAATAATCAGCGTTGGGAGCAGTTGTTTTCAGACGTCACATCATTAGTTTAATGGAGGTCATCTGTGTGCTGTCGAGGACTTTCACTGATAGTGGTATCTGAGTATCCCATGGAGTCCAGTTAAATCAGTCATTAAGAAATGGATGTAAATCTGCCAAGAGCAGGATATCCAGAAAAACTGTGTGATTGTGCCAGAAGACTAGTGAGGGAGGCCACCTAGAGTAGTAGGAGTGACAAACTACAATGGGATTAGAAGAGACTGTGAATACAACAACTGTTCAAATATTTAAAAGAGAACTACACTGTTAAAAAAACACACACTGGCACCTCAGCTTGAGTTTGCCAAAAAGCACATGGCAGACTGAAGTCAGCTGGAAGAAGGTTCTTCGGTCTGATGAGACCAACATCAAACTTTTGGGCCATCATAATAATTGTCATATTTGGCGTAAGCCAGCGGTTCTCAAACTGTGGGGGCGCTGAAGCTGTACAAGGGGGTCGTCGAATGAATGAACAAGACATCAAAAATAATTTTATACATTTTTATTTCAAATTTAAATTTGCAAGCATATAATCACAATGAATGCATTATAACTAAAATTAAAATTAAACATTTCTAAGGCATAGATCTAATGACTAACTGACCAGCGGCACCGCAGCTGCTGCTTTTTTAGTCGTCTATTTTCAATCCAGAAAGTTCGAGACATATCGGTATCTGTCTGCACCACATTGGCAGCATAGCCAATATTGCCAAATTGAGTTAAATAATTTACTGTGTATTGGGTTATTTTCATGATACAACTAACAGCGGTGTAATATTTCTCAGACGAAAATACGTTCGTCTCACGTAGATTGATTTCATCGGTGTCCTTGTTTACGAGATTTTTAAAAATTAAAACATTTAATCATTTCTTTACATAAAAAAATAATTAAATAAGAATAAATAATTTATTCTTTATTTTTGGGATTAGAATTACTATCAAAAACCACACAAGGCATTTTAACAGTTATTAAAGCACTTTAAAAAAAAAAAATTGCAAATATTTCATTGAAGTTAGCCGAACTCATGCAAATCTTATGGAAGTAAAAAATGATAGCATACCACGACACCACACGAGTATCATACCTTTGTTAGTTGTATCATGGGTTATTCTGATCTATCTTATATTATGCAGGGGTCGTAGAATTATTCCAGGTAGAAAAGGGGGGGGGGGTTGGGCGTGAAATACGAAAGTTTGAGAACCGCTGGCATAAGCCAACATCATTAAAAACACACCATCCACCCCATGAAGCATGATGGTGGTGGAATCTATGAGAATGCTTCCCTGCAGCAAGCCCTGCAAGGCTTATGAAGGTAGAGGGGAAAGTTCATGCAGAAAATACAGGAAAATCCTGGGGGAAATTTTGATGCAGTCTACAAGAAACCCACACCTTAGGAAAAGTTTTGTTTTCCAGCAAGACAAGCAACACCAAGCATAAAGTCAAAGCTATAGATAGATAGATGGCTGAAAAACTTCAGGCATAATTTCTTGAAGTGACTGCGTCAGCATCCAGATATCAATCCAATTGTGAATTTGGTGCTGGACTCGTGACTGTCATGGCTACTAAAGGTGCATCTACTAAATACTGACATGAAGGGGTAAAATATACTTAGTGCATGCGATTCATTATTTTATATTTGATATTTGTAATTAACTTGGATGATTTTGCAGTGTTCTGTTTTCAGTTTGACAATAAAGAGTATTCTTCTGTTGACCATTGTTAAAAAAAGGCAAATTAAATCCACTGTGCTATAACAATAAAATGTGAAAATGTTCAAGGGAATGAATATTTTCTTTTTATGGACTTTAAATTCGGTGCTCATGGAGAGTGAATGAATGTACCCCACAATACACAGTGTGGATTGCTGCTATTTGCCAAAAGATAGCTGAATGCAGGTTTAATCACAAATGAAGAGATACAAAGGAAAGCTAGAAAAATGGACAGACTGGATATTACATTACTGTTGTGGGTTTCAACAGGGAGTTGTTCCCTAAACAATAAAGTCTGCTTTTCGTATTGCTTGTTCTTCGCAATATTCAGACACCCCTTGCAGCTACACTGCACCTTGTAACGTACAGTAGGATCTTCTTCCATAGATTTGTCTGTCAGTCAGTCTGTCTCTCTGTAATGCTTTTGAATATCAATGGAACCCTATTCAGTTTTGGTTATTACCAATGCTTATAGGGCAAGTTCAGGCACCTATGAACCTGACTTGGATAAATAGGATAAAAAATGGATGGATGGATAGATAATGTGTTTTATTGGAAGTTAAACTAAATGAAGGGTTTAACTATGTGACCACAACACTTTTTAAAAGAGCACTTAGCACATTATGAATCATGATTGCTTTATTTCAATATTTTCTTGAGTAACTTTCTAATCCAATTAATTCCAGTCAAGTTCTTTTTAATTATCCACCATCATCTTAACTCACTTAATTTTTAGTGCATGGTCACTAATTTAGGGATGCCTTTTAGTGATGTAGGAGGAAACTGGAGCATCCAAAGGGAAGTGAACATAGATATGGGAAATCAGAAAGACTTTACATAAGAGGATATGTCGCCAATTACTATAGTTTGTAGACTCAGAGGTTTTGTGGTGGTATTGTGTTTGTAAGCTGCTGTTGTTCTTGTCAAACACTCAGCAAGCATGTGGATATCAGTCCTTGGCCTACAAATCCATCAGACAAAGCTTAATAAATTGATATGATACTCCAAAATGTAACAACACATATATTTTGTGTTATAGGGATCTTCCAAAGTTTTCATCTATTTTTTTTTGATGTTCCCCAGGTCTGAGGAGGCAGAAAGAACCCGAAGAGTCAACCCACAACACAGATATGATGGGAGACAAGAAGATATGTTTGGAGGAGCATGCGACTCCATGTGAGAAATGCTTTCTGTCATCATCCTTTAGAGTGTTGTGGGATTCTGTTAATATGAATCATTCATAAAGGGTGAATTAACTGAAGAGTGAGAAATTAACAGACGTTTTAGAGATTAATAGGCTTTGAATAACTGATTTTAAAATTCAAAGTATGAATTATTTTATGGTGTTAACTTTGTTTCCTAAGATACAGCCCAGTCAGGTCAGAAAAGAAAAAGGGATTCAGAGAGCACCCTGAGTGCGTCAAGCTCCCAGATGGAGGACTTGTTAATAGAGAAGGAGGGGAAAGAGCTCCAGAAAGATCGAGAAGGTACAGTATGTGCTGGGGCTTCACAGTAGGGATTAAGGCACAAAAAAGCTGGCATGGGCTTGAATAAAATGGCTGCTAACATCACATACACAAGGATGCCGACTGATAGCATACATTTTTCAGTTGCACACCTGTTGACTTGTTTTCACCCACAGCAGTAACCTTTAAAAAATTCAACAAAGAAATCAAACATTCCCAACATAAGAGAGATGAGACTGAACACTAGTGTTGGCTTCCATAACTTTGTTTAAAGTAAGCTCTGCTGCAGGAAAAACTTGTGGATGGCAGCTTCTGTAGTGAATGACATTCCAAGGGCTTTAAAAGATCACAACTAGAGCTCCGCTGCTTCCACACGTTGTGCTGCTGGAGTAAGGGCCGGAAAAGTTCAAAGGGGCTGGGAACTGGTAGCCATGTGACTTGGATCTACTATAGTTAACATCATCCTGTGGTGCTCTTACAAGTATGCAGGTTCACATCAAATAATCCCAAAGCATCCTTGAAATTTCAGGTCCAATGCTGTGTCCAATAGGCTACACAGACGCTATTCCCAAACTGGATGCATTCATGTTGCACCCAGATGGCTGTCTTTACTGAACTGCTAACTGTGACAATACATTCTATATGAGTATTTTGGCTTATGTTTAATTTTTTTTAATATCAGGATTGTATTTCTGAGATTTATTTTTAGTTTTGATTTGTTTTGACAAAGTTTTTATTCCCATTTGTCTTTGTTGACACAATGATTTCTGGATGCGTCACATGACTTCAGTTGTGAACAAAGCAGAGATATAAAGAAAATATTTTTCAGAGTACATCATCCCTCAGTGGATGAGCAATGTCTTGAAATCTCTAGTGTAATTAGCTTATTTACCAAGGAGGCCCTGTGGTGGTGCAGTTCGGCTCCATGCTCCCATTTCCGTTTGGGAGCCACATGAACCCGTCTCTGTCAATACCATAATTGAGATGAGCCTGGCAAGTGAGGACGCATATATCTATAGCAAGGGGTAGGTGTAATAGTGTAAAAAGTCAAGCAAACAGGTGCTCAAAAGTGCAGTGCAGAAAGTTCAATAAATAATCCTTCAAAACAGGGCAAAAGTGGCGGTTAAAGCAAGTCAATAAATAATCATTTAAAAACGAGATTAAAACAACTTGCAAGAAGCTTCTCCTAAAAATGCAGTTCCCGGTGAATCCCTTTTAAAACAGACTTCCTAATCGGCAGTCACAGCCTTCTCTGCCTGGTTTGTGTCCCTGTAGCCAGGGCCCCCAGCAGGACTCCTCACTGAACCACTTTTCTCCCATGGTCATCCCCCTGCTGCTGTCTGTGGCCCAGCAGTGCACCATGTTGAGCCTCTGACTCCCACTGCATGGCTCACATCCCTGTGGTCCATGGCTTCCCCATAGAATACCTCGCTGAGTCTGTCGATATCCTCTGTGATTGTCTCCTGGCTTTACATGGCGTCATTCCAACTCTGTGAACGCTCAGGTGGACTGGCCTCCTTCAGTCACTGAGCATCAGCCGCACACTCCCAAGGGATTTCCTCTTGGCTGCCTGCCTTCTGTCTCTCTTTTTTTCGGTCGCTCACTCACACCAGCACTCTGCGCCTCCACCTTTTCTCCCATCTTCTACTGCCTCTCCTAATTGGGTGTGAGTGTGAGATGATGCTTATCCCTTAGAGGCGCTATTGAGGCACTTGCACGTGCTTTCGTGATCAGCCATGCAGCCCATCCATGCATTCACCTGCTCCCGATTGCAGCCTGCACCTGATGGGGCGCGATTATTTATTTTAAAACTCACCCAATGCCACAGACCCTAATTTAGTTTTTTTTTTAGTTATTGCTTCCCCTTTTTGGCTCTCATTTCTCGTTTTTGCCCTCTTGATTCTTGGTTGCTATATTGCTGTGAACTTGTATCACGAAGCATCTCATCTTGAAGATTTGCACTTGTGATGAACTGCTGGTGGGCAATCATAAACCTGAAATATCTGGCTGAGAAACGATCTCCTTACAGCAAGAACTAATAGGAAAACGCCTTTAGTCTGCTGCCCAGAAACCACTTCTGAACATTGCCAGTACAGCACTTCCTGGTGATATCAGCTGCGCTCCCTCTTTGTCTCAGTCCCCAAGAAAAAAATTATTTGCAAGCTACAAGGTTTAAAAGCTGTTCTGCTATAGTAAAAGGTTATTAATACAGATGCCTGTCGTAAGACAAGGTGAAGTAAGCTGACCATGGGTAACTTCCTTTTCTAGGAATGCATCTGTTAGACACAGGAAAGGTGACCTGTCTTTATTTGGGGCCCCTCTGACATGTACACAAAACAGAAATGGTTAAATACAAGATGAAACGCATAGGTAAACGATATTTTGCTTTTTTATAAGGAAGGGGAAGGGGGAGGGAGAAAATATTAAAAGCCAACTGAAAAGCAGAACTTTGCTCTTCTGCCTTGCAGCGCAGAATCCATGTACTCATCTGTGACTGAATAAAGACTGATTGATTGAACTATTCCTGTCTTCCTCAGAGATCTCCTTCCACACCACCAATACAGGACTACAGTGGTGCTTGAAAGTTTGTGAACCCTTTAGAACTTTCTATATTTCTGCATAAATATGACCTAAAACATCATCAGGTTTTCACTCAAGTCCTAAAAGTAGATAAAGAGACACCGATTAAACAAATGAGACAAAAATATTATACTTGGCTATTTATTAATTGAGAAAAATGATTGAATATTACATATTTATGAGTGGCACAAGTATGCGAACCTCTAGGATTAACAGTTAGTTTGAAGGTGAAATTCGAGTCAGGTGTTTTCAATCAATGGGATGACAATCAGGTGTGAGTGAGCACCCTGTGTTATTTAAAGAACAGAGATCTATCAAAGTCTGCTCTTCACAACACGTTTGTGGAAGTGTATCATGGCACGAACAAAGGAGATTTCTGAGGACCTCAGAAAAAGAGCTGTTGATGCTCATCAGGCTGGAAAAGGTTACAAAACCATCTCTAAAGAGTTTGGAGTTCACCAATCCACAGTCAGGCAGATTGTGTACAAATGGAGGAAATTCAAGACCATTGTTACCTTCCCCAGGAGTGGTCGACCAACAAAGATCACTCCAAGAGCAAGGCGTGTAATAGTCGGAGAGGTCACAAAGGACCCCAGGGTAACTTCTAAGCAACTGAAGGCCTCTGTCACATTGGCTAATGTTCATGTTCATGAGTCCACCATCAGGGGAACACTGAACAACAATGGTGTGCATGGCAGGGTTGCAAGGAGAAAGCCACTGCTCTCCAAAAAAAATTGCTGCTCGTCTGCAGTTTGCTAAAGATCACATGGACAAACCAGAAGGCTATCAGAAGAATGTTTTGTGGACGGATGAGACCAAAATAGAACTTTTTGGTTTAAATGAAAAGCGTTATGTTTGGAGAAAGGAAAACACTGCATTCCAGCATAAGATCCTTATCACATCTGTGAAACATGGTGGTGGTAGTATCGTGGTTTGGGCCTGTTTTGTTGCATCTGGGCCAGGATGGCTTGCCTTTATTGATGGAATGATGAATTCTGAATTATATCAGAGAATTCTAAAGGAAAATGTCAGGACTTCTGTCCATGAACTGAATCTCAAGAGAAGGTGGGTCATGCAGCAAGACAACGACCCTAAGCACACAAGTCGTTCTACCAAAGAATGGTTAAAGAACAATAAAGCTAATGTTTTGGAATGGCCAAGTCAAAGTCCTGACCTTAATCCAATTGAAATGTTGTGGAAGGACCTGAAGCGAGCAGTTAAAGGGAGGAAACCCACTAACATTCCAGAGCTGAAGCTGTTCCGTACGGAAGAATGGGCTAAAATTCCTCCAAGCCGGTGTGCAGGAATGATCAAAAGTTACCAGAAATGTTTAGTTGCAGTTATTGCTGCAAAGGTTGTCACACCAGATACTGAAAGCAAAGGTTCACACTTTTGCCACTTACAAATATGTAATATTCGATCATTTTTCTTGATAAATAAATGACCAAGTATAATATTTTTGTCTCATTTGTTTAACTGGATTCTCTTTATCTACTTTTAGGACTTGAGTGAAAATCTGATGATGTTTTAGGTCATATTTATGCAGAAATATAGAAAATTCTAAAGGGTTCACAAACTTTCAAGCACCACTGTATTGTCTACAGTTCAAATCCCACCCTTGTTTCCAAGTGTATTGCTTTGGTCTCACACCATGGAATATTTCATGTCCAGGATTTGCACTGTGATGAACTGTCGGTGGTCAGTCACAAATCTACAATGTCTAATTCAGAAACGGTCTCCTAGTAGGAGAACTTCCTGCATTAATGACAGAGATTGCGTCTGAGCATTGTGAATGGAGTGCTCCCTGGTGATGTCAGCTAGGCTCTCTTTCTCTCAGCCACCATCATTTTTGCGCAACACTAGTACTACAGTTGCCTTACATTTATGATCTCCCTTCTAGTCCTGACTACAGTCACATATGCTTTTATCAACTCCTGGTCTTCCAACAATCATTAGACACACACACACACACGTGTCTCATAACACTAACTGCCTGTCTTTTTAAGAGTATGTTAGGGGCAGTCACACAATTAGACTACAACCATTTGCACTTCTACCGATGATTTAGGTAGAGACACAAAATGAGCCCAAAGACATGGACATTATCTTATTTTTCAGAGGGTCTGCAAGTTGGAATTTTATTTCAAAATTAATCGGCTTGATGCTTCTATCTGATGGCTGATAAGTGACTTCTGTTTCAAATGGATTGATAGCAATTCAATATACAGAGCTAGATAAATAGTTTCTGTGGATATCTCAGACCACTTCTTATATCAATGAATGCAACATTGGACACTTTTAAGAAGCTCAAAGAATCTTATGAGAGCAATGATGGAGGACAGTAGAGCTAGAAATTGGGAGGTGAGAAAGGGGGCATGTTTTGGTGCTGGGTAAGTGAGCGAGCCACTAAACATGACAGAGAGGTTATCGGACCCAGGGACAAAGCAGGGTTTAGAGATTTTTTGCATTTATGATACAGGCAACTTGCAACATGTATGATACAGATGGCTACATTTCTACTAGCTTTCCAAATGGAGCACAGGCAGGTCAAGTTACTTGCTCATGGTAACACAATGTTCATAGCAGATTTTGAATTCATAACCTCAGGGTTTGAAGTCCTAAGCCTTAAGCACTACACCATACTGCCTAAGTACTTGCACTGGGTTTTCTTCCTTTTGTGGCTGTGGTCATTTTTTCTTTCCCCCTCTTTTCTGGTCTTTCTGATGTATTTGTAAGAGTCCTATCTCATTATATGTTACACAAAGGTAAAATGTTATTCTAACATACTAGAAGCCACTTTCCAGACTTCTTACTGTATAATCATTGCTCTCTGCCAGATTCATAAAGCAGCAGAGAGTACTATAAAATAAAGCCCTAAGTCATCTCAACATGAGATCACTTTATCAAAAGGTGATCGAGTTTTGATGACACGGAGGAGAGTGACCTAATCTGATTCAGGAAATGACCTTCCAATTCATTTTATTTACAGTCAGTGCTGTACTACTGCATTTCCTGAAAAGTTATTTTAAATTTGCTCTGCTGTCCTTAGGGGAAATTAAGAAAACACCAGCAGGAAGGAAAAGGAAAATGGAGGATGACTTAGATGCAGGTATTTTCCATGCAGCGAAGAAGTCGTGCCTCCAAGAAGAGAGCAAAATTAAAGAAACAATTGTAACAGCAGGTAGGTTGGATGATGTGCTTCGGCAAAGCTTGAAGAGTCTCATCCTTGTGTTTGTATTGTTACCCATCATGCATCCACTTGATCTTTAGTAGTGATGTAGAAGGCCCAACTTATAAGCATCTTATTTTCTATTGTAGAAAAAGTAAGTGAGCTCAAACCTGAAGAACCAAACACTGTGCTGCATTTGTGCAAGACAATGAAAGAGAAGACTCTTTGTCATTGCATGATAGAGAAAGGGATTCTGCAGCTGACTAGGTTGTGTGAAATTTTGGCAAAACAATTTGGCTTGTTTGTAGCCTGGTGGAAGCTCAGGAGGATTCAGGCCAATCCAGGTAATGGCGGTGTGTTTTATGAGCAGTCTGGAAGTCGGCAAGTAATGATGAAAACTAACATATTGATCGCTGATGTTGCTTAGAACCAACAGGAAATGGTCTGCCTAAAGTCGGCCCCACTTTATTACACATCACAAATAGCAGCTTCGTTTGATATAAACATTAGTCCCTTTCATCCATGCACACTATTTTGCATATTTGTCATTGAATGACACAGTGACAATCATGTTTGAATGAGTGTCACAGATGACCTACTGGGAAAAATCAACCTAGCAATACCCAAGGGTTAATTAAGCGTTACTACAGTTACTTGTGAATAAACAAAGATGTAAAGTCACCAGGTCAAGCATACGAAATGTCACAACGAAATAAAAGCTGCAGCTGATGCTTGTGAACCAACTGTAAGAGAATTTGACAAAAATGTATGTTGGTCTGAGAGTAGCTTGAGGTTTCTCCCAAACAAATCTTAACGTTTATTTGCTGTTTAGAAAACAGTTGAAAACTGGCAGACCTTGAGAATAAGGGCACTAGTCTCCATTCGAGCCGCACAGGAAATTGTTATGCCTTCAGAAAAAAATAGATGATGTGAAAATGTATACAACCATATTACCAGGGCCCTGAGTGCATGTGATAATAAGACAAAAGTATTGGGTCAAAAACAAACTGAAGGAAACACTTTGGTACTTTGAACTCCAAAATAGCCTTGTCACCTACTGAAACTGTTATGTGTCAATGTTAACAATCCTGACAATGCATAGACCATGAATGGCCATGAAGAAAAAAGTTTTATAGCATTATTTTTAAAATTTTCTTTTAGATCATGATTATGCCCTTCGGTATTACTCTATCGATTCATTCATTGGCCAAGGATCATATGGGCAAGTTTATGCAGGCTACAGAAAAAGAGACAATCTACCAGTAAGTATGGGAATTCAAGCCTACTAAACTATAGTGATGCAACAATCAGAATCCCACACAAATTGTGGGGCATGACTGTAGACATGGGTGAAAATCTGACAGCATCAATAGCCTAGTGCAAATTTATTATACAATTTTATAAATTGCATTAAAATATTTGAATTTGCATGCCTGTTTATAAGATAATATGCTAAGACCATGCCTACAGTAGTATATAGTTTTTATTAATTTTAAGGAATACTCCACCCAAAAATTACATTTTTACTTACCCAATGTAGAATAGAGTGATGGTTAAAAAAACTCTTTAATCTCATGTTTCCATGAAGAACACAGCAACGTTTCTGATAAAACAGGCACCTATGATGAGCAATGCTGCACAGCAGCAAACAATATCAAAAACGTGCCTGAAAAAATCTCACGTTACTCGTGTTACATGATCCACATGCCAAATCATCCGGTTTTGTCTTCCATTCATATACTCGCAACATTCCAAATATGCGTATTTTTACTAAAATATTGTTAAATACACCACCTCCAGAAAACGTTCTTGTGAACAAAAATGGAATGTGCTCTTACAAATATGAGCATGAATCTCTAGATTGTTCTGCACCGGTCTGTGGAACTGCACAGATGAACTGACCTTGTTGCTTGTTGAAGCATCTCGAAGTACACAAGTACAAGATAATGTTTCACACAGTTTTCTTTAAAGATTTAAGTCTCACTATTATATAAAAATAATCGCGAAGGTTTATCAACAGAAAAAATGATTACATGGGCAATCCTAACACAGAGAAACGATGAAGTCTCTGCAAGTTGGTTGAATGTGTATCAATAGACTATGCTGAAATGATTGGTGGTGCTCGTGCGGAACATGAAAATATCAACTTACAATATCCCAAAGAATATCTACAACCGTTAACACTGTCCAGTCTTCCACCACACAAATTACTGTAGAAAGAAGAATGTATCCAAGAAAGGTAATGTAGTAAATATTCCGTGGAAAACATCACACAAAAACAAGACAAAAATGGAGATCTTGATATGCTATTCGTATTAAAATGAGTAACAGTTTCCTGTTAGAATAGCTTTTGCAAAGGCAATTATCAAATCTCAGAGCCAAACATTCAAAAAAGATGCTTTATTTAATAGAGATAAAGAAATGAAATTCAGTCACGGGCAGTTATACGTAGAGTTGTCACGATGAAAGTCCAAACACAGAATCAAAATTCAATGAATATTGATGAAAATTTAATTCCAGAAATTGTTTTTACTGAAGTTTTACAGTAAAAGTGTAAGTTTAAAAAGTATTTGCGTGTACTCAATGAATAACTCTTAATGTAACAGAAGAGTTAATTCTATTATGCATATGTAACAATTCCCACGAAAATAAAAATCTGTTTCAATTGTACATTCCCCATACGCGATGACAGAACTGCAAAGAGGCTAGCGTGTAGTGCAGGCCCGGGGTTTGGTGAGCGAAGCGATCCCTAGTTTTAATAATTTTAACTATGCATTAAATTTAATATGTTTCTCTGTGCAAGCTTTTGGTTGATATCACTTGAAGTGCAATATTACCCAATGAATAAGCCTGGCCTGCACTTCTAACGGTCATGATTTGGGCTTTATTTTATATTTTTCAGCTTTTATGTGGCCTCTTAAAATCTAAACCTCTAAAAAAAGTGTACAGTATATATCATTTTAGGAGGTTAAGAAGTCACAGAAATTAATGGTCAGGTGGGGGTTTCTGATTTAGAATGCTATTGAAAATGTTTCTTTCTGAGGTACATCGTGCCACGGCACCATTTTGTTTTTATTATGGACATCTCCATTTTTTGTAGTTTGCGATGCAGGGTTGCCAGACTGTTGGTAGACGGGATGACCAGGACGAATCACACTCTCGTCACGTCATCGTGTCAGGTTTACAAGAGCACCATGAAAATGTCAGACACATATCTGGTCCAAGCGTTCCAGCTTCCTTCCTCAGTTCCAAGAATTGAGCAGGTCCTTATTGCTCTTTGCAGTTCAGGTCCATTATCACAAGATGAAAATTTTGCAATGAGGTGTATAATGGCTAACACGGTACAACACCCTACTACTTCAAATATGACAAATGTCAGCATCACTTTTTGTTTACTGTAATTACAGTTTTTTGGATATGTAAAAAGTAATAAAAAAAATATTTTGTATAAAAGCAGCATGGTGGCACAGTAGTAAAGAGACCAGGGTTCATGTCCCGGCTTCTCCTGTGTCTACATAGATGTCCTCTGGGTGCTCCAGTTTCCTCCCAGGTTAGATGAATTGGTGGTCCTAAATTGGCCCTGATGTGTGTGTTTATTTGCCCTCTGATGGACTGGCTCCCTATCCAGGGTTTTTTTTCTGCCTTGCACCCTGTGCTAGCTGGGATAGGCTCCATCAGATGCCTGCAACCCTGTTCAGATCTAAATGGGTTAGAATAATTAAAATGAATAACAATGTGATGTACCCATCAACAGCAGTCCTTGGTGTGTGTGTATCATGCAGCATATTCTTTGCATTAAAATATGTATGCTTCACCTAAAGTGTGTTCCTTTCAGTGAAGCTCTTGAATGACCCCTGCTGTTGGAAATAAGTTATGATCTATTTTACGCCAAAGAAATATACAGTAATACTAAATGAAGGATATTTTTAACTTGCAATCAAAGGCAGCATTTACTTCTTAATTTAAACAAATTAGAAACTCTGTATTTTAGTTAAACTCTTAGTGTTTTGGTGCAGTGTTTGTCGACTGTCCATCCATATTTCATGGCAGATGGAGTCATTCTCTTAGGGCAGGGCTATAGGGGATTCTTAAAGGCTACAAAGAATTGACTGGATGTTGTCATTTTATACCCTTAAAGCAGTCTCTGTGTTCTGAAATCAACCAAGCAAATAAGAATACACTTTCTGATGACATATGAGGGTAAATCAAAAAGAAAAGGCAATCTGAAAATGTGACAATCCCAATGGACAGAAGCTGATGTAAATACAACATACTTGTGATGGCTTATGGGTACTTGGATGAATTTCAGCAAATTCACTTGCCAAAGAAGTCTCATTATGGTTTGTTATTCAACAGTGGTGCAATCCCACAGCAGAGTCACCATGTTCATTTGACTATGGCTTCAGCTAGACTAATAGTAGAGTGTCTGCACTGTGTGTGTTCAAACTACCCATAAGTCATTGCAAATGTGTTATACTGCCTCAGCTTCTGCCTATTGCGATTACCCCATCATTTTCAGATTGACTTCATTTTTTGATTTACTTTCGTAACTATACTTCAGATAATCGTCCAGTAACCATACAGTCATTTATGTCAGAATGAAAAAAATAAAATAACAATAATAAAATAATTACATGAAAAAGTACAGTGATATCTGTACTTTTTCAGAATGATACATTCATGTCCCACAGGATGGGACTTTGTGCCAAGAGATTTAACCACAACAAGGGGCCGGAAATAAAAGACAAAGAGTAGATGACAAAGTAGAACGTTGTAAAGAATTCAAAAACGTTGGCATGATACTCATGCAGAGCAGGTTGGAGATAATGAAAGTACTAAAATTCAAAAGTCTCAAAAAAATGATTGTAAAGATTGCATTAGTGCAAAAAAACGGAAATTATTAGTCGGTGAAATAACGGAACAGCGAAAAGAGATCAAATATATTGTTGGATTTAAACTTTAAGTCGGGGACTTGTAGATCGTCTAATTCGTGTTGCCATCAGGGAAATGTGTTTCTTCCCATTGAAGAGGCGTACCGCGAGAATTAAGATTTGTTGTATGGTGAAAGTGAAATCCACATACGCAAGATGCAGAAACGAGAAGTGGCTGACGTGTAGTGCGGGCCGGGAGGGTTGGTGAGCGAAGAGAGCAGGGGGCAAAGCCCCCTAGTATATATATACAGTGCATCCGGAAAGTATTCACAGCGCATCACTTTTTCCACAATTTGTTATGTTACAGCCTTATTCCAAAATGGATTAAATTCATTTTTTTCCTCAGAATTCTACACACAACACCCCATAATGACAATGTGAAAAACGTTTACTTGAGGTTTTTGCAAATTTATTAAAAATAAAAAAACAGAGAAATCACATGTACATAAGTATTCACAGCCTTTGCCCAATACTTTGGCGATGCACCTTTGGCAGCAATTACAGCCTCAAGTCTTTTTGAATATGATGCCACAAGCTTGGCACACCTATCCTTGGCCAGTTTTGCCTATTCCTTTTTGCAGCACCTCTCAAGCTCCATCAGGTTGGATGGGAAGCGTCGGTGCACAGCCATTTTAAGATCTCTCCAGAGATGTTCAATCGGATTCAAGTCTGGGCTCTGGCTGGGCCACTCAAGGACATTCACAGAGTTGTCCTGAAGCCACTCCTTTGATATCTTGGCTGTGTGCTTTGGGTCGTTGTCCTGCTGAAAGATGAACCGTCGCCCCAGTCTGAGGTCAAGAGCGCTCTGGAGCAGGTTTTCGTCCAGGATGTCTCTGTACGTTGCTGCAGTCATCTTTCCCTTTATCCTGACTAGTCTCCCAGTTCCTGCCGCTGAAAAACATCCCCACAGCACGATGCTGCCACCACCATGCTTCACTGTAGGGATGGTATTGGCCTGGTGATGAGCAGTGCCTGGTTTCCTCCAAACGTGATGCCTGGCATTCACACCAAAGAGTTCAATCTTTGTCTAATGAGACCAGAGAATTTTGTTTCTTATGGTCTGAGAGTCCTACAGGTGCCTTTTGGCAAACTCCAGGCGGGCTGCCATGTGCCTTTTACTAAGCAGTGGCTTCCGTCTTGCCACTCTACCATGCAGGCCTGATTGGTGGATTGCTGCAGAGATTGTTTATCCTTCCGGAAGGTTCTCCTGTCTCCACAGAGGACCTCTGGAGCTGTGACAGAGTGACCATCGGGTTCTTGGTCACCTCCTTGACTAAGGCCCTTCTCCCCCGATTGGTCAGTTTAGATGGCCGGCCAGCTCTAGGAAGAGTCCTAGGTGGTTTCGATCTTCTTCCACTTAACGGATGATGGAGGCCACTGTGCTCATTGGGACCTTCAAAGAAGCAGAAATTTTTCTGTAACCTTCCCAGATTTGTGCCTCGAGACAATCCTGTCTCGGAGGTCTACAGACAATTCTTTTGACTTCATGCTTGGTTTGTACTCTGACATGAACTGTCAACTGTGGGACCTTATATAGACAGGTGTGTGCCTTTCCAAATGTCCAATCAACTGAATTTACCACAGGTGGACTCCAATTAAGCTGCAGAAACATCCTGAGCTCAATTTTGAGCTTCATGGCAAAGGCTGTGAATACTTATGTACATGTGATTTCTAAGTTTTTTTATTATTAATACATTTGCAAAAACTTCAAGTAAAATTTTTTCACGTTGTCATTATGGGGTGTTGTGTGTAGAATTCTGAGGAAAAAAATGAATTTAATCCATTTTGGAATAAGGCTGTAACATAACAAAATGTGGAAAAAGTGATGCGCTGTGAATACTTTCCAGATGCACTGTATATATATATATATACTAGCAGAATACTCACGCTTCGCAGCGGAGAAGTAGTGTGTTAAAGAAGTTATGAAAAAGAAAAGGAAATATTTAAAAAATAATGTAACATGATTGTTAATGTAATTGTTTTGTCATTGATATGAGTGTTGTTGTCCTCTCTCTCTCTCTCTCTCTCTCTCTCTCTATATATATATATATATATATATATATATATATACATAGCAAAATACCCGCGTTTGGCAGCAGAGAACTAAAAAGAAAAGGAAACATTTTAATAATAACGTAACATGATTGACAATATAATTGTTTTGTCATTGTCATGAGTGTTGCTGGCATATACATATATACACATATATATATACACACACACACATATATATACACATATATATATATACACACACACACATATATATACATATATACACATATATATATACACACACACACATATATATACACATATATATATATACACACACACACATATATACAGTATACATATATACACATATATATATACACACAAACACATATATACATATATACACATATACATATCTACATATATACTGTATATACACATATATATATATATATATACAAATCTACATATATATATTAGGGGCGGGACTCGATTAAAAAAATTAATCCAATTAATTAGAGGCTGTGTAATAATTAATCTTGATTAATCGTATGTAATCGCACACATAAATTTGCCCCAAATCGCAAATGTGTTTTTTGAATTTAAAAGGGTTTTAGTGGGCGACAGAATCAAATAATAGACATGGACATGAATATTGTAAACTCAAGCTCTTTTAATTTCTGAAAAGAAAAATGCTTTTAAACTGCATTTGAATTCAAAACAGAAACAAAAATATCATCCCCGGTTAAAATTGGGCAGACTTAAAAATAAAGTGGTAGTTTAAGTACTTTAAGTACATTTTCAGAATGGTATTGTCTTTAAATAATAATA
>JANRMT010062849.1:6201317-6271173 GCA_026402145.1 Polypterus bichir lapradei
AAGGTCTCCGCTCATCGCAAGGTGAATACAAGCACTCGCATACACTAGCGTCATTTTAGCGGCACCAAATCCCCAAATCTGCATATCTTTGGAAGGAAACTGGAGCATAGTGTGGAATACAAGCAGGATATACCAGCAACATAACTCCCTGTGAGACAGCAGTGCTATCGCTCCGCCGCCGTGTCACCCCCATGTGTGTAATTATTCCCCCATGTGCGTAATTATTAACAGTATTCATTATTTAAACAAAATTATATGTAAAATGTAACATACACACTTTATTGCATTTAATCATGAAAGTGATATCAAGTACAAATCTAAAGATTCTAAATGTGCAGAGAGTTGAAATATCATACATTTAATTTTTCTGTGTGGTGATAATATTGCTGCTTGCCGCAGCTGTCAGGTCCAAGAAGCTCACAGCGATTAAAAACTGGGATGACGTTTACAACCGTTTGCTTTAATGATAAAGTAAACTACGAGGTTAAAGTGGGCAATTTGAGATTAAAGCCGAAATTTCCACTTTAATCACAAAATACACGTTTTCACCGTGTCCTTTAATTTTTTTCTCAGTGGCTCAAATACAGCGATATACATTATGTTGCTGTTGTTAAGCTGCAAAAAAAAAAAAAGACGGCACAAAGATGTTATGTGAGACTTTTAAAATGCATCGTGTCATTACAATCGGGAATATGCGACGCTTGAATATAAAATCACCACGAATGCATCTGTATGTCAGCATTGTGCTTCACCACATCAAACCATTCACCAAACAGCAAAGCACGCACATCGATCCCCGTAGGATCTGCATAGAGGCTTTCTGTCACATGTAGATAGTAAACAGAGACTCTGATGTCACATTCCGACTTTTAGCACACTGCGCCCCCCGACTTTTTGCTGGTACTGCAACTCGCACACGCGTCGCGTTAATTTCTGAGGATCTGCTCAGAGGACGCGTGAAATGAACGCTGGGAACACGTGGCAGCCATGATGCGGGCACGTACGCGTTCTGAGCGTGAAGTATAAATGAGCCCTAAGTCAGGCCCAATGGGCTGAACTTATTCTTCTTAGTTGGTTATTTGTTATCAATTACTTTTTGCTGATTGCAGATGATAGACTACCTAAGCTCTTTAAAGCTACTTTTCTTATGTTCAGACTGGCAAAATCATCAAGGCAGTTACACATTTATTACTAGTTATTTTCTAGATGTCTGTCTATAGGCAGGCATCTCATGCAGTATTTTTTTCCTTTGGTGTGCCCAATGCTACTGTTATAGGTAGAAATGCTTTTGGTATATTTGGACAAGTGGACGTGACTATTTAAGATAATGAACAGGGTTCAATCTGTCACTTCATTTTTTGACATTTACATTTTTCCCTTTCTAGGTAGCCATTAAATTTATTAAGAAAACTGACATAGAGGAGAGGATCAAGTTGGCAAGTATTTAATTACATTAAGTATTCTTTAGTATTACTTTAGTATCTGTCACTTGAAAATTAGCAGTCAAATTTTCAGACCATTTCTTAAATTAAATACCTAAGAATTCCTTCTCAGATAAAGGACTTGTAGGTCCCTTTTTCATGTGAGGCTATATTACAACTCCATAGAAAACAATCAAAAACTGAAATCTCTTAGTGCTTAGAGTTCTACAGAAATAGTTCAATTTTTGTCTCCTCCGACCAGAGAATATTTTCCTCATGCTGTCAGAGCCCTTTAAACTACCATAGGCCTTTTACACAAGAGTGGCATCCATCTGTCCACTTAATAAATATGTTTGATTGATGGAGAGCTGCTGAGACGGTTGTCCTTCTGACAGGTTCTCCCATCTCATCAAAGGACTTGTGAAGCTCTGTTACAGAGACCATTGAGTTCTTGATCACCTTCCTGACCAAGGCTCTTCTTGGTTGGGTACTCAATTTGGCCAGATGGCCAGCTGTACAAAGAGTCCTGGTGGTGCCATACTCCTTCCATTCTAAAATCTTTGAAGCTACTGTGCTCCTGGAAACACTCAAAGATTTAGAAATCCCCTTTCCCTGATTTATGCCTCACTGCGATTGTGGAGGTCTACAGAGAGTTCTTTGGACTTAATGCCTTGGTTTTTGTCTTGACATGAAGTGTGAATTGTTGGACCTCATACACGCAGGTGTGTGCCTTTCCAAATGATGTCCAATCAACTCAGTTCACTACTGGTGGACTCCATTCAAGTTCTAAATACATCTCAAGAATAATTAAAGCAAACTGGATGCACCTGATCACAATTTGGAGTGGCACAGCAAAGGGCCTGAAAGCTTTTATGAATGGGGGATTTCAGTTTTTGATTTTAATACATTTGCAAAACTTTCTGAAAACTTTGTCATTATGGGTTGTTGAATGTAGGCTGATGTGTGACTTTAAATGGTCCCCAAATGTGTATGCGTGTGGGCAATGGGCTTGTGTTTGTTGTTGCTGAGATAGGCCTTTCAGCCTGGATTGTACTGAGTGGGTTTGGTAATGCATGGATGGAGGAATTAAACAAAGCCAACCTTTTGTTATCCTCAGCCAGAAGAGGAGGAGTGTTTACCTTTAGAAATTGCCTTACTTGAACTGGTGAAGAAAGCCCCAGCATCTCCCTATGTGATCCAACTCCTGGACCACTTTGAAACTTCTTCCCATTACCTGCTGGTGATGGAGCGGCCAGAACCCTGCAAAACCCTCTTTGAGTTTTTGAATGACGAAGGTCAAGGGAAACTTCAAGAGCCTCTTGCAAAGATTATCTTCAGGCAGATCGTGGAAGCCATCATACACTGCCTGTCTCGTGGCATATTCCACACTGACATCAAGTTGGAGAACATATTGATACAGAAAACGACATACCAAGTGAAACTGATAGACTTTGGTTGTGCTATTTATGAGGAGACAGACCGGGCAGAGCTTATTGGTAAGACAGGAAACAGCTTTAATTTCATATTGGTCAAATATTTTATAAAATTCAGCAGGGTAGCCATCAGGACCTGCTGCTTTCCCATTCTGAAGTGAGTTTATAGCATCTAGTAATTCTGATAGTGCCAGAGGTTTATCCAGTTTATCCATTATCTGCACTTAAGAGTATCCAGCTGTGGTATCCATAATGTATCAAAAAGCACATTAGATTGTGTCTTGCATTTTTTATAGCCACAAAATGCGTGCATTTTTTTTCATGGCCAATGATTCTCCATCTGTGTTGGTGATAACTGATATTGCATTGCGAACTTCCTGCTTGTGGATTTGTTGCGCTAAGATCTTGTTAGCCTTCTCTCCGTGTTCATAGTAATTATATTGTGATTTAAAAATGAGTTGTTCTATTTCTGTTCTTATCAGTGGTTGAGTCCTGATTGCAAAACCTGTCTTTTCCTAAAAAGTACCTCATTTGGAGATTTGGTATGTTCTTGATCTATTCTGGTAATTTCGCTGATTAACTATGAGGCTGTCTTGGTTTCCAATATAGTTTTGTGGGAAAGATATGAAATAATCCATCTTTTTAAAAATGCCTTCAGAGTTTCCCAGAGTATTCCTGCTGAAACCTCAGAGGATGCATATAAATTCTGTACAGTTCTCGTCAGCTAATGACAGGGGGTTAAGACACCAGCTACAAGATGAGTATGTGGGGGGGGGGGCCGTACTGATGTGAGTTCCATGGTCAGAGGGGGGTGGTCAGAGACAACAATAGCGTCATACTTGCAAGATTTAATTGTAGGTAAGAAATTGTTATCTATAAAGAAATAATCAATTCATGAGTAACAATGATGTATAGGAGAGAAGAAGGAACATGCTCTTGAGTTTGGGTTTAGAAATCTCCAGAGGTCTGATAAGTTATGATTATATTGGTCAAATATTAAAAAGAAAAAAGTTAAAATTATTTTTTTTTTCCCTATAGGTGATCAAAACTGCTTTCCACCAGAGTTTTTCTTAGCGGACACATTTGTCGTTGAGCCTGCAAATGTGTGGGCACTAGGGGTCAACCTCTTCTACTTGGTTTGTGGACACTTGCCTTTCCGGAACACTGAGCAGCTTGTCTCAGGTATATTCCATATTCAGAAAGGACTATCAAGAGGTGAGAATATTATTGAGCCAAAGTTCTGCTGTACGACTGGCGAGCATAACACAGCCCCTAAGATGCTGGTCTTCTCTTTCCTAATAGAATGTGAAAGTTTAATAAGACATTGTCTGGCATTCAAAGAAGATGATCGACCAACACCAGAGGAGATCTTGCTTCATCCCTGGTTGGATTAAATGAGCTCTAAATGGGTAAGGTTTAGCCTGAAGTGTCAATGGAGAATGAGTGAAAGCATCACTGTACCTTAACTAATCCATCACTAAAGAGATGTCATTACACAATGAATGTAGTGTATCAGGGTTCAGCTAAAGTGAGGCTCACCACAAGTATGAATTATTGTCTAAGCAATGGGAGGTCCCTAGGTAAGAGTAAAAATATTCAAGCTTAGTTAATGCAGGGGCAGATACTTGCAAAAGTTTTGTCTGCCAATTAGCCATGTTTTCCTTGTCTGTGAGGTCTAAACACCATATTCTTTTTGATCAGTGACAAAATGTACGAGGGACATTCAAAAAGTTTCCACAATTTTATATTTTCGTTGGAAAGAGTGAAGGCCGGAGGAGTGATAAATGGTTGTGTCTGAGAGTGTCATGTGACTGGGAAAATTGCATCGCAAAGGAAGGTGACTTATGTAGAAAAGTGATGCAATTTATTTTTGAAATTCTTCTAAACAGAGTTAAAAAAATGCAGAAACTTTCTGAACATCCCTCGTAATAGTGAACCATTGTCTTCATTTAAGTCTTTGCAGTGTAAACGACTATTGTAGACTACGTCAGTGGTTGATTTATTCAGGATAATTAGTATCACCAAATGCACAAATTCTACCCCCAAACCTGGCTCCTGAAAAAAATTCAATGTAATGGTTTCTTCCAGAGTTTTCTATTTTTAGTGGTACAGTATATGCCATGGCAGATCCTGTCAAAGGAAGGCTAAATTAGAGTTTCTGTCTCAAGTTCAAAATGTCAAATCAAAGTAAACTTTCACATTTTACACCCTGGAAGGATTTTTTTATTAGAAATATTCTTGTAAACTGGTTGTAAATTATTTAACATTCTCTTTCAAGCAGGTGTTTGTAACTCTTTAATTCTAGATACACACCACCACACTGTACCAAACACCAACATGGCACGTGAGATTGCCTCATTGTCTTTGAACACATGGCTGATTTTCTCCTCTGTCTCTATTGTTTTTAAGCAAATAGTGTTAGGGAGCATTTTAAAAAGAGAATATAAAAACATCATTTTGCTGTTAAAATAGAATCGCATATATTATAATGTAAAAAACACCTACTGCTGTGATTGCCATATCTGCCTATTTGCAAACAACATGGCTCCTAGAAGGCCAATTTTGTTGAAATTTGGCCTACTTATTATCGAAAGAAAATTTGTCAGAAACATTACATTTTTGTTATTGTATCCTAAATACAGTGCAGTGTACAATGTTGAAATTTCAGAATCTCCCATAGAAAATTGCTGAATTTCTCAACATGTGAGCTCTAACCAGAGAAACATTCTGCGAGACTTCGGTTATGAATTTGTTTACTGGGAGAGGTCATGTTAACTTTTATATTTAGTATATTTTCCTCATTTACTCATCCAACAGCCAGAGCTGATGACAAAGAGATTCAGCAATACAATCTGCACACACACAAAGCGCTGGCACACCAACTCATTTCTCCTGCTGCTTGAGGCACGTTAACTGTAACCTACCTAGAAATGAACGTAAGTAGAAGGGAATCACAATGCATCTTTAGGCATCACTCTAAGCACTGAGTGAACAAATCGCTGTGTATAATTATGTATGTGATGTGACCACATCACATTTTTGGACAAGTGAGGGGAACTGCAGCTTCCTTTCCAGGTCCACTCACCTCTCCCACCCATGCAACTTCTGAAGAACGTTGCCTTTGGTCTTTCTTGAGGTGGGTGGTCTCTCCCCTGCTTTGATGAACTGGATGCACGGTGATACTATCCCCTGGGTTTACTGTTTGTTAACTATCTCCTGATACTTCAGCTTCCTTATGAACAAAGCCATGAAGTTGCTGCGCCAAGCGTACTTTACTGAAGTAATGACACTCCTATAAGAACTGGTGTCATACTGTATGTGAAGTAACACAGATAAAAAAAGCATAATATGATATAACTTTGCAATGAGCTCAAGAGCATCTCACAAACAAGTGCAGACATTGGTTAATTTGTTTTGGGATGTTAGAGAAACAGTCAATGCAGTAAAACAGGTAAGGCAGGCTTTGAACCACCTTCAGGAAAAGGTTTTTGGGCTTTCTGTTGTTTCTGTATTTTTAGAGTTCTTGATGACAAAAAGTACATGGTCTAATGTTTGGGTTAGTTCTTTGTTTTATAATGCTTGGCAGAACGGTGGAGTAAATCTATCCTGCATCATTGACTTGAAGATGAAATGGTTTCTTTACTTGTCATGTTTGTTGGGAAACACTTCTAAGTTTTGAAAAGTCTGTATTTTTACTGATTAATACTTCAATTAAGTCCTTCCATTGCTGTCTGCTTTTTCCCCTTTAGCTTTTCCCCAACGATGTTCATCTGACTGGCTCAGTTTTGTATTTTCCGGGTTTCCAAGTGACAGTCTCTCTAACCTTCAATGACTAGCTCCACTATTTATGTATCGCTCACATGTGCACAAAGATCACTAATAAACTGATTGTTTTGTACATGTGCCTTGTAATTGGTCCCTAATTGCATAATTAGCTTTTCCACTAATTGCAGTTGCTTAGCCCAGGACTTCTGTAGAGAAAACCTAAAAGGACGAAATGGTAAAATGCAATGGACTACATGGGGAAAAGAAAAGCAAAATGCAGTTTCATATTGATCCTTCCTAACTTAAGGACTTAATGCTGTTTATGTAACAAAACTTTTGTTTTAAAAATGAAACTTTTTGCTCCTAGTTTCAGGTTTATCAATCAGGTTGTTGAAGTATTATTCCTGGAGATTTTGATTTATACACATTGTGAAGGCTAGGGGGTCACCAGTGAGCTCCAAACCCCAAACATGAATACACAAACACAGTCCTGGGTTCAAATAAAGGGTGTTTATTATAGACTTTGTAAACACAAGCACAGAAACAAGATGTCTCCTCTCCTCTCCTCTCTCTACCGCACTGCTCTCCTCCAGTCGAGTGTTGCCTTCCTTCCTCCCAGCTCCAAATCACCTGGACAAGGTAACGTGGTCCCTTATATTGAGGACCCGGAGTACTCCCAGTGCTATGGCTTTGCCTGTTGGAAAGACTTCCAGGTTGTATGGTTGTCCCTGCAGCACCCTCTTACAGCACCCGTGGACCTCAGCAGGGCTGTGCTAATGGGCTACAATTCCTGGCATTCCGTGCTGGTGTTCAAACAGACATTGACATCCGGGGTTGATGCCATCTAGCTTCCTGGCGGAATAAACAGCCCTTTGAGCCATTGAAGGTATTGTAAATATATCCGGTCAGGATGCCTGTCCATCCATCTGGGGGCTTCCCTTCCGGATAAGGAACCTTTTTCTCTCCTGGGTGGGATGCCCATCCATCCCATATGGCAATTACAACATTTAATGAAGATAGATAGAAGTATTTTGCTTATATAGCACAGCAAATGTACTATCACTATTTCATATTTATAACTAGAGATGACTGAACCCTGCTGAATTCACTTTGCCTCGAGTTGGGCAAAAATGCAGAAATGTTTGGGAATATATGTAAACTCGGAGATGTACATTGAAGTTAATGGGGAAGGAGAAATTCAACTAGTTTTGAGTGGATTATAATGGTGCAGTGGTCTTTTAAGTGTTTCTTTCAGCTAGAAAAGTATTTTTCGACTATGCTGTAAAGATTATTGTGCCCAATAATGTGATCTGAGCTGTGAGGCAGCAGTGATAACCACTGAGCCCTAGAGATAAAATTAGATATCAAGTCCTGCTACAGTTTTGTGATGTCAGACTGGACTCACAAAGCATCATGGGGCACTGGGGCAAAAAAAAAAGTTGGCCTAAGCAGGCCGCAGAGCCAATATTAAGGGTAAAATCATGGTAATGCACTGCAAAACACAACTTATACCCAACACAACTCTACTTGGTCACATTTACATTTTAGAAGACGAAAGTGGTAGGAATGTGTTTGCGGTAAATTTAACACAAAATCACTAGCTAATCTAATGCATAATCATTATTTCAAAATTGATACAATTACCAAGCCTAGAACAATGTGCTTCTTAGCTTCTTCTAGTGATATACTGATTAACATTTCTGCCTCACAGCTCATGGGACATGGGCTGGATGTCCAGTTCAGCCACTGTTCAAGCTAAAACTGGACATATTACATTAACTGGTAACTGTAAATTTGCCAGTTGTCTGTGAATGTAGGTGGGACCTGTGTCACCACATTTGCTTGAACAGCCCATCATAGCTCTTCTCAGGGGAAACAATATAGGTTCAATAAAATGGGTGAAGGTGTTGATGTAAAGCTTAACAAAACTGAAGCATGTTGTGGAATGAACACCTGGTCTAAAACCGAGCAAAACAAACCTGATTAATGAAAAAAACAAAAATATTCCATTTCCAGCATGACACTCACTCCAGTACAGTGTGTGCTGTGACTCTGTCCTCTGTAAAAGTTCTCATAGCTTTAGGTTTTTAAACAAAAATACTGCAGTTGAAAATCAACTGAATGTACAGTGTTGTAGTTTGTGAGCCCTTTTCTGTATTTCTGCACAAATGTGATCTAAAACAAGGTCCGACTTTTTCAGAAGTCCTAAACTAAAGAGAACACAATTAAACAAATCACACAAAAAAGTGTCCATTTATTTAGTGAGGAAAATTATACAATGATATTTGTGTGTGTAAAAGTATGCAAACCTCTAGGATTACCTGCTCATTTGTAGGGGACATTCAAGTTAGTTCTTGGAAAGTGGGAGGTGCCCTATTTATAGAACAAAAATCGGGGTCTTCACTATCAAAATCTGATCTTCACCACATGGCTTTGTAGAAGTGGGTCATGCCTCAATTAAAGGAGATTTCTTGGGACCTCGGAATAAAGGTTGTTTATGATCAAAGGAAAAAAAAATCCTACAAAGTTTGGACTCTTATCAGTCCATGTTCACTCAGATCATGCACAAATGGGCGAAATTCAACATCATTGCTACCATCCCCAGGAGTAGACAGCCAACATAGATCCCACAAATTGTGAGCTGTGAATTCACAAAGAACCTCAGGGTAACATCTAAAGATCTGAAGTCCTGTCTTGCTTAAGCTAATGTCATTGTTCAAAAGCTCATCAGGAGAGCCTTGAAAAACAATGGTGTGCAGGTCAGTGCTGCAAGGAGAAAGCAACTACTCTCCAAAAAGAACTTTGTTCCCTGTCTGCAATTTGCTAAAGACCAGGTGAATAAGCTAGAGGGCAATGGGAAGAATGTCCTATGGATGTTATGAATCCAAAAATAGACCGTTTTGGCTTGAATGAGAAGTGTTATGTTTCGTAAAAAGCAAACACTGTATTCCAGCATAAGAACCTTACCTCATGTGAAACAGTGCTGGCAGTATCATGGTTTGGGCCTGATTTGTATTGCCTCTGGACCAGACCAACTTGCCATTATTGATGGAGTTATAAATTCTGAATTGTACCAGAACTACAACTGAAGAGAATGTGGTCATGCAGCAAGAAAACAACCCTAAACACATAATTCATTCTGTCATAGGTTGGATAAAATAGAGGAAAGTTCACATTTTGGAAAGGGCAACTTAAAGTTCTGACATTAGTGCTATAGAAAAGTTGTGGATGGACCTGAAGCAAGCAGTTCTGCAAGGAGGAAGGGGCTAAAGTTTCTCCAAGCAGATCTGCAGGGATGATCAATAGTTACCGGAAACATTTAGTTGAAGTTATTGCTGCCCAAGGGAGGGGGTGTCGGGGTCACCCCAGTCACCCCAACTACAGAAAGCACAAAAATAAGTAACGTCGGATTGTTCTCCTCAGTAAATAAATGAACAAGTATAATGTCTTTGTCATTTGTTTATTGGGTTCCCCTTTTCTAGTTTTAGAACTTATGTAGAAGTCTGATCACAATTTAGGTCATAGTTATGCAGAAACCGAGAAAATTCTAAAAGGTTCAAAAACGTTCTAGCACCACTGTAATGTCTACCTACAAACTGAATGCATTTCATATTTTACCTCTCCCAGCATTTTGCTATGTATATTCCAGGCCGAGATTGCCCACTGTTGACCCAGATTCCACTCTCAAATAGGCTCGCTGATGAGTGACAGCACCGAGTACTGAGCTTGAGACAGCGCAGACCCAAATGGACAGAAGAAACTTCACCAATTACCATAATAGAAAAGTAAGGTAAATGTATCTGTTTAGATCATTGTTCTGCCTTAATGCTTAATTTTGTAAATGAAATGTCAGCTAGGACTGCAGTTCATCATAAGCCATTGGTGGTGGCTGGACGATCTGGTTGGCCTGCTACTCTGCTTAGTCTTTGGCTTAACTGCAACCGCCATGCTGCACAAAAGGAGATGACACATTAATGAGAGCTCAAATCCAGAGAGTTTAAGGATGGCATTCAGGAATCACATTAACTTGTATTAAGACACTGATGTATGCCTGCCATGAGTGCCTTTTGATGGCTGTCTGGCACCTTTAACTCTAACTGGTATAATTTGCTCTTTTAATTCTCATTTTGCAGATTAAAACAGTATGCTCCTCTATCCCTGAAAAACAAACAGCAGCAGTCCCCAAATTATTTTAAATATCACCATATTAATCTTCAAGTACATTCTAAACTCTCATTTTGCAAAGGTACAATGGCTGTGCCTTCCTCCAACCTTTTCCTTCCTTCTAATCTCTCAAATTTTGTGGCTGGCCAAGAAGAAGAAATGTAAGGAGATCCCTATAAAATCCACAAAGATTTGTTTAACAATAGATGTTACCTTGATCCAATGATTAACCCTTTCTACTGATTGACTGCTCTTTTCCTAAGGTACTTATTACCAGTTTTATTTTGTTCACAGCCGCATTAAGAGGTCAATATGACAGCTGCATTTCACCCCAGTAAGTGTACAGATAGACTGTTAGGCACAACCAGCAGACTGTGTTGCCAATTTAATCTTGCCGTGTTTTCAGAGAAAGCAAGCCGACGTAATGTAAGACTAGTCATAGTCAAAGTGAATGATTCCTGCTTCATTATATGATGTAGTTTCATTCAGGCACTTGCCCGGTTGTTTTTTCCAATCTGACTTTCGATTTGCTGGTAGACGAAAGAAAACAAATTCTCAAGTACACTTAAAAGGGTAGAAAACACTTCCAAAATGACAAAATTGTGAAAAAAGGAGAGGAAATGGTTTATGAAAGGAGCAGTCCAGGTAGTATGTGGCGTGGCAGATTATTATGGCCAGGAACACAAAAGATTAACCTCCCTTGTTCATTATACTTAAATATACTACATTATAATACTAAAAAAAAAAATCAATAACCAGACTCCGTGAGATGGTGGCCACCTCACCAACATGCGGTTCACTTGGGTGGAACTATTTCGTTTGTTTGAAACCAAAGGGTTAGCCCAATGGATGGTGGCAAACGTTGGTCCTAGGGATGTGACAAAGGTAGTGACTCCTACTGAATGGTGGCTATCTATTGGATAGGACCAAGGAGGCCCCATAATAAAGTGGTGACCAGAGGTGAGAGGTCTCTCACATGGACCTAGATCAGTTTTATTACATCTTCTGCGGTTGTGTAGTACCCTTAATGCTTCCCCACCCCTCACCTTTATTGACTGCATCAGATTTGCCACTGATATTGTGCATCCTGAACTATAGATGTCCTAACCCTTGGGGTGAACTATTATCCAACCTGGACACCCTTCAGACCAGTGAATATCATGGTGTAGGGAACCTCAAACTTGGAATGGTACAAGTGCATGCCCATTATATGTGTGTGTATACAGACTTTTGTAGCAGGGTTGACTTGTGGCCTTTACCCATAAGATGGCCCCTGAACACATACAGCTCCTTGGATGTTTCCTTAATGGATTTGAGGAGCACTGTATTCCTCAAAGGGCAGCTAGGCAATGCCTTGTCAGAAATGCCTCTGCTTACTGCTTTAAGACTCCAGACTTAAGCACTTGCATTGCCAGCTATGGAATTTTTATCCTTTAATGATGACACCATGATTAGCCCTGTACCACACATTTAAATTGTTCCTTTGCTCTGGTTTCGGAATCATTACTCATGTTCCACTTGTTCTGTACACTGGATATCCTGGCCACTGCTTCTGGGCACAGCCATTGTAATTATAATTGTTAAGTATTCTAGTATATAAAACATAAGCAAATTAAATGAAATCCTTCTTGCTTTCAGTTTTTCTAGCAGATGGCCTATATACTGTAAAAAGAGTATAAATCAGGTTAATCAAGATATCAATTACTGAATATTGTGAATTATGCCTATGACCTATAATAAGCAGTCTGAACGTTCGAGTGTATTTCATGGCTTCGTTACTGGGGACTGTATGCGGATTTCCTTTTCAACTTCCAGATTCACATAACTACCTGGGACCACTGCTTTATATTCTGTAGTTTCTGTACAAAGTGCACAAAAGTGGGAATCATTGAGCACAGCCAAAGCTTTTAGCCCAAGGAGTACACCAGCTTAGATGATAAAAAGAAAACTTAAGACTATCATAAATTATAAACAGCATAAAATGAATAAAAGGAAATCTAAGACAGTCCAAGCTGAAATGCTTCAATTGAACTTTGCCAGGCAATGTAGTGGCTAAGAATTTCTCTTGGTGTTGCATTCACACACAAAAGAAAAGAAAAGATAAGATAACTAACAGCACAATATACAATACATGACAACATCCCAACAAAATAAAATTATACACGATAGTTGAATATTGCACAAAAGCACAAGTTTAAAAAAAAAAAAAAAATAGATGGTGAAGAACTGCAGTCATGCCCTGTGATGGTGTGGGTCAGCTCCACACTCCCAGTTGCTCAAGGGAGCCCCTTGAACATGCCACTGTCTGCAACATAACCAAGGGATGAGATTAACAGATGGGGGCACATACAGCCAGACAAGGGGTAGGTGAATAAAGGTACCGAAGTACTTTTATTAAAAACAGTCAACAAACAAATAAGTGAAGGTTAAAATCCAAATAAAGGATACTTATTTAAATCAGGGGTTAAAAGCCAGAGATGATCTACAAAACTTTGAGCCCCAACTACTGCCCTTTTAAACTCGACTCCTCCCCTTATCCTGTTCAGACTTTGCAGAAGGAGGAGATGCTCACCAATGAGTGAAGTCAACCTTTATATCCTGGCTCAGGTCCCCATTGCCCGGCCATCGGCAATACAGTAGACCCCCATGAAGTTGCGGTTCAGAGTTTGCGGCCTCAGTCGTTTGTAGATTTTTCCTTAGAACCTAACTAATAATTGTTAGCGGAAACTGCAAATATCCTCCGCAATTTTGTTATGGCTTATTTCGTGGCAATACTGTACTGTAGAGAGAACAGGAAGCAACCGCTGAGGGAAGCGTAGTTTGGGATGTTGAAAGTAACCAATCTGAGAGCGCTATTCATTTCTCCTTGCTGCCGATTGACTGCTGCCCTGTGATGCGTCTCCAGCTGAGTGTCCTCGTGTTTTCTATTTTGCTATTCTTAAACGCACAAGATGCCACCGAAACACCCTGCACCTTCTAAGGATTCTGGCACTGAGCCTAAGCGCCACAGGAGAAGGTAGAACTACTGGATTTGCTCCAGAAACTAAAAAGTTATGCTGCAGTAGCGCGCCATTATGGCATCAATGAAAGCACCGTACGCTACATAAAGAAGAACAAGGCAGTGCTCAGGAGTACCGTATCTATAAGTTTCGGTGATAGTGCCAAAAAGGTAACGACCATAAGGAATAAAATTATCATCAGGATGGAATCTGCCTTGGCATTGTAGATCACCGACTGCAGGAAGAACAACATCCCCTTGGACGGTAACATCATCCGTGAGAAAGCACGGAAATTGTACCAGCAGTTCTCTACAGGAGACAATGTAGAAGGTACCGAAGAACCGCAACCAGGACCATCAACAGCACCGGAGCCTGAAGATTTTCAAGCCAGTAAGGGATGGTTTGATCATTTTCAGAAATTATTTAATATTAAAAGCATCTCTCTACATGGAGAGGCTACATCTGCCGACAAAGAAGCCGTGGAGAAGTACCCTGAGACATTTAGGCACGTCATAGAGGAGAAGGGATACAAGCCCGAACAAGTTTTTAACATGGATGAGACTGGCTTGTTCTGGAAGATGCCGCCGTCCAGAACTTACATCATGAAGGACGAAGCCAAAGCTCCAGGGTTTAAGGCACAGAAGGACAGAGTGACACTTATAATGTGTGGCAATGCTGCTGGTTACATAATGAAACCTGGCCTCATCTACAAATCAGCGAACCCTAGGGCCCTCAAAAACAAAAAAAAACTTGCTGCCTGTCTGCTGGATACACAACCCTAAAGCCTGGATTACCAAAATCCTTACTTCAAACTGGTTTCACCAGTGCTTCATCCCTCAAGCCAAGGAATACCTCCACGACTTAGGCATGGATTTCAAGGTGTTGCTTATTATGTATAATGCTGGTGGCCACCCTTTGGATTTGCATTACGAGGGAGTTCAGACCGAGTTCCTCCCTGCCACCTCACTCATCCAACCTTTGGATCAAGGCGTATTTCCGTGCTTTCAAGGATTTCTCTCCGGATGCAATGGACACAGATGAGAATTTTACATTAAAGGGTTACTGGCATAACTTTACAATCGCAACGTGCCTGTTAGTCAACCAAGCTGCTCTTAAGGAGATGAGAAAGGAAATCCTCAATGCCTGCTGGAAGAAGCTGTGGTCAGAGTGTGTCCATGACATCAAGGTCTTATCACCAAAAAAATTCAGCACGAGGCTGTCGACAAGGCCGTGAGACTGGCAAAGATACTGGGTGGTGAAGGTTTTAACAACATCACTCAAGATGAGGTCAACAACCTTATCAATGCCCACTCTGAACCCCTGATGGACGAGGATTTGTTGGAGTTAACAAAGTCTGCCAGCAAAGAGGAGGAGGAAGAGACAGATCCAGTGCAAGAGGAGGAGGAGGAGCAGGGCCTGACATTGGAAAGTCTGTCCCAGATTATTTGGACATCGAAGGAGTTACAAGGGATGATTGAAGCATTGGATCCCTATATGGTTCGGGCTCTCAAAGTTAATATGGCATCGATGCTGCCATTCAGACATATAAAACATTCCTCGCAACCATGAAGAAACAACGACAGCAACTTCCCATCACAACGTTCCTCAAACCTATAAAGAAAAGCCAGCGCCAAACACCACCAGAAGAAGATCCGTCCGAAGATACGACTCCTCCTGAAGTACCTGAAGATGATGTGCCACCCGAGGAGTTGTAAATCCCCTGCATCGTACTGCACTGCTAATATTATTCACCATTGGTGAGTACCCGTACATTTTACTATATTTTAATTACTACCTATATACTGTACTTATAACAAAGAAACAGTTCTCTAAAGTGCTCCAGTAATACCCACCACCATCCTCAGCCTCATAAACTGCTGTCCATTGCTCAGGTGGTCCTTAATCCAGTAGTTTGCTTACAGAAATCAGACCCGTCCTTTCTTCCTTTAAAGCCTTCAGTTACTGTAAATGCTGTAAAAATCGATGTGCTGTCAAAGGCTCCATTTGTCTTCACTTTGAAGACACTGGTTCTCTCTCTCCTCCCATTTATAATAAGCAGTGGCTCAAATGCTGCATCTGCTTATTAGTCAAACCAACAGAAATCATCATGGAGAATCTCACGTTTTTATCCACTTGGACAAAGTTGCAGTACAAAAAGGAAAGAAGCTCAGACATTTCCTTTGCAGAGAGCCTTTTCATGCTCCGTATTGTGACAGCAGCTATAAAGTTGTAATAATGAGTTCAAGGTGTCCAGTCTAGAATATTCCTGACCATTCTGTTGAACTAATCTGCGTTTTAAGCATAGCAACTTGAAGATCCAAATACAGGGTGTCCATAAAGTCCGTGTGCAATTTAAAATAGTTGTAACTTTGTAAGTATATGTGATAGAAAGAATCTGTAAAAAGAACTAGAAAGAAGAAACACTTACATTTTTTGTTGTTCTTGTTAAATTTTCAACATATCCACCGTCATTACTAATACAAAAGGTAATACAATTCTGTAGTTCTTAGAAAACATTTTCAAGCTGATTTTCAGTAATACCAGCAATCATATCAGTTATCTTAGCTTGCAAGTCTTCTAAAGATCGAGGTTTGGTGGAATAAACGTTAGTTTTCACATGTCCCCATTAAAAGAAATCCAGGGAAGTCAAATCTGGTGAACGTGGAGGCCAAGAAAATGGTCCACCTCTTCCAATCCATCTGTTAGGGAATTTCTCATGTAGAAACGGCCTGACATGCAAAGCAAAGTGACATGGAGCACCATCTTGTTCAAACACTGTATTCTCTATCAGTCCTAATTGTTCAAGTTGAGAAATAAAGTCATTTTGCAGCGTTTCTAAATAGCTATCACCAATAACAACACGCCTTTCAAAAAAGAATGGCCCTATGACTCGAGTTTTTTTCCCCAAAGCAGACCACACATTAACTTTGGGAGAATCTTTCATGTTCAACTGACTCGTGTGGATTTTCAGTTCCCCAAATATGGCAAAAATAAAACTTCTGAAGACAAAAAAAAAAATAGATACATCAAGCTTTCTAATCATTTTTATGAATTCTATCACATATACTTACAAAAATTACAACTATTTTAAATTGAACACAGTATTTATGGACACCCTGTACAGTTTTGACATTTACATTATAAAACTTGGTTAAGCAACTCACCCAGAGTCAGTTAACTGGTGGCTAAAATGTCCACTACCTTGGCCAATGGACCACACAGCCTAAAGTTAGGGGCAGTAATTACAGACTGTAAGGAGTGACATTCTACTCTGCTGACAGTATAATTACTTATATATACTTATAATTACTAGTGGTAAGTTACATAAATACTAACTGTGGTAAGACACACTTACTGTGACAGAGTTTGTGTGTGTGAGAGGAGTCAACGTGCAGTTTATAAAGATAAATGAGGGTGTAAAGAGTGATTAAAAGGTAGTGCCTAGCGGTCTCCGGTACAGTGGGAAATGAGGAGAGGAGCACTAGTCTACTCGACCCCAGCCAGGATGTACGAAGGTATCCAGGTAACAGATGCCATGCTGTGAAGGAATGGGAAGGAAATACACAAAACCAAACCATTTCAGCGTGAGCTAGGAGGACCCAAGAATTAGGGTGTACTCATACTAGCAATCTGTTCTGTGCCTGAGCACGTTTGTCTACATGTAACCCTCCAAAGTCTAGTTTGTTTGACTAGTGTAAATCGCTCTGTGCCGGGTCAACTATTCTGTGCCGGGTAAACTATACTGTGCCCTGGCCTGCTTGGAAGAGGTGTGCTCAGACACAATTCAGTAGGATTTGGGAACTGTCTGTTTGGTAAACATACCCGAGCGTGGAAAAGACATGATGTCATTGATGCAACCAATCAGATTTTCATTTCATTCAATACCATTTGAGTTTAAAAAAAAACAAAAAAAAAACAGGGTTTTATTCTTACCATACAAGTGGACATGAATTGTAGTTGACAAGAAAAGCTACAAATTCCTCCCTTAACATCATTTGTCTGTATAAAAATCTTCTTGTAAGTGCAGCAAGATTAACAATAAAACGCCACGCTGCATACTCAAATCTGTAAGAGGGTAGAGCGTTATCCTGCCCTACACAATTCAAAAAAACTAAATAAATGTCATTCTGTGCTTGGATCTTTTTTGGCTTTAGAATTTTGAGCACAGTGTCAGTGCAGGCCAGCAGAAGAGTAGGGGAGTGGGGACAAATCGCGCTAGAGCATGATACAGAAGTAGAGTGAGTATACCCTTACTAGGGACTACTTACCAGAGAGGGGTTGATATGGTATACGTGCGTGTGATCGTGAGCATAGGCTTTGAGGGCTTTCTTCTCTTTGCGCCATGTAGGAAAAGTTATGTAACAGTATGCTAGGTGATTGGAAGGAGCTTGGGGAGAGGATTAATCCGATTGGTGGATGGAATCCAATGGGCTGTATAAAAGGAAAGATTAGAAATTCACAAGGATAGAGAGCTTGCCTTTGTGATGGAGGTTGAAAGGTCTGCCAGGTGGAGGGATGTACCGCCGATACTCCTGAGATGCTTGAGGCAAGGAGGTGGTGGTGGTGGTACACATACTCTTGGTTTTATCCCCTACAGCTGTTTAAAGAGTGGGGATAAATAAAGAATGCACTGAAGGTTTGTTTTATTTTGCATCTTGGCTGTGCGGAGGAAGTCCTTGAGGGTCCCTGGAATCTATACTAATAAAAGGCAAAGCCCTGACTGACTGACTCATCACTAATTCTCCAACTTCCCGTGTAGGTAGAAGGCTGAAATTTGGCAGGCTCATTCCTTACAGCTTACTTACAAAAGTTAGGCAGGTTTCATTTCGAAATTCTACACATAACGGTCATAACTGGAACCTACTTATGTACATATATACAGCCATAGCCTGCAGCTCGGTCCCCCCGTGTGAGGCGGAGTTGCGTCCCTCATCGTCACGCCTCCCACGTAATTGAGCGCCTGCCCATATAAGGCCGTCCGTCAGTGGCAATCCAATAGACACGCTGCCGCTAAATATTCGCGGGTGAAGGACTGTGCTTATGCAAACGAAGATAAGATGGTCAGGGATAGACTAGTGTTTGGCACAAACTTAGCGAAAGTGCGAGAGAAACTTAAGTGCCAGGTCTTAGCTAACATTAAATAAAGCCGTGGACATCGCAAGATCGCACGAGATAGCACAAGCACAGCTGAGAACCTTCGATTCATGTTACCGAGCGGCTCACGTGAACTGACTGTGAACGGAGTACGCAGAGAACAAGAAAGAGCTCCAAAGAGCGCTGAACAAAAAACACATTACACAATTGAGAAGGTAGCAAAAGAATATGAAGCGAGTGACGCATACAAGCATATTCATAAGTGCAGCTACTGCGGAAACAAAGCATGGTGTAAAACGTAAGTTTAAATTAAGTTTATAGACACGCTGCCGCTGGCGTTTGTCATGCCTACGACGAATACGATATTTGCGAGATACAAGTTTAAATGAGAAGATGCAGGGTATAAACAAGACTTTTGATTACTTTGTAACGGAGTTAAAATTGCTGGTGAAAGTCTGTGCTTATGCAAACGAAGATGAGATAGTCAGAGATAGAATAGTGTTAGCACAAACTCAGCAAAAGTGCGAGAGAAACTTTTAAGTGCCTGGTCTGAGCTAACATTAAATAATTGCTGGTGAAGGACTGTGCTTATGCAAACGAATCAGAAAGCAAGGTTTCGTTATTTTTAAAATGTTTCCCTTTCTTTTTCATAACTTCTTTAACACACTTCTTCTCTGCTGCGAAGCACAGGTATTTTGCTAGTAGCTTGATAAAAGGTGAAGGGGAAAGAAATTTGAGACTTCTTGCGCGTTTCGTTTTTGGAGACTGCAAAAGTCCTGGGCAGTCCCTTCTGTACTATTTGAAAAGGAAGAAGGGAGCAGCACTTAAGGTGTGTTTTGTTTTTTTTGTTTTTTTTTTTGCATTGGACGCATGAATGATTGGACTTATGAATGCGGGCCCTTCTCACTTAATAAACAAGTTGGACACACTTGATATTTTTAAATTGCTTGGTTTATAAAATAAAGAAGTCTGGTTTTGTAACATCTCGGCTGTGGCTCGCTTGTTCGCTCACTCCCTCTGGTTTATCCTTACTACGACTACTTGATTCCCTCAGTTGAACCGTTGCCAGGTATGTGGAGAAGATAGGGTGTCACACTAACAATATTGTGTAGTATGAGAAAGAGTGCACTGTCATCGACATTAGTGGTATTACAGGCCTTAGTACCCAATCATCCAGAAAACCAGGATGTGTACATCAACGGCTTGAGAAGACGCAAGGGTGGATTACCTGCTGCCTTGTAATTTGTACTGATGACGTTACCAAAAATAATGAGTAACTGATGCAGAAGCACATTATTGAAAAGCAGACCGTTAGGAAAACAGCACAATTTAAAGCACATATAAAGCCCAGTGCCATAGCCAGATTTAAACCGGTCTCACTTCCTTTAGCGGTTTTCTATGATTAAATTAAAATTTAATAAAATCTCTTTTAAAATCATTGTGCATTGCCTTTATGTATTTGTTCATAACTTATGGATGTACAGTATTTCATATAAGGCTTTGCCTCAACAAAACTCCAACAAATGGACAACCACCACATTGGAATTGCAAGTGAAGATTAAGACGATGGTGATAACTCGGCTAGACCACAAAAATGAATGCAAGAAGGTGCATGGCAAGTGGAATTTTGGACAACATAACAGGTTAGTCAAGGGTGTTGAGTCCAGAGGTAACGGAGGGCAGGGACCATAGGGGTCTGTATTGAGATTAGAAGCCAGATGAGCCTTCAAATAAAAGAGCACATGCAGTAGCAATAAGATGAATCCTGCAGAAGTTGCTGAGTATAAGCAACAAAAACAAGTGGAGATCAAACAAAGCAAAAATACAGAAAGGCAGCTTCAATCAAGCAACACCTTAAATATGGCATCAAACAGGAGAGGAAAACCATTGAAGTGTTTAATGGGGTGGGCTGCAAGTCCCAGGGAACAAACATGTTTTGTGAACAGCAGAAGCCAGGGAGAAATTTTTTCCATTTCAGAACAGTGAGCCTGAAATGATTTGATATCTTTGCTCATGCCATTAGGATTGAGCCAAAATAAAATAAAATAATCACACAAACATGAATCCAAAATTTGATTCTCTTTCCTCAACCGATTTCTTTCTTGATATTGAAAGAGTGCGAGTCTCTACCCAAGTTTCTTTTGAGCCAAGTTTGCATGCTTTGTTATGCAACTGTCAGAAAGCACCATAAATTAAATTAGTGTGTTTGATGTAACTGAAATAATGATAAAAGAAAATAACCAATGGGAACAAAAAAAAAAAAAAAAATATACTGAGATAACACAAAAAAAATAAAATGAATCACTTACACATTCCTGACACGCATCACAGAGAGAGAGAGATTTAATTTTAGTCATGCATTTAATTTTTAGTTTTTTGCTCTCTATAGAGAGATAGATATAAAAATCCTGGAATGGAAAAGCAAGGCAATGATACGTGATCTTCTTGGAAGTTCTTGGAAGACATTTAAAAGACCCACGAGACAAAAATGACTGGCCAAGGAGAGAGTCTTGCGGGGACAAGAGATTGTCCCAGGACAGTCTTGTGGGGACTTGGAACATAAGATTCTTGCAAGACACACCCTTCTTAAGTAAGAGCATGGACAGCCAGCAAAACAATGTCATGTAAAGTCACGTGGCACACAGATCCTGTGCTCTCAGCAAAGAAGAAAGAGCAGCGTGGAGAAAAGTGACCCAAGGCGCGATACATATGCAGAGAAAGGTACAGAATACGAAAGCAGTAAAATTCGATAGTATTGTAGTGTCCCAGCCAAGCTGAAGCCTTTTTCGTTTTAAGTGACTGTTGGGTCCAATTGAGGGAGGGCAGATTACAGCACAGCAGACTTATAGCTGTGTGCCGATTGATGTGGTAAGGGGGAGGTGAGACCCGTGGAAGGTGGGATTGGAGAGGGTGCTAGAAAGTTGTGTTTGTGGGGGTTACGCAGTCGGCGATTGTTAAAGTAGAACTTTTGTGACACTTTATTACGTCAGTTGCTACAGTATCCAAAAAAAAAAGAAAGATAGTAAAGATTGCATTGATGCAAACAAAAAGAAATTAATCATCAGCATCAGAACCAGGTGAAACTGAAAAAATAGCAGGACAAATAGAGGTCAGAAATAAAAGACAAGAGTGTAAAACAAACTTGTTTCACCTTCGGATCATTCAATGCACAAAACGTGCATGTACACAATAATGGACCATACACTATGAGAATCTGTGGTCCCGCACAACAGCCACATTTCCAAAGAAGAAAAAAAAAAAGCTTTTAAAATTGTATACCTGATTAACCAAACAAAGGGGTTGGCGCTATACACATGAAGAGCAGGTTACAGATTATGAAAGCAGTGGAATTCGAAAGCCTCAAAAATTAAAAAACAAAAAAAAAAAAAAAAAAAGCACGAAAAAACAAGGTAAGAAATAAAAGACAGAGTAGAAAACAAAGTAAAACGTCATAAAGAGGTTATAAAACAAGGGGGCCAAACACATGCAGAGCAAGATACAGAATATGAAAGCAGAAAGAAAAAAAAAAAAAAAAACACGACAGTGTCAAAACAAATAAAGTAAACATCGTATTAGCTCAAACAAAGAGAAATTATTACTTGGAGAAATAACGAAAAGGAGAATAGAGATCGAATATATGGACATAGGTGATATGTCAGAAGTATGTAAATATTGTGAGGCTTTGAAGTTTAAGTCAGAGAATTTCAAAAACAGGGTTTACCTCACATGCATTTATTAGTTACTTTGCAAAAAAAAAAAAATTAACTGCTGATGATGTAGATCATTTTGTCTGTGCTGATTTTCCAAACAGAGAAACCTATCCTAAATTATGGTACAAAGTCATTAAACACATGTCTCACTGACCTCATTTAAAAGATTTAGCATATTGGGACATGAAAGATTCCAAATATTGTTTTACAGAAGTTCTGAAATAAGTGAATCCAATGAAACAGCAACAATTTAAAGAAGAAGAAGAAGAAAAAAAAAAGTTTGTATCCGGAAAACCAAACATGGGGGTTGGCAAACGAAGCGAGCAGGGGGCGAAGCCCCTAGTAAACTATATTTTAAAACATGCAGTTTGAGAATCTCAGTTAAGACAGACCGATAAAACAGAGTGCTTTCCAGAGTGGGAAATCTAGCTCTTATTGTAACCACTGCACCACTTCAATGAACACTTGTGACTTTACTAAAGAGAAGAGAGCAGTCAGAGTGAGGCACCATTAAGGCATATTGCCGTTGGTATTAAGGAGCCCCAGTCACGTTTGACACACTTCTCCTGAATAATTCATTGGCTGAAAGTCCTCAGTGTGTCAGAGACAAGGTGTGCAGTATTCTTCATGATGACACTCCCATATTTTTTTTTCATTCTCTTCCCACCCGATCAATTCCTCCACCAGGTTCAGCGTACCTCACTTACCCGAGCCTGCCTTCTTGGTGGGTCACACTAAGTGATGTTACCAGCCCAGCACACCACAATGTAGAAAAATCTCACTGGCTGGCATAATGGAACTACCCACACTACAGGAATAAAGCCTTCCAAGAAAAACATGAGCCTGACCCTTCTTGTATAGTTGCTCTGTATTTTTGTTGGCACCAACATCCAAAAGATGTAGCATTTTACACTTTTATAAAGTAAAAACTGCAAGTTCTAATTGAATTGACTGGGCTAGAACTTTATACTGCCAATTCGTCCAATCTTGAACTCAAGTTTCACTGAAATTAGTAGTCATTGCAAACATGAGTTCAGACCAATTCTGGAGATGTGGGTAACTGAACCCATTTTGTACTGGGATACAGTTCTTTATAAAAGAGTTAAGTTGTACCCAACAGATGAAATTTCATTAGAAAGCAAATTGAGCTAAACTCAGTGGGTGGAGTCATAAGCATGGGTGTGGTTAAGAATCTAACTTGACCAATAATGTGCAGTGCTTAAAAGTCAGGTGGATGCCACAGTAAAAGTTCCATTCTGACACTTTAAGTACTTTGTCGACTCCGTTTGCCAGGAAGTCTTTTCCAATAAAAGGATGAAGCTCTGTTATGACGGTCAAGGAATAAGGAAGATTTCTCATAGTAGTAATGAACAGGCTGGTTTAGCTAGCAGCTGGCAGTGGAGCATGACATCCGAAACGGCTTCCACTACCAGTGAGAAAAGCAAAATGAGATCAGAGGTTATGATAGCAGAATAAACCACCAACCAGCACAGTATTTATTAAGAGGTGCTTTGGGTCAAAGTTCTCAAAGTGGATTCAGCTATGAACATTAAACAAAAGCATGAAGTTTAAACCATCAAGCGTGCCTTTTGACACACACAAAGTGCACAGGTTGTGTCTGGGATCTGGAAAGATGACACAACAGTGGGGTGTGCCGTCAGGGATTTTCTCTTATTAACTAATCACCTGAAGGTCGGGATGATTCAAAAGGTTCCTTTATTTATAACCAATTGCAGACCAGCAGTGTTACCATAAGCAAGTTTTAAGCCGATTTAGGACATTGCTGAAACGCAGGAGCATTTAAAATACTTGAACATCCAATGGTACTTAGGCTTATCAGTACATAACTGTTAGTTACGGGTGCTTTTCATGATCAGTTCCAAACAAATAATCTTGCTAAACTTGCTAAATTGCAGAGTTTGATCTTTGTATTGAAGACTCAACACTTTCAGCTAAAGTAAAACTTGATTAATGTGAGACATTTTTCCTTCTTTTCACCTCTGTACGCTTACCCAATGTCACATTCAAAAAAGGGCAGAGAATGGCAGTACTGTGGAAACCTTAGAAATGAAGCCAATATGATAAAAAAATCTCACATCTCCAAGCTCCTACAAGGACTGGGTACCAAATCTGGTCAGCATTTAACCAAATAGTTTTCCAGCATTTCTAGAATTGATAAAAATCCTACAAAGGCATATGAGCTTAAAAATGGCAAAACAAGGATACAATACCCTAAAAACCTTATCAACTTCATTGTTACTCAAGATTGCCTGGGTTATAGAGAAAAAACGGGACAATTACTTGTTCAATCAGGAGGTAGTAGGACAAGGCCTGCATCTTCAGATGCTCTTCCTTCCACTGCTGTTGGTTCAGCCCCATGTCTCTTTCCGCCGGTTTAAATGTTTTTTTGCAATTTAACTTTGTTTTGGTTACTACATCTGCTATAGTTTCCCCAACTGTCTGGCAGTCCTTTATGTAAAAAGCTGGAGAGAGAAAAAACAGCCACACAGAGCACTTGTATTACCTCTTAACAATGACAGTGCCTTTAAAATTGTTGATGCTTGTTTATTAAAAGGCTAAAATACAAAAAAATTATCAGATGCAGCATCTTGTTTTGGATGTTCCCATTAGGGGTTGCCACAGCAGATCATCTTTTTCCATATCTTCCTGGCCTCTACATCTTGCTGTGTTATACCCATCACCTGCATGTCCTCTCACCACATCCATAAACCTTCCTCTTCTCCTCTTGCCTGGCAGCTCTATTCTTAATATTCTTCTCCCAATATACTCATCTCTCCTCTGCACATGTCCAAACCAACGCAATCTCGCCTCTGTCTCCCAACCGTCCAACTTGAGCTGACCCTCTAATGTCCTCAAATTACTCCAGACACTCCTCCATCCTGCTTGCACTCTTTCACCTCTCTTCCTCAATTCCCATTACTTTGTACTGTTGATCCCAGTATTTAAACTCATCCACCTTCACCAACTCTACACTCTGAATCCTGAAATTTACACACATGTATTCCGTCTTATTCCTACGGACATTGATTCCTCTCTAGAGCATATCTCCACCTCTCCAGGGTCTCCTCAATCCGCTCCCTACTATCACTACAGATCACAATGTCATCAACAATCATAGTCCAAATAGTCTCTTATCTAATCTCATCTCTCAACCTGTCCAACATTGCAAATAAGGACTTAGATGGTCCCTGATGTAATCCTTCATCCATGTTAAATGCATCATTCACTCCTACCGCAGACCTCACCACTGTCACCACTTCCCTCGTACATATCCTGTACAACTCTTAAGTACTACTCTGCCACTCCCTACTTCCTCATACAATACCACAACTCCTCTCGAGACACCTTGTCATATGCTTTCTCCAGGTCCACAAAGACACAATGCAACTCCTTCTGGCCTTCTCTAAACTTCTCCATCAACACCCTCATAGCAAACATTGCACCTGTGGTGCTCTTTCTTGGCATGAAACCATACTGCTGCTCACTAATCACCACCTTACTTCTTAACCTAGCTTCCACTACTCTTTCCCATAACTTCATGCTGTGGCTCATCAATTGTATCCCCCTGTAGTTACTACCGCTCTGAACATCCCCTTATTCTTAAATTGGTACCAATACACTTCTCCACTCCTCAGGAATCCTCTTACTTTCCAAGATTCCATTAAACATTCTGGTGAAAAACTCCACTGCCATCTCTCAAACATCTCCCTGGTTCCATAGGTATATCATCTGGACCAATGGCCTTTCCATACTACTACTTCATAGCTGTCCTTACTTCCTCCTTGCTAATCCGTTGCACTTCCTGATTCACTCCACATCATCCAAACTCTTCTCTCTCTCTCATTCTCTTCATTCATCAGCCTCTCAAAGCACTTTTTCCATCCGCTCAACACTCTCCTCACTTGCGAGTATGTTTCCATCTTTATCTTTTATCACCCTAACCTGCTGCAAATCCTTCCCAGCTCAGTCCCTCTGTCTAGCCAATCGGTACAGGTCCTTTTCTCCCTCCTTAGTGTCCAACATCTCATACAACTCATCATACGCCTTTTCTTTAGCCTTCGCCACCCCTCTCTTCACCTTGTGCCTTATCTCCTTGTACTCATCTATTTTCTGCATCTCTCCAACTATCCCACTTCTTTGCCATCCTCTTCCTCTGTATACTTTCCTGTATTTCCCCATTCCATCACCAGGTTTCCTTTTCCTCCTTCCTCTCTCCAGATGTCACGCCAAGCACCATTCTTGCTGTCACCCTTACTACATCTGCTGTAGTTTCCCAGCGGTCTGGTAACTTCACTGCCACCAGTGCCTGTCTCAACCTCCTCCCTAAACTCAACCTTGTAGTCCTCCTTTTTCAACTGCCACCATTCGATCCTTGGCACTGCCCTCTCTTCTCCTCCTCTTTATCTCCAACGTCATCCTACAGACCACCATCCTATGCTGCTTAACTACACTTTCCCCTGCCACCACTTTGCAGTCTTCAATCTCCTTCAGATTGTCTCATCTGCATATGATGCAATTCACCTGTGTGCATCTTCCTCCACTCTTGTACGTCACCCTATGTTCCTCCCTCTTCTTAAAATGTATTCACAACAGCCATGCCTATCCTTTTCACAAAATCCACTATCTGACCTACATTCCTCTCCTTGACACCATACCTACACATCACCTCCTCGTCTACTCTGTTCCCTTCACCAACAGGTCCATTGAAATCCGCTCCAATCACTACTTTGTTCCTTGGGTACACTGTTCCATTACTTCATCCAACTCACTCCAAAAATCTTCTCTCCCATCCATCGCACACCCAACCTGCGGGGCCATATACACTAACAACATTCATCAGCACATCTTCAATTTCCAACTTCATAAACAATACTCTGTTGGACACTCTCTACACTTCCAAAACACTCTTGGCATACTGTCCCTTCAGAATAACCCCTACTCCATAATAGAACAATATGAACCCACCTCCGATCCACCTGGCCTTACTCCCCTTCCATTTAGTCTCTTGTATGCATAATATCAACCTTCCTTCTCTCCATCATATCGGCTAACTCTCTCCCCTTACCAGTCATACTGCCAACATTCTAAGTTCCTACCCTCAGTTCCACTCTTTACCTTTCTCCTCTCCTCTGGACATAAAATGTGCTTAAGCCATTTTTGATACATAAGTTGGGATTTATATAAGAAACATGGCTTAAAGTCTTTGGAGCATGTTAAAGTACAAAACAGTGTTGAAAATGTACAAGTTGAAATCTCTCTCAAGATCAATCCAAAACAGTGAACTAACCTAACACAAACTGAAAAGAGCATTTGAAGGATTGGTGACATGCAAGTGAGAGTTGCTTTGGGCAGGACAGATTGTACTGTACAGTATATTCATTGATCCATCTATCTTCCCTCTAGACTCGCTTATCCAGGGCAGGGAGCAGCAGCTGGCGCCTATCCTGTCAAGCAATAGTTGGGCACTGCGTCATAATTCAACAAAATCAAATTATTGAAAGGTCCAGTCCATAACGTGGCTTTTTAAAGCATCCCACTATTACAATGTAAACTGCGTTTGTCGGCTTCGACTTTAACTGCCATCCTCAATCTGAGCCAGTGGATGGCAGCCAATCTTAGAGTGAGAACATGGAGCAAGTTTTCAATTAAATTCAGTTTATTTTATAGAGTGCTCTTCACCGAGTGCTGGTGCAGATGCTGGGACAAGTTCAAGTAAACGGCAATGTAAATTTTTCAAGTTGCTAAATTACATAACTGTTTCCCCTTCAATTGTAATGCAGACATTTAGTGGGGCAGGACAAATGAACAAAATGCAAGCTTCTCTTCCCATTACAAGCCAAAAATTAGTGCTCATTTCATCCTTGTAACATGAACTCCTTCGTCTCAAATTAACGAACAACAAAAACTCAACTCAATTGTATCAGTATTTACACCTCCATATCAGAGGTTTTTTTTTTTTTTTTTTAAACTTGCAATAAAATGAAACATACAAAGAGAACCTGTGTGTAGCTAGAGTACTGCCACTTCTCCAGGCCGTGGATGCCAGTATGCATCTAGAGAGGAAGCCCTCCCACATGGTTGGAACTGAACTCCAAGAGAGTCTGACTGAACTGGCCATTGAGCATCTCAAAATTCTCCAGCAGAAGCTGGAAAAAATGCTACTAAAGGTCAAGCCTGCTGCTACCTCAACATTCACCAGGAAAGTGGTGCAAAAATTTGAAGTATAGAAAGCACACAACACACAAGGGACAGAAAAGTAACCACTCCATGTCAGATCATCCATTTTTAAAATCTGACTGTATAGGTGGGCCCTCCCAAAAGTTTTAGTAAGTCTGGTCATCAAGGTTGACAACCATTCAACACAGTTTGGACTCAGCCAGAACAGCACAGATCCATGCATGAGGTACAAGTTGACCTTGAAGTTAGGTTAGCATGATGGGAGTTAACATTTGTAAACAAGAACCTTAACAGTAACGTTTTCATTTACAAAACTAGGGCGATCGAAGATCTGCACATTTTAAATAAAATAGAAGAGGTCATGGCCATAGTTTCATCTTTAAAATAGCCAATCAATATTGGTTATATAAAAAGGTAACTACATTTATTTTTTTTACCCCAAGATAGCAGAACTAGTAAAGAAAGGAATACTCACCCTGATTTTTACTAAATAAGTTACTTACCCTACATAGGTTGTTGTAATACAACAAGAAAAACTGAATCTCATGTTTTGATGTGGAATCGTCAAAGAAAAAAAAAAAAAAAAAAAAAAAAAAAATACAAGCCAATGGTGACCAATGCTGTACAATAGCAAAATGTGAAAAACGTCCATAGTTGTGGGAAACGTGTTATTTGTGTTGCATAATCTATTGGTCTGTCCATCCAACTGTATGTTCACGACATGAAAAACGTGCATCTTTGGCTAAAAGGCACATATCAAACTAGAAATGCACTGTACTTCAATTCAAAAACTCACTCCCGTGTGAAGACAGGATGGGTGAAAGACGGATCATCAAAAAGTCAGTCCACCAAATATCATTTTTGGGTGGAGTATTCCTTTAAGTGACAGTCTATCCAGTATTAGGCAGAGAAAACAATGCTTAAGTAATTTGTGTGAAACTGAAAAATAGTAAACTGCCAACAGTTTAAAACATCTCAAATTATTCTCCTTTAAACAATTTTAAAGTACTACTGTAAAAGAAAACGTACTTGAAGCTGCCTGCTTGTTTAAGGCATTCAGAGATTTGCACCAACACATTTAAATTAGAAGACAAGGATCATTAATAACATCTAACTTTATAGTTCTGTAGTAAGTGTTATTTTTATGAATAAGATATTTACTTAAGACTTCATGTTTAATGTGGGTCTTTACATAATGCTTAATCACATAAGGTATGTCACTAGAATATATCATTTATCTATGTGCTGATTGGTGCAAAAGTAAATGAACCTACAGTACATGATAAAGGAAACCATCCTATTAGATTTCTTCAGTCTGCCATGTTGTATTAAATAAGAGCACATGTGAGTGCACCAACTGTTTTAAACGACAGCCATGTTAGTAGGTAAAGAATGAGTCTATCAGAAACAAACTAAGTATATTCCACAGAATAAGTGATCCTCTCTTGGTTTTTAAGATAATGAAATGTTTGGAAAACTATAAAAAAAAATGAAGCTAAACTGGAACTCAAATACTACAAAACAATGCAAACATTACAGTGTAAAATGTGCCAAATGAGGCTTAAATACATTTGCATTAACAATTTAATTATTTTCTACATTAGTGATTCAGAGGCAGATAATGCACAAAAGCAATTACTGTGAACACGAGGTTAGCCTATGCATATACCTTCTCAGAAGTTCAGCAATTACTGTTCCCAGAATCTGCATTATAATAAAAAACTGTTTTCTGCTTTTGATATTTCTAACATGCAAATCAAGAAAGAAATTCTGCACCACCACCTATAAAGTTTCTGGTAAATGATCAAAGCTTTTATTTTAAATAACACATGCAACCTGAGGGATAAAATATGGAAAAAACATACAAACAGTTCAGCAATACAAATTAACACTTGAACTCTTAACTTGTAATGCCTAAATCAGTCATGCTGTTATTTAAACTCAACACCATAAAGTCCCACATTCTTATGCATAATATGTCCCCAATGAAAGCTTAATCCAAAGATTAAATTAACACTGCAGTTGGAATGGAATATGAACAGCTGCACTACTTTGTTTTATTTCAAGCTTAATTAGTACAACACTTTTTAAAGCAGTTGCCCTTTGGCTGACCATGTAAGGTTATATCTAAACCACATTATAAAGCTCCCAAAAGGGATCCGCCAAGGGTTTCTTTAGGGGGTGGATTGTTTTGAAAAACACTAATCTTGAATTCTGAAATGTAAATTTTCTGATATTAGGTTCAACAGAAAAGATTTATCATAAATGGCTCAACAGCACTGGAAGTTGGTAAACAGAATGCAGGTGGCTAGATCAATGAATAGTTTTCTCTAATAGCACTGAATTGAGTGTAGGGATACACTGACCGAGCTGACATGTCACTTAAAGAAAAAGCTTCAATTTACGTAAAGGTGACCGTTTGAAAAATAGCTTAGGGTTGGGAAGAGTTAAAGCATTACTGAAAAGAACCTCTTGCTTAAAGACTAAGATGTCCCCATAAATCAAAAACACAGAAGATAAATAAGCACAGGTAAAATAAAGAAGCAGAACAGCATAGAGTATTTTTCATTTAACAATTTAGATTAACAGCAAAATTATTTTCTGTAATGTTATGCCACACATCCATTATATGCTAGATGTAGGCAAAAAGCATGGCTTTATGCAGTTCTAATTTGCTTGATCATTCAACAATTACAGTAAGTTCAAGTGTCATCCACATACATAATCTAATGTAAAAGCATTAACACTGAAGCGCTTGAGTAGGAAAGGGAAAATAGGAATAGAATATAATGCTGTACATTTCAGACATTGCCAGGTTAGCTCATAAACTACTTGATAGATAGCTGGATATGGACAATAAAGGATTTTGGAGTGTGCACATTGTTTTTTTGTAGTAGGAGATGGCATACTCTAGTTTGAATACAAAACTACCTTTTCAATTCCCACAGTACACAAGGCAATAGGGAGTAAGAAAAGAAAGGATACCTTTTCACATACATTTTATTTGGTGATTGATTTGGTACATAGGTAACTAGCACTGGATGTTAAAATATGGTGTGGGAAGGACAGCCAGAAATTACAATACAGTGATTTTAAAAAAGGTGAGAAGGTATAAAAATATTTCAACAGGGCTATATAAAGGAACTATTGACAGCGAAAAAAAAAAAAAAAAAGAAAAAAAGTGTTCCTTTAGAATCCAAGGAGATTTGTTTGAGCTATATAGAAGACTTTGGGTCTTTGACAGTTATACCTTTGGCAAATTAAAATCAGTCTGCCTTTGATATTTGCAGATTACTTAAAACAAGTTGTCCATTTAGCTCTTTCTGCAAGTGAAAACTCAATTGAGATGTCAGATTTAAACTTCATCAGTCCAATCTAAAACAAATTTCCAGACAAATCCTCATGTTGGTTCCTGAGTCTTCACACTCTAAGGAAAACAAGTTAAGCTGCAACATATCAAGCACTAAAAAAAAAAAACAATCTTAGTTTGTTACACTGATTCTTTTTAGAACTGTATATTAAAGTGCACCTTTTCATTTTGCTTCCAGTAACACAGTTAAACTTACCAAACATCTTTAATTAAAAAACATCATTTGGTGTGAGAGACAAAAAAAGCACATCAGCAGGTCAAGTAATCTTGTAAAACATCTACTGCTGAATAAATAGTGTACTACAAATCACTACTGAAAACAATTTGCTGTGATGCTTTTAAAGCAATACAAAAGTGTTTATAAATATCAAGATGGCGAAGTTATAAAAAGTCTCAGGTGAATATATATATATATATATATACACACACACACACACACACACATTAAACAATGTGATGACAAAAAGGCAAAAGTTCAAAGAGCTGAGATAAATCTTCCAAATGACAAAATAACTCCTGTGTCAGAAGAAAAAAAAACCAAACAGTGGTATAAAGGTTTTATTGCTTTGGTCTGAAGCGTCTGGAAGCTGACAGGACAATATAATATATATGGCATCCCATGTCCACACTTTAATTCAGCTCAAGCTTCTTCGTGGCTATAGCAGCAGTCTCTCCAAGACAGACAACCTTGAGCGGTGCTGGATCTCCACTTTTTGGAAGTAATTCTTAGAAGCTAAAGATGTCGTCTCGGTCACTCGTGCTCATATCTGCTTTATCCCAGTCTGTGGGAGAAAGGCACTCTGTCTGAAAATCCTGTGGGTTCACTCCAATGTCCAAGACCTGGGGGTTAGTTCTAGACTCAGCGAGTCTGCATTTAAGAAAAAAAAATATTCAGAACACAAAGTAGCTTGATTACTTAATGTATAAGTTAACTATTACCAACCCTCTAAAGCAGTAAGAAATAGTATATGCGATAATACTGATCCTAAAAAACCAAATAAATCTGGTTCACTTTGTGTCTTGACTAAACATTGGTATGTGACCTAGGACTACACACTATGATCACTATTATCACACACTAATAATAATGATAAAATACTCCTAAGATACACATACCATTTTAAATTTATCATATACACAATTACATTAAAATAACCAGGCAAACAAACCTTACTAGTTTCCCCCTATCTGTGGTTAATCTTGGCATAATTAATACAAAATAGCTAATAAGCTGCTTTTAAAATCTCCAAAATTTCTAAATCCCCTCATTACACATTGCTAAATAAGCTTAATCTACCAATTTCCAAAGTCTAAATAGCAACAATGTTTAGCTGGTGGAAGTATGAAATAAAGCTTAAAAATACAGCTTTAAAAAAATGTTTTTTTTAAATCAAATTATATTCAGTACTGCAAATGTATAATAGATTACAACTACATCCCATACATTAGCAAAATATTCCTCCAGCACTCAAACTTCAGTACATCAACTACCAAGCAGTTTTTGATTTAAGATGAGAAACATCAAGAAATATAATCAAATGCAAAGCTGTCTTTACACAGACTTGAGTTAAAGTCAAAGCCAATGACAGCTTTACATTACTGAATGTAAATTGCAGCAAATTGCTTTGTTCCACATTGTTCAGCACACAAACAAACAGTTTTGAACTAGATTAGAAAGAGACTAAGGCATATTTATTCTTCTGAAACCTAAACCTTGGGGCATATTTCTAGCTCTAAAACTACTTAATTGGCAAACATTCAAGGACTAGAAGCTTCAAAGTGAGGGATGATGAGTACATCTGGCAAATGCTCTCAATGGACTAGAAGTGACTAACATTCTTTCATAACAGTGAGAATGGTGATGAACATGAAAGACAAGGGCAGAGTGAACTGTGGAAGAAAGGCACTAGTCAAACTGCACGATTTTACCTGTAGCCGATTCAAAGCTATCCAGACTGCGGCTATAAAAAGGTATGCAGAGAACAGAAAAGAAAAAGGTCAATACTAAATTTCTTTACTTAAGTCCTTATTTTAATGAGTGGGGAAAAAAGTATACATGGGGTAAAGGATGTATAAAAAAAACAAGAGTTTGACACTTCACAAATACACTGCGACTTTGAATAAGTTTAAATTACTTCATGACAAAAAGTTGCAGAGAAACCGCATTTTTCACCAAAATTCATTCATTTTCACACCCATACAAACCAATTCAGAGTCATGGACAGTAGCCTCTCTCTCCTTTAATAAGAAATCAGAATGGCAATAAGAGAGCAGGTCATATTTTTAATACAAACAGGACTCCGTGGAAAACTATATAAACTGATTAAGACCTAAATGTGAACACTGAATCAAGAGTTTGACCAGGGCTTTGCATTGGGCCAGATGCAGGTTTAAAGAATAAAGCCTGGTTTATAATTCATGCAACACATGCTCCTGCGGATGCTACTGTTACACAAGCAGTGTACCATTTACACTAACATGCATAATTTATGTAAATCTGGAGGATTCCATTGGGTGTCAGTGCAAACTATCCAGTGAGAAAATAACGTTTAGCTTTGCTGTGTTGCAAATTGCCCAAAACATCCATTAAAATTCAGGACCTCTTGCCACAATATCTCTGAAAAAGGATGGATGTTCAATGATTTAGGGCACGAGGCAAAAACAATCCCTGGACGGGGCATCAGCTCATCGCAAGGTGAATACAAGCGTTCACATACACTAGTGTCATTTTAGCATAATCAAATCCCCAAACCTGCATGTCCTTGGAAGGAAACCGGAGCACACAGTGGAAACCCACCAGGAAAACATGTAAACTCCAGGGACATGGTAGCAGCACTACCACTCCGCCACCATGCCGCCACAATGCTACCCCCATGTGTAATTAACAGCATTCATTATTTAATGAAAGTTAATGATTTAACTGTAATATGTAACATACATGATTTAACATATGAAAGTGAGAGTATAAATCTAAGGATTTTAAGTCATGTAGCATTTAACAATGGGCTCGGATTTAAAATGATTTTTATAACGGCCTCATAGTTTCTTATTAAAAAGAGGAAATTGCAAGATTAAAGCTGAAATTCACTTTAAATCACAGAATAGACCTTATTTTCTTCACTGTGTCCCTAATTTTTTTTCCTTTGTGGCTCAAATACACTTCCGTACAGTCTGATGCTGTTGTAAGAGCACAGACGATGGTATGCGAGACCTTTAAAATGTAATGTGTCATTTTGGGGAATATGCGATGCTTGTATTGCCTATGTGAGAAATAGATTAAGAAAAGCACCACAAATACATTTGTATGTGAGCATTAAAATTTGAGGTTTTGCTTCACCACATTGATCCATTCATCAAATATTGAAGCACAGACACTGATCCTGTAGGATCTGCGAAGCGGCTTGCTGTCACATGTTGATAGTAAACAGAGTCTGACGTCACATTCCAACTTGTAGTACTAGCAAAAAATCAGGGCGCAGTGTTCAACACACACGTGTCATGTTAATTCCTGAGGATTTGAATGTTAGGTACGTGTGGCGGCCATGATGCGTGCACATACCCATTCTGAGCATGAAGTATAAACCAGCCTTAAGATTCAAATTTAGATGCAACAAAAACAGTGACATCTTCAGTAACATGAATAGTATCACCTGCTGTTCTTTAACTCTTTGCATAACCTTCACAAAAAAGAAATTCTCTAAAATCACAACTGATCACAATATCCTTAGAGTTAATTGTAAACATGATCACTTCACAAGAAACCATTAATATTTATACTGGTTCTTAACACAATTGTAATGCTACTTCATGACCACTAATTCTAGACAATCAGTAGGCTATAATTCAGATTTGTCAATGTTTGTTTCTCAGCCATGTTTTAGAGAAAGGAAGAAGGTCAAGACAGATTATGAAATTACTTAAATAGGTAGAAGAAGAAAATCCACAGGGAGAGCCACTGTTACACACAGCATCATCATGGTTGGTAGCAGCTGTGCTGAAGGTTGCCTCAAGAAGGGCTTTCCCTTCTACAACAGGACCTGGTTTCTCAGGTCTGCATTTACATAGCCTCTAACTGAATTATATGAAAGCAATCATCCCTGAACTGCAAATCCCTACACAAACACATCACAGAAAAAAGCAACATGTTATCATATTTGTCTTGCAAATGGGTTTGTTTTTAAAAACTTTGCCTCCATTCTAAATTTGTGTGTGTGTGTGTGTGTGCGCGCAACAGGGATGGTTTATTGGTGGCAAGACTGCAACAAAACCTATTGCTACTTGAAATTAATCACTGAGTCAGTGATCAGATTTTTTCACCAAAATGAACTAAAGGATTCATTTTGGTCAGCAAGGAATGTCCTTTACTATGTAGTGTTACTAAATAGCGTGTAAAAGTGTTTAACTGGAGCTGCTCAATTTACCAGCACACTGCTACATAAATATGTAAAGTGTATAAATATGTAAAGTGCAAATAAATGTACTTGCACTGAAGAAACAAAAGACTTCTACCTCGCTTACCCGAGTAAGGATGCTTTTTGGTCTTTGGATAAGGAAGAGACAAGTGTATTCCCCTGTTCTGAACGAGAAGTGATTTATAACTAGTGCAGATTAATATACCCTTGTTACTGTTAATTTCTTAATTATTCAGTACTAGGGTCTGAATCATTTGCATGTACACAACTGCAGGGAATCCGAGCTTGGTCTCCATGTACATGTGCACATGTACACTGCAAATCACTCAGGATCCATCAACCATCTTTCCACCTCCATGGCCTTAACTAGCATCCAGAAAAAATAGTATGGTTTGTTTTTCCTATTATAAAAAACCCTTTAACCTCCTTCTCTGTATAGCTGCCTCCATTTCACTTGGCTGTTGAAAGGACCGAGAATCCGTTTGTAATTATTTATTTATTTATTTATTTTTGAGGTGAGGGGTCAAGTTATTCTGAAGAACTCACGCTTTAATGTGTAACAGTGCTACATTTATAAACACAGTTTAAAGAATAGAATGTGAAATAGATAAATGGACCGTCCACTTCAAAGAAAATCCCTTGGAGGATTCTATAGCTGTACCTGTACTTCCAGAGGTAGGAGGAAAAAAAAAAATTTGCGTAAGAATAGAAAGTACATATAATTCTGTTAGTTTGGAGTGGACAAAGAAAGATTAACAGAGCTGAAAACTTGAAGTTCAAAGCCAATAAGGATATTTATATTTGCATGTTATTGGACTTTCCTATGGAGGATTGCTTTCATTTGGAAGACAGACTAGGATCAATTGGAAGTATATACTCAAGGTAAGGAACAAGCAGGTAAGCAATGAAGTGTGTGGCCATGGGATCTATATTTGAGTTAAGCTGTGGATTTGGTAAAGGATTTTAAATACCAGCTGATACTTGGACTGAAAAAATATAGGTATATTTAACTCTTGTAAGTATCTATACGTTCTCTTTTGCTATCGTTTTTATTTATATATAATCGCCTAACATGTCAACCTCATATCAGACCTGTTTAATGTTACAGCTTTCTTTTTTGGTTGGAGTTAAGCAAAACAAGAAGTAATCTAAGAATAGCCGGTTATCTTAAAATTGATTGTGAAGAATTAAAACCCATAAGTAGTAGTGATAGATACTGTATTTATAGTTATAGCCTTAACTAAGTGGTATAAAGGGTGGAAGGAAAAGAGAATTCAAAATGAATGTGGGAAAAAAAAACCCAAGTTATGTTAATGTATATTTGTCTTCTCTAAAAAATAGTTTCACAGGAAAACTACTCTTAATTAGAAAACATTTAACAATCTACATTCAAAATATTCACAAAAGTCTTTAAACTCTGAATCACCGATACATGTATTATTTACCTTGAGAAGGCTTCATCTAGACCATCGTCAATTTCCTGAAAAGAGAGAGAGAGAATCTTATTTTTCTTGAGTAGTCTAACCATTGAATTATTCGCTTTAAACTGAAGTCCCCAAACAAATTAACTCCTTCCAAGCTTTCATTAAAATGCTATCATCCATTTTTAGACAAAGGGAGTTTTGTTTCCTTAAATACTTGACTGGCCGATTTGGATGTCTGCTGTACTTTAAAGGGGATGTGAAATGCAATATATAGATAAATCTGAACCTGCCAATTTGTAATTAAACACTAGAATCCCTGATGCCTACAAAAAAACTTGTAATCCTGGCAGACCTTAAATCCCTTCGCACCTCTCCATCAGCGTCTCATTCTGTAAATGTGTCTATCAGCACAAGCAGCCTGCTCTCCCATCCCTGCCTCGACGGAGCTCACCTCGGGTAAAAAGCTCTCCCAGCTCAAGCCAAGGCTCCTTATCTGCATATGAGGTGCCTGGTGTTGAATAGGGTAAAAAATGGCATTTGGAATACACACATTGTGTGTTCCATGTCTACAGTGATCTGTGTAAATGTAGGATGAAATGCGAGGCAGGAATTGAACACAACTTAAACAACACGCTTTTCATATTTTAGTAATTGACAAAAAGTAGATATGAAGTGTAGAATGTGTGAAGACTTAAGTCCAATACAATGATTTGTAATCAAGAGGTCGCCGGTTCAAATCAGAGCAAAACCCTTTTGAGTAGTGAGCTGCTGCTCATTACTATTATAGAATAAAAACATACATTTGATTCGAGTCTGTAATGGCCAGTGTAAAATTTATGGTTGGCTTTTTTTTTTTTTTTTTTAAAATTCCGTTTTATTCCCTCAGATGAGGATTCTACATCAGAAAGAGAATAGAAGCCCTCCCCACAAGAAACGTCAACTCGCACAACACAGCTGCACCAGGCATAAAGGAGAAAGATGCCACCGCTTGGATGCGGCAAGAGGTTGGGCGTCATCCTGCCAGTGAATCTTATTTGTTATTTGCCTAAATTTATTTATCTTCAAACAGCGCAAAGTCACAAGTAGACTTCAGAGCTTCCTGTGTTTGATTGACACGGGCATGCTGACTAAGTACATGTGTAATGCCACAAAAAGTGCAACAGCAGCTTCCACCTGCAGCTATAGAGAGAGACTGTACAGTACATGAGTGACTCTCCACGCTAGAGTTTAGATTAGAACGGTGTATGTGCCCAGTCCACCTGCAGCTATAGACTTCAGTGAGCGAGCACTTCAGGGATCCTAGTTTTAATTGAAAAGCTGAAATATTTACTGCTTGAATAGAAATCTTTTAATAAGCTTAATCTAATCAATTAACCCCTTTGACATAATTTATAAGCACACTGTGTCACTGAATGACAGCAGTCTAAAAAAACCCATTACTTAGTTTATTATTTCAAAATTCTGAAAATGTTCATAAGCAGCCATCATCATCCTGGGTTACACTCTGGTAGAATGCTTCCAATATATCTGCCATGAAAACAAACAAAAATGCAACCAAGATTCTGATAAACACCCGATGTATATTCTTACATAAAAAATAACTTTAGGAAAAATGAAACTTTAACACACTGTTAACAGCATAGTAAAGAAACAATTCAATCAATTTAATAAATGGATGTTTGCATTTTGCTTTAAAACTTTACAAATAGTCTGACAGCAAAATATTCAAATCTCAGTTTGTAAGCACTATAATCAGCTGAAAAGTACAAAAATACTCAAACATTTATTTCATTTCCAGTGATGGACTAAACAACTCTTACATACCCATACAATGTTGTTATTAACACAAGAGTTGTGGTGCAGAGTGAAGCTCTCATCTGAATGACAGGCACCAATATCTGCATTTAAAGTTGGTATCATTCCATCCTCCAAATCTAGCAGGTTTCCAGTGGCCACTTCTGTTCAAAACAAATAAAAGGTTAAACCACTTGTAGGGGGGAATCACATTAACAGTCTAGTAGGTTTGTTATAAAAGAGCTCATACATTTCTAGCTAGACAAAAAGCAATTACTGAAACATGCCAATTCAAGACAGCAACCAATTACTTCCATGGTGCATACAATTTCTTACTACAGAAGCTCCATGAATGTTTGCGTTAAAGGTTTTCAGAAATGAAATGCTTTATTAAAAACTAGCTATGTTACCTGTTGGAAGACATGTAATTTAATACATTTAAAAATATCTGACGACTCTAGCATTAAATGTTTCCTCTGCATTCATCCTATGCATTTTTTCAGTATCCTCAAGGATTATAACCTGTCTTGGCCTGCACTTTCGATTGCGGTTACAAAGCCTGCTCTTCAGTTTATTTTCAGGTGTGCTGCTTCCCATCTGTCCAGTTTGATTATCACTAGTGGAAGATGGTTATGCATTACCGTCTGTGAAAACATTCATATTCTTTTGAATAGTCCCGTGTTTGATGGAGACTCCTGTTTTTGTCCTACACCTTTCCCGGGTATCCTAGTGCGTGTCAACCTCTCTTGCCTGGTGCTTCCTGTATAGATAATGTTTGACTGAGCGACTACAATGAAACTGATCAATCAGTTCAAATCCTAACCGACCAATCAGACTGGTTGAAGGGACTGGACACACATTAGCATTTTATTACATAGATTTAAAAAAAAAAAAAGGAATAAAGTTAAAAGGTATAGGATTTTGAAATCAGTGGTAAACATCAAAATATGTAATCAACTAGTACGCTCTATAAATATTCAATTTATTAAATAACCTATTACAATGTTATTTGGTTACATGACACTGACACTTGACTGACATTAAATTGATAATCTTCTTAGTTCTTTTGAAATTTCAGTAAGACCAATAGGCAGGAGAGCAACATTTTTTGGCAAAAGGTATGTTTTTGGAAAGGAGTGCACAGATAACACTGCAGAAGATAATTAGTCTAGGGGCAAAGTTTCCAAAAAATGAGGGGATTTTTATGTTGTAGTTTGAATTTGGAAATCTCATCCCCCCCCCCCCCCCCCCCCCCCCCCGGAAAAAAAAAAAAAAAAAAACGGCTTTTAAAAATAAGTGTAACAAATCACCTAAAGAACTGCAGGGTTAACTTGTAATCAAAGTCAGTAAGAATTCAAAACACATTAGTAAATTCACAAAAGATAATCTAGAAAGATTGCAAGGAGGAATCTCTTACAGGTAACAAATGACCTGAAGGAGATGTTTAAATCTTCAATTTCAATATCAGACTTTATCATAATTGAATTATTCTGTTACTTGCACCATCCGTTTTCACCAGAAAAAAAAAAATCAAACCCCTAAGATAGTAGGCTATCAGTGTTTTTGTGGTTATTGGAGCAGAGGACTTTAAGACACTTACTACAAACCTTGTTTCCTGCATTTAAAAATAAGCTTCCGGTCAGAATTGAAGGATTTCAAATTTAAGAACATTAAAAGACAAGGAAACGAAAATTTGGTATGGAAATGTTAAACCTGTAAACAGATTAGTTTTCCCCAAAAGTCTCCACATAAAAGGATTGAAAAAGGAATTCAGGTACCCCACAGGTGTGGACTACAGAATTCTTACTCAAAATAAGGATGGGGAAACAGACATCAACAACTTATGTACACAGGATAAACAGCACTATAGTCATATTTGCTTGTTCAACTGTATGCAATCAAAATTTCACAAGGAGACGTGTGCTTGTTTCAGGTCTATTCAACTGTGGCTTGAACATACTTTGAAAGATGAATCATTTGTAAAAGAGCTGACAAGACAAGCAGAATTTCAAGTTAAGACACAAAGCAGTGCAGAACACCCAATAAAGTGTGAAATGATTTTGATACAATTAAATTGGACAGTGCTCTAACCAACTACTAAGTGTTCATAGTGTAACAGTATTTCAAAGTAAAAACCAGAACATGGAAGACAGACCAAGGGCACATCCTGACAGCTGGCCAGGCATGAACATTCAACTGTCTATAGAATAAGAGCTGTGCCTCATGGCTATAAAATAGGCTACCAGTGACAAGGCAAGGTCATATACTTTCATTAAAATGAAAGCCATAAGAATTGTACATTGCAAGTTAAAGGAATATTTCCTATACTATTTTTTTGTTGCATTACAGTGGCAAACACCTTCTTCTAAGGCGTGAAAACCGGTCCTAAAAAGTCCTGCATCCTCCCAAATGATGAAAATTAAGGTTTCCTATTAACCTCAAATCGTAGTGATTAACAGAGCCATGGACTTCCAACTGATTATATATTGGCACTTTTATATTTAACAAGTTTCGCTTTCAGAATCTTGAACTGTGTTGTCCACGGCAGACAAGTCAGCACAGTTAAGTTGAATTCAGACAACGTGATCAATAAGATGGTTTCTTTGACAGGACAGCTCATATTTAAAGGATGTGAATACTGATGATCATGGTTGCCATTAGGCAATGATACAAAAATCAAGTCTTCAAAAACAAACTAGCACGCATGGCAATGAAGGCTTAACTTTGAACTCTGCTGTCCCTCATACACTCAAGCAACAGACCATCTTACTAGAGCATTATTATACATACATGAAAGCTGCTTTTAGTTAACAGTAACACTTACTGTTATCTTCAGGAAACTAAAAACAATGTGATGATTCCGACAAACTTTGTTATACATCATATTGCATTAGCAATAAATGTCATTACAACACTAAAAAAAATTACACAATGTTCAAATTATGTGCTAGCTGCATATACAATGCTGATTAGCAAGATTACAGGATGAAATTTAGATGGAGTATTTCTTCAGGGATTAATATCTGGAAAGTTTTATTTGCGTCATATAAAGAGTCCCCAGCAAAAAGGAATAAAAATAGTGACACCAGCTTCAATTTGGTTCTGGTTTCTTTATATCCACCTGTTTTAGCCAATAGTGCAGCAACCAACACCATACACACAAAAAAACGCCTGGATAGGGTACTGGTCTGTTACAGGCCACACCCTCTTATTCATCACAGGCTAATTTAGGGCCACCTACCAACTCTATCATGTATGCCCTTATTATGTAGCAGGAAACTCGTGTGAATCCAAGAACACATCATTGTTGACTCCACACATACAGTACTTAGGATATAAATAAGAGACTTTGGCATTGATGCAAATAAACTTGACATTTTATACTTTACGATGGACTTATTTTCTTTATGAAGTATATTAAAAAAAAATAAAATAAAAATACAGCCTCAGGAAAGGGAAATCCATTATAAGGTGTAGGAACAATTAACACATGTCTACAAAGTTTCATATACCACACACTAACTCATTATAGGTTTAGTCACAAAACCCATATCAATGTATACAAAACTTTATTCCTAAATCAAAATACAAAACACCATCATAAGCAGCAATAGGGAATTAACTAATAGGATGACTTTGCTCAATTAGTCACAGCTGTTAACAAGGACAAATTTTAGTCTTATGGAATATTTAAAAGTTCTCATTATACTACACATTCTTAGTTCATTCTACCCAAGTTTGCTTCTGTTTGGAAGTCTGCCATTTTCAAACATTGTCCTGAAAATGAAATGAAATTGCAAAAAAGATCAAAATAAAAATATTCTAAAACTGAAAGAATGATGCTTTTAACTAACTATCCTTTACAAAAAAAAAATCTGTCGATCATGGCATGGCTCATCTTATAGAGATGGGAAGAGAGGAGTAGATATTAACCTATAGGCAAACTGGCCTGGGTGTCAGACACAAAATAATTGAACAAAGTCAGGAGACAGACAGAAGTGGAGACTTGTTGCAGGATAACAATGAGCTGGAGAAGTAGACGGACATGCAGCCGAACACTAAGAATTAGGTTCAGCTACTGTCTGTTCTTTTAAATGCCCCCTTCCTGTTTTGTGTGAGTTTCCTCACGCAAAACAAGACAGATGCTTGAATACTACACTGGATGAGAACTACAGCACTAGTCGGTACTTACGAACATTTTTCAGTCATGTTTATTTAAAACAAATCATGAAGCAATTTAAAAGACTTTTTTGGAACATCAACCTCGCAAAACACCCCCAACAAAAGGCAGCCTAGATGTACCTAGTTTGAAAGATTTTAGATAAACTGGCGACTAGGTGATGCGCCCAGAATTGCCATTTCCTACATCTGTAAACTGGATTAGTTGGTTGGGGAGTTGGTGGTTGGGATATTTCTTATTCTTTATTAACCAACTGTCTAGATTAGGACAGCACATTTTGGAACTTGATAAGAGTCATTTCAGTGTATCAAGTTTTTTGTTTGTAGCAGGTGCAGTGCCAATAAGATTCACATCTTCAAAAGAAGAGATTTATTTTTATCGGTAGGGACCTCAGAAAGGCAACCAGCCTTAGCCCAACTTGACTCAGCCCAACTCAGACACTGAAACAAAATGGCTTAACCAATAATCAAATTGAATAAACACTAACTGACAAAGTCCTTAACACTAGAATTACCAGAGCCTACGAAAAAACTCGTAGATCTGGCCCACCTTAAATCCATTCACACCTCTCCACCAGCATCCTTTGTCCTGTAAATGTGCCGATAAAGACAATCTGCAAGGAGCCGGCTATTCCATCCACCCACCAACTTGGAACGTGCATGAACTTCTCCTAGCTCATGCCTTGATTATCTGGGAGTGGAGTTTTAGAGTGGAAATAGATTTGGAACACACGCATTTCATGTGTGTTCCGTTTCTATAGTAATCTGTGTAAACACATTTGTAAAACAGAAACCTTTTTCATATTTTAGTAGTAAATGACAAAATGTAGACAAACTATATAATGCACTGAATAAGCTCCTGATCTGACTCTAAGCAACAGCGCCTGCATACATTCACACCTGATCTTACGCTGTTCGTTTTCAAATATTGCATGTACTGTGCGTTGATCCTGCTGCACTGAATAAGCTCATGCCTTCTGTAACAGCGCCAGCGTGTATTCAAACCCGATCTGACACAGTTAGTTTTCAAATATTGCATTAATGCGAAAACAGAAGCCCTCCCGCAAAAAACGTCCACTCACATAAGAACGCCGCAGCTGCACTTGTTGGGGATGGCTTCTGTTTTCTCCGATCCGAGTTTACCTCTGTTATATCGCGTCTATTTGAAAACTGCGTCAGATCGGGAGGGGGGGTTGTGTGTGTCTGGAAGCTTGAACAGCTGCACCAGGCGTAAAGGAGAAAAATGGCACTGTCTGAATACAGGACGAAGTCCAGCATCATCCTGCCAATCATGTCCTTCAAAGAAGCAGCACGGTTTACAGAGCTCGCCAACGCTACACTATCCAGATCTAGCGTGGTGTATGTGCCCAAAAAAAGTCTAACTGCATTCTCGTACCATTGCTTGCGTACTAAAGTGTCAGCAGGTATTTTTCGTGACATTACACGTGTAATTTGTGAGCATGCCCTTGACGATCAAACAGAAGCAGCTCTGCAGTTCACTTGTGACTTTATGCTGTAGGAAGATAACTAAATCAGCTCAAATGTTATTTCTTTGGATCACAAAGACGCGCTATAGCTATTTATCTATCCCCTTAGCTGTTTTTTTATATCCATTACACAGTGCCTTCCCAGTTTACTTATATGTCTAGTGACTTCTCTATCTGTCTGCCTATTATGCAGTGCTCTGTCTGTCTATGTCTTATGGATGTTAAAAACCAGTTATAAAGACACTTGTTCATGTTAACTGTAATTGTCTCAATTGTTAAAAATATTTTAAAAGGAGCATCCCACAATCTGAATGACTGTGCATACCACTTTATACAGTATGGTTAAAAAAGAGGGGGGGGGCTTGGGGGGGAACAAAAAAAAAAAAAAAAAACCACACACACGCCACTTCCTCCCCAGCAGGGAATCGAACTCGGGTCTCCAAGACGCAACAGGCCTGCTGCGCACTGATTGGCTGAGCAGTCTGTGTCAACTATCCACGACTTTGTACATATCGTGATTTAGAGAGAAAAAGAAAGGTAACCTTTGCAAGTCCTATAAATGTTACACCATGTGTTACAGACGCAAACCAAGTGTAATGTGTGCACTTCACACATGCACTTCATGTCTACATTTTGTCAATTCTGTTCCAAATAACGATATAGTATTTATAAAAGGTGTTATTTTGCTTGACTTCTCACTCTATAAAACTCTAAGAAACTGACACGCAGATAAACAGATTTGAGCTAAGAAAACTGGGGGGGGGGGGGGGGGGAGGTGATAGCAGACTGCTTGCCGTTTGCTGCTTATCAACACATTTAAAGGACAAAAGACGCAGACTGACAGGTGAGAAGCGTTTTAAGGTGGGACGGATCGGAGTTTTTTCGTAGGCTCCGCCAATTCTATTGTTAACACAGTCCCAATGCAGCAGCAATTGATGTGGAATGGAGAAAAATGACAATCCAGTGAACAGCTTGCTGTAAGTAATAAACAATCCTACTGATATTTCTGATGTGGTAAGGGGTGGCGAGATTTGGGAGTGCTCCCTCTGATGAAGAACGATGATAAAACTGACTCACTACTCACAATACAAGCAGGCACAAGACAGTCCATACATCTCACAGGTATGCGGTGATCCAGGATAAAGATGACAAGGGGGTGATATTGTTGACAAGACAGACGAGTGAACTCAGACTCAAGCAGACCTCCCTTACAGTCTAGCCAGCTTCCCTTTAAAGGTCCCGCCAGTTCATCTTGTACCCAGCAAATGTCCAATCAGGGCCACTGCCAGGGCGCTGCTTCATGTTTACCTAAATAGTGAAACTATCCCAACATTCTACACAGATTTTTTTTTTTTCTTTTTTTAAAAAGTTTAAGGCTCCCAACTTGAGGATTCCGATTTCTTCAAATAATCCTTTGTCTAAAGAGGTGGTCCTAGAAGTAAACCTAGAAGTGACTGGTACCAGATAACATTCAATGCACTAATGTACTGAAGGAACTTTGAAAGTTTAAGTAAATTATGATGCAGGCACTTAACCACTTCAATGGTTAGTTAAATAAAATGCAGATTGGTTTGGCAGAGTCCTACACTCATGAAACAATGCTGGATGTCTTAGTACATTATATGAAAATAAGATCTCATGGGATAAGGTCTACAGATAGAAATATGTCATACTGTGACTACATCACCTAGCATGTATTGCAATTTCTTTTGGATCCACAAGATGGACCAAAGAGCTATGAGACCTCCTATGTTTGCACATTTAGTAGTCTTTATGCCTACCTTTGCATTCTGCAAGCAGCAATATCAGTCCATACTTGCAGTATGCAGGAAAAAAAAGCTTTTGTCTAGAAATACAAAAGTCTGTGTGGAGGTAGTGAGTCACATTAACACTAGAATTACCAGAGCCTACGAGAAAACTCAAATCCGGCCCACCTTAAATCCGGAGTAATTCTAGTGTCAAACTCAACTTTAGCTTCCTACCTGCATCTTGAATTCATGCTTTTCAGCTGACCATCTATAGCGGCAGGTTTATAATTTGAAGGTGTAGGTGTCTGAGGTGGGGACGGGGCCCCACCACAAAACTGACAGATTACACCAACAGAAAAACATTTTTCATACTCAAACATTAAATGGATTCATAAAACACTTTATCCTAACCTGTTCAAAGTCACTACAGACAGACCAACAGCAGAATAAATGGTTAGCTTCAGTTACAAGGCTACAGTTAGTGAATTAAAATGTTAAATAAGAATAGACTTAAGAGTTTGGGAAGAAGCCCCATTATAAAAATGATAAATACATTCAAATAAGGGACTGAAATAATTCTTTGTGAATGTATATACTGTAAAAATAACAGATGCATAACAGACAAAGGACAGGGTGCTTTGGGTTGTTATCGCTTTTTCCAACAAAGTGATCTTCACGCAAGACGTTCAGAGCACTTTTTCCACATTACACATACTCTAAGTGAACATATACAGTCAAGGGATAAACACAGTTTAGTTAAGTTACTGTATACCTGAAGCTCTCCAAATGCATATATCTAAAAACCTTATAAATCACACTATTATGTATTTCTGTATGCAGAATAAGTAGAGACAAATTTAATTAAACAATAAGATAGACATGAAGCTATGGGTGTTTGTTTAGACCATTTACTTTTATAACTAAAAAAAAAAAAAAACAAACAACCTCGCCAGTAGCAGTTATACAGCACCGCCAACAAGGCTGACATAAGATAATGCTACAGTCAACTGAACAAACAGTGCAAATAACTTACCACTAGTAGCCCTTAGAACATCTGAAAACAAATGGTGTAATTTGTTTAAAAAAAAAAAAAAAAATTCACACCAAAATAGACATTTACTAATTATGATTCATTTTCATGTGTTAAAATCTGTCATGTTTTGTTTGCTACATACCAATCTACAGTGAGGTATGGAGGTTCTGTGCCAGGAAGACCGGCATATACACTTTTTTACACTAAATATCATCATTATGGAGTGACATTTCCATCTGTACACTGAACAGATATTGAACAACTCTGGAAGTCCTTTTGTTTCCCTTTCTACAAAGAAAGCGGTCCTCTGTAAATGTTTCACATATTCATTGCTTATTCATGCTCGTAACACTGGGTCCCGCTTAAGACTGAGTAACAACTTTTGGGACAGGCAGCAAGACATTGTTTTTGAAGGAATGTGAACAGTCTGAGCAGATGTGACTGCTCTGTCTTCAGTTTTACTGAATTTGAAATACCTTCACTGTTCCTTATATTTATTAAACCTGAATTAAGGTCACTAAAAGGGTTACTGTCTTCTTCCAAGGCAGTTGTGCCAAAAAAACACTAGAAACTGTTCACTACAGTAGAAACAGTCTAATCATTACATTAGACAATGAAATCTCTGGTACATTAGAAAGCTTAGATTGTAAGCACAACTTTGATGACCTAGATTGGTCTATCCAGGTAGCATCAGTGATGTCTATGTGGTGTTTAGAGGTAAGAGTTTGCTGCACATATATTCATCATATCTCTTTTTAAAATTAAGATTTTACTCACTACTGGCTGACCACTGCTATGCAAAAAAACCACCAAATGCCACATGCACATAAACAGCTCACCATAGTGAGACAGTTAACCATCCATCGTCACAGGCATGTGATGGGGGGTGGGGGAAACTTCAAAGCCACTGTCAAGTTAAAACACAACTACTTTATTCATAGTAAACAATTAAACAATCCCTTACCTGGAATCACATTACTAAATGTGACAATTATGTCAAAAGGTTTCAAGAGTTACCAGATCAGTAATTAAACTGGATTCAATTTAATAGTAGCCACTGACTAATAAGATCGCTGGCTACCACATTCTCTAAATACCATGTACCATACATGCCACACAGATCGCATCAAACATGCCAACTTTCGTTAATTTATCCAATATTTTATCACCTCACTTTTAAAATTAGTGTCCTATATACTAACAGCTATTATATTTAGGTGGGTTTCTTCTTCTATAGCATATAGCATCTTATACTCAGATGGGTCCAAACAAATTCTGAAGACTGACTTAGAAGTATTTTCCTCCCACACTTTCTAGGTGCCCTCATTTCATTTTTAATTGGATAGGCTACAGACTGGTAAAATTCAACATAAAGTGTTACATCTGCCAGAACCTGTTTAACAGCTTGTCTCCAACAAGAAGTCTCCACAATACTATAAAAGCTCCAAGTTCTAAATAGTTCTCTATTTTAAAACGAGACAGATCTTACACTTACCAATCCAATTACTGAGATTCACTTTATCCTTCTTGTGGGTTGGACTCATGCTGGCAAAGTTCCATTCATCAGGTAGTTCAACATGTGATCATTAAAACATGCATAGTAAAGGTTTATAATGTCTATATCAACATAACTGATAAAATGCATTCAGGTATGTATGGTCAATGGCCTGAAGTATAACTCATTTTAATATCTAAACTTGGAGCTTGTTGTTACTTCAAGAGACAATCCATTTCTTTTCTAAATACATGACAGAAGTTGTAATTTCTTCCACTTCATTTCTAGATTAACTTAGTTATTTGATTATTCTTATTTCTTTCTTACTGGAATATTACTGGAAATGGTTTTTGAAGCTAAAGCTAACTCCTTAAGTTGCACTTAATTTTATGAATGTTCCCTTTTTTTAGGCCTATATCTAGTGCCTTAGATCAGAATGCATCAGGAGTGACAGATTTTTTTTTTTAATCTTTGTGTCCCTTTCTAGTTATAATAAAATTGTGTTTTGTGATTGAAGTACAGTGATACTTCATTGCAGTCATTTTACTAAGCTTTACAACCAATTCTGCAGACACTGCCATTAACAGGCATTATCAATCCAAGTTCCAAATTGCATATAAATAGGGTTATGAATGTCAGTAGACAGAACTCATTTTTAAGCCTCCTTTACTATTCTGTTTCACCTTCATTCACACTTTGCTACAAAAGCCTTGAAGCTGCATATTCTCTTGATTCAGTATATGCTTGTTACTTAATACTTCAAATAAAGTTTTACTTTATAAGCTGTCATCCAACTTTATGATTTTTAATTTGGGTGCATGTTTCAGGAACTGTTATTCTTATTGGGCCTTTAAGGTTTGAACTTTCAGGAGCAGTTTTTCCAAGTGCAAAAAAAATCTTTACTGCTGCCCAAGGACTGAACATTTCCTACATAGCAAATGTCACTGCAAACATTACACCGTTTGCAGTCACTGGGCTTGAACCATTTTTGAGGACACTTTACATGGTGCCAAATTCTTCTGTAATGTAGAAACCTAAAAGCACTGGTGAGCAGGGATGCTCCAATCAGGTTTTTAAGGCTGATTCCTATCACTAAAATTTCAATCAATAAAATTGGCCAAACAAAAAAAAAAAAAAAACAAACTATTAGTCAAGTACAACTCCACATTAGTATAGTGTACTATGTACTACAATAAAGAGTTAAACTTTGATGTTTTTATAATTTGTGCGACAAGATTCATGTCTGTTTTCACTTGCACGGGATTTTTTTAATACAGAAAAAGTCCTTAACAAGGAAATGCTTTCTTCACCTTCCTCTACTCTAAAATTTCTGAAGTCTGCCGACAATACTCTATTTGCTAATCTCAGTTAGAGACTGAGGGGTTGCATACAGGGACATTTGTAAACAAGCTGTTGTATGCTCACTTAACTGAATACTCTGAAAACTCATTAAAATTGTCAACTTAAGCAGAGCTCATCCCCCTTATGATCTTAAATTGGATCACTATCAGTACAATTTCTTCAACTTCCAGGACAGCATAATTCTTAGAAGTGGCATGAAAAAAATGTCATTTTAAAAAGCTAAAGAAGTTTCATCTCAAGCAGTGCTAGTTTTAAAAAGGTCAGCCAGCTAAGGCATACTTATTTGCCCCAATAATTTATTGGCAGTTAAAGGGTATGTTTTGTTTTTCAAGTCAAAATTATTTCTTTACAAATGATACATATTAAAATTACTACACAAAATGGTGTCCTTAAGCGAAATACCTCTAGCCAGGTTTGTTTTAAAATTGAACTGAAAAGACAGGTGACCAGACATAAAACCAAAACCCTTAACTCTTGAAACTCTGCCCCATATTCCCATATTTCATAGCCATTTGCTTGTTTCCCCATTTATTTACAAATTATGCTTAAAGATCAATAGTTGGTTAAAACATTGGCACGCAAGTTCAACTATCGTCAAAGGTAGATAGAAAAAACAATCAGTAAGGTGCATTTATATAAAACAAAAAAAAAAAAAAAAAAAAAAACACACACCATATGATCAAAGTCAGGCGTACCCACCCCTTATTTTCAAGTGTATAAGGGTTGATTTGACATGCAGACTTTTTACTCTGTATAAACAGTGGAGTGGTTTCAGTTTTCAAACACTATCAAGCCTATTTTCTTAGGTACTGTTATTCACGAGAAGGTAGAACAAATGTGAATGTTTCAAGGTCTTCCTTTGCCTGTCACTGATTTGATTGAATATTTACAAATCAAAATTACACATTTTCTGCAATAAGGTCTGTAAATTGTCCGAGTATTGTTAGACTTTGTACCACTTACAAATTCACATGCCTACTGTGGTGAACTCCAAAGTAGAAGAACTTGCAAATCCAATGGCAATCTGACATCTGCTAAAGCAGCATTTAAAGTGCCCAAAGTAAATGCAATGCATGTACAATGTATCTGAATACAACTGGGATACAAGTGCTTAGTGTAAACAAGGTGTGTGTGTTTAATCAAGTGGTTCAAATTGACAAATACCCATCAGCGCTTATGGTTGATTGGGCATATCCCCTATCAGCACAAGCCTAGGCCATAATACAAAAATGTTCAATTTTAAATTAAAATTAAAAACTAAACTATTGTATGACCCAGTTTCATATTGAAATTCAGCAAAAAAAGTAAAAACAACGATTAACTGTATGCAGGTGCCACCCTTAGCCATCAAAATGCTTTATGTTCTGCAACTCAGATGGATTCAATAGTAGGTATTTACATCTATTAATCTGATAAAAGTACTGCTTCCATCTTGGTCACTCAGTCATGGTACCACTAAGCAAAAGCAGCTCAAGATAGGTCTTTCCTGTTCACTCTTCCAAGCAGACTGAACCATATCTCACACTGGGTAATATTCTTAAATGTGTAGGTTCACTTATTACATACAGTTCACACACAAGTCTATAGTCAAAGACATTACATTTAAAACAAATACACAACCCAAAAATCTCATTTCCTGTTTATTTCATGTTGAGACTATTCATGCTTTGTGAGAGATCATATTTTATATTTAAATATGTTTGAAAGTTATTTAGCATACTGAAAAAATTGTTTACTTGAGATAAATACAGCATCAAGAATTTTATTCAGCATAGGACCATCAGGTTTAATCAACCACTAAATTTCTAAGTCACATTAAAAAAAAAAAAAAAAAAAGACTCCCTTTCTCACACAGTTTACAGAATGGCTGGCATTACTTCCAGTCTTCAAACTACAATTCCCACAATTCAATGTAACAATTTAAGTCACCTGAAAAGAATAAAAGTATATTAAAAATATAAACTACAAAAGATAAAAGTACAAGTGAAAGGGAGAAAAAACTGTGCATCTCAAATGAATATGACATAACTATTCCAAACCATAGAGAGTTCAATTTTAAGACCATATACACCTACTGTGCAATAAAAACAAAAAAGGGCCATACCTCCTCCCCTCAGACTTGCTAGGCTAGCTGAGCTTTCTGACTGGGAACTGCTGGCCACTTCACCATCTGAACCAGACTTCAGTCTTTTTTCTTTCTCTTAAAAAAAATAAAAAAACAACAAATATTTGTCAAGCAGAGATGAGTGATAAACAAGTTCCATAAGGTTTATGTAAAAACAGTATTTCCCTAGATTTTAATCATATACAACTCTGCTCAACATGCAGTCCTGGGACTACTTCCCCAAATGCCTTCTGAAGGGTAGAGCATTAAAGCAAATCATGTTAACTTTCTGCTTTTTTTCTAGGGTCAGGTCAGAGATTCTAAAGCTACCAATTACTCTTTTTGGTATGCCCCTCCAATATCAGAACAAAAACCTATTGATTTTCAAAATCAAAAGATTGAACCCCTTTCAGATCCCAAACTCTGAATATCCAAGTATCTCTAAAAGGACTGAGCTCCATGAAGACATGGACCACACAGACAGGACATGATCTGCAAATCTGAAGATGCACACTCAGGCGTACAGATGTGCATCTGTTCTGATTAACACGAATAGGACAAATAGTAATTTTTTTTTTTTTTTTTATAAATAACACACAATAATTTGGCCTATGAGACCTTCATAATAATTTAGAGAAAAGCACCATGTGATGCAGTGCTCAGGTAAGCTGGTTCAAAGCTCTGCGTGACTGGTGCAGAACAAAATTCATACCTTGATCTATATGGAATCCTGCATGTAAAACAAAAGTACACATAATTTTGATTTTCTCACCAAATGTCACTTATCCAGGCAGGTTCAAGGCAATTCAAGAAAGAGTCTGAACATGATTCTGACAAAAACCACCAAACAAAAAGACTGTAAAAATATTTAATACAGTAAAAGGGAACACACAGCATCATAACCTAGAACTTTTAGAACTTGCAGCACCACCACACACTTAGTGTCTCTCAGTTAAATGTCCTGGTCACCATAGCCCAAGTTTCTTCCGGCTTGCTTGCTGCATGAAGCTGCCTTAATGCCATGGCTATTCCAGGAGAAAGTTCTTCTTTTTTGGGTTTACATAAAAAAAAAAAAACAAAAAAAACAAACAAAAAAAAAAAAAAAAACACACACACAAAAACAAATACAGTAGAAATGTATGTCTAGTGTCTACTGCTACACGGATACAAATTTAGCACACATCCTTTGTGGGATAGGTTTTCAGATGATCACGAACAATATGCCTTATGTTGCAATCTGGACAGCTTCTGCTGTTTGCCCAAGACAGGACTTGACAAAAAGATGGGTCAATTACATTGCATAGCATATTGTACGTTTAACATTTAGGTTATTTCATGGTCTACCTTTACATAAAGCAAGCAGATAAATAACAATGTCATAAAATATTCAAGCACCACTAGTAAGCTACTAAAGGGTCTTGATATACATGCAGGTCTCTGCAGCTACAGTTTGCAGCATATTTTCGAGACCAACCTTATTAGAATTCTGATACATAACAAGGCCCATCCTTGCCAGTCCATTTTTTAAAAGCATAATTTTCCTCAAAAAGGGGTGGTGGGGGGAAAAAAAAAAATCTTTGATGCGGTCCTTCAAATCTTAGCAATATAAGAATGAAGGCAACATACCTTCTTTAGCTGCTTGCCAAAACTCGAATGCCACTCTGAATGCCTGTGCCACAGTGAGTGTTACTGCCTGAGCCTGAAAACAGAAGGAACAAAAAGTTAAATTCTGCCTTATCAGCATAAAAGCTTATTCAGGCATTTACAAACTAAAATTGTACAGGTGCATCTCAATAAATTAGTAAAATCGAAAAGTTAATTTCAGTAATTCAATTCAAAAAGTGAAACTCGTGTATATATAGATTCATTACACACAGAGGGACATTTCAAGCGTTTATTTCTTTTCATTTTGCTGATTATGGCTTATCGGTAATGAAAACTCAAAAATTCAGTATCTCGGAAAATTTGAATATTACATAAGACCAATAAAAAAAAAATAAATATGCACTCAATACTTGGTCGGGGCTCCTTTTGCATGTATTACTGCATCAATGCGGCGTGGCATGGAGGCGATCAGCCTGTGGTACTTTGATAGCCTTTGGGTCATCTGCATTTTTTGGGTCTGGTCTCTCTATGGGGTTTAGGTCAAGAGAGTTTACAGGCCAATCAAGCACAGTAATACCATGCTCATTAAACCTGGTATTGGTACTTTAGACAGTGTAGGCAGGTGCCAAGTACAGCATCTCCATAAAGCTTGTCAGCAAAGGGAAGCACGAAGTGCACAATGAGCCCTCCTCATTGTAGAAATTGTTGAAACGTAAAGCCTAATACAGATCCTAATTGTACATTTAAAAAAAAATCACCCACGCTGAACTGGCATTTGAAGAGGTGCTAATGAAACACTGGATATTGCTTCACATCTGTTTAATTTGCAGGCATGACTAGTTTTTTTATATTTAACTGCCGCTGATCACACACAAATTCTTCAAGATACACAAATAATGCCAGACACAGCTAGTGGTACATTTTACAATACTAGGGGTAGGATGAGAATTATATAAAAAAATGTTGAAACATAATGGAAGCTTTGGTGCTGGCACATGTAAATAGTTTTAATTTCAAAAAGGACAAATGCTGCATTGGGTTTAAAATCTGTATTCAAATCCACCTGCACATGCCAAAATCCCTACCCTAATTCCACTGAACTACCATTCCCACTTTAAACTTTCATACTTTTATTTCTTGTTAATGGTGTATCAAGTTGGTATGACAACCACACTTAGGATAAGTTAAAAAAAAAAAAAAGCCATACGTTGTCACAAATATGCCAACAATCTCTTAATCCTCCTATGTCATGGGGGCTACAACCTACCTTGGCAGCACTGGGCACAAAGCAAGAGCAGTGTAGGGCACACTCATGTACAAACTCAGCACAGGGAATTTTTGTTTTTAAAAAGAGGGGTGAAGGCTGGCTCCTTGGAGATCAACCAACCCATTAAAGAAACCAGGCAGTCAACCTTATTACCACTCTATTACTAGAAAAGCATCAGTCAAAACAATTTCAGATAATTAAGTTTAACATTTTTATTCAAACAGCATTTTAAATTTGAAAATGTTAATTTCATGTCTCTGAAGGCTTCATAGAAAATACATTTTGATTAATCAAAATTTTAATTGGACATCTAATTGCAGATATTAAAATAACTGGCTCAGATAAAACGTGAACAAGCACAGGACAATACTTAAATGCCCCCATCTGTCATCAACCTTATAGATGTTGGATTTCTTTAAGTTTAAGCTCAGACACTATATGCAAAGCTTACTACAAAGAATACTGTATATGTCGATTTTCATTTGTGATGTACATAAAAGTATTAGTAGAGATTTACTAGAGCTAGTTCAAATTGTTATCCTAACTAGTTCTTTAGGCTAGAGGAGTTCTTAAAAACATGATTACCGAGAGAAAAGTGGAAATATATTGTTTTATTAACAAATCACTCAAAGCAGGAAAGAGATTCTAGAGATACAGTATATGCAAGTATGAATTGTTAGTGTAAGCTTTAGTAAAGCCAAGAAAATTTTTGTGACTGGTTCAGCTTTGACTAATGTTACCAGGGAAGGAAAAAAAATGGTTAAAAAAATTAAATCAAGGCAGTCTATCCATTTTTTAAATAATGTATTTCAAAGGAGCTGCACTACCATTAACACACTTTAGTTTTCAAATTAAAACCGAAATGTTAAATCAAACTGAACAATTTATGTATTTATTTTTTAATATAAATATGGGCAACAGGATAAATCTTTTAAAATAATCCAGTGAACAGTCTATCATGAAATGTTTCATCTTACTGATTTGACACCATGCTGTATTGTCAAGGGCTCTGCACTACAGACTGCCTCAACACTATTTTCTGGTATTCTTATGCAGTTCTAAAATGGTCAAATGCATCTGAAGTGAATTGCAGGTAGTGAGGGCTGGCGGCTGTTGGACAGCATTTGTTGCAGTAGGATGGGCTGAATAAAGGCTGTGGGAACAGAATGCAATACTACACAATTATATGACAACTAACCACGAACATGTCCATAGTTCAAGAAATACTGCTTTAGACAACCAGAAGAGTAGTGTTATTTTAGCCCTGCATGTACATAGTTTACAGTGTTCTTCAAGTATTCCAAAACAGAGAAACCACTTACCTTGGCCATCAGTAATAAGTACTTACCACTTTTCTTTTGGTGCAAAGGAAAGCATGACATTCCAGAGTTTCATTGTGTTGGCTTTGTGCTATATATGCAAAGACTTTATCGTGCATCTTGTCAGCAGTACAGTATGATATCCTGGTGGGGGAAGCATAAATTACTGCTTAAGTCAGAAACAGTGCTTTAAAACTAAAGGTTATAGTTCATGGAAAACTTTTGCAGAGTTTTAAAGGTCTAATAGAGAGAGGAAAATAACGTTTAGGGGGGGGGGTTAGAAAATGGATGGATAGATGGGTAACTATTATGAAAAATGTTTCCATGAAGGAAATTTCACCTCAGATACTTTATAAAAATACTCTCTCTCTTATCAGGTTTAAATTAAGATTAGCTATTTAAAATTCAGCTTTGCAGCAAAAGGCAACTTTTTTTCAGAATATAACACTGAGTTACCAAGACGGAAAACCTAAGAGTTTATTTGCCTTTCTATTTTGGCTACACTCATTCATTGCTTTAAGACTGTGGATTCAAAAATTTCCAACTCGTTAACATTTAAGACCCAATTCCCACAGACCACATCTGTGCTGTGGTAACAAACTTGACTCCCAGCTAAGTTAGTCACCTTTTTTTTTTTAAATTGTTAAAAATATTGCATAGGTAGCGAACATGTCCTAGCAGCAACATATATACTCATGATTAATGCAGGAGATGCAGTCGAAAATTTGACACTAAATTGCCATTTAAGAGTGAAATGTAGCTTACTGCAAAATGTTTTATACCCAATTTACACCCGATCTGTTAGTTTTCAAATAATATTGCATTAGTGCGATCATGTTTTCCGATTGGTACTATTCAGGTCATACAATGATTTCTTCAAAATGTCACATGTGTGTCTCTTTTCACCCCAGTGCTGCGCGCTGACAGGAGAAGGCGTGAGCTTATTCAGTGCTAGCAGCAGCACGCAGGAGGCCGGTTGCTTGTGCTATAACAAGCTTGACCTGGCGGCAATCAAAGCACATGTAATGTGCAAGGCATGTAAATGATCCACGGAGAAAAGAAGAGTGTTCATGGCTTACCTTGCAGAGGAACATTTACTCTGAAGAACGCGATCATTGATTACAACCGCAAGAAGGTACGCGAATGAATATGAATAATGTTGCATCCATGCCACAATGTTTTCCGAAATGTACTATAAGGTCATAAAATAAATAATTCCAAATATCATATATACCCATGTCTTTTTCCCTCAGTGCGGCTTTGACATCACAGGCTTTAAGGCGCATACTAATTCAGCGTAAGCAGAAACACTCAAAAATGAATTATAAAATCAAGTGACAATGAGATACAAATAAGGCAGATTCCCCAGCGTTTGTGTGTCAGCTTTTATCCATCCAGATCAGAGAATTTCCAGTTCGATTGTCTCAAAACACCACTCACATCTACAGTTATTTCCAGTTTCAGATAAAAAGTAACAGCATCAGATCCCTGGGGGGGCAGTAGTATGTTCGTGACAGAGAATAAAGGTGGGAAAAAAAAAGGTAACTTTTACAAGTATGATACAGTGGCTGTTACAGGCGCAAATCAAATGTATGTGTTTATTATATAATATTAACAATAAGAGCAACTCACTACTCAAAACGGTAAATTTACGAGGCAGTCCGGATCAAACCGGAGAACTCTTGATTATAAGTCAGCAATTCCTACCACTGCACCACGGAAGCTATTGTATCATCCTTGAATCTTTTGTGAAAGTGTTTATTTGATCTTTGCACATTATATAAATTTGCCTACATTTTGTCATTTATTACTAAAATACAAAAAATGTTTCAGTTTTAACTATGTATTTTTTGGTACAGTTAAATGCACTTTTTTGTTTAAAGAATATTTGCACTTTAGTTTGCATTGTTTAATGTATTTTCTTTTTTTTTATTGTGATGGTCACACTAATAACATCTATTTCTCAAATTAATATGTTTCACTGGTTATTTTAATTTATTATAAATTTTAATCATGTTAATGAAGAGACATCAGGGGGACATTCACAGGTTGACAGACATGCACTGGAGCCCAGAACAGGATGTGCAACCACAGGTCGCAGGCATCAAAAAAGTCAGGCATGAAATAATCGAAAAATAAATTGAACAATTAGTAGACTACCAAAAATCATTAGTTGCAGCCCTAATTTAACACATCTGGTAAAAAGGGGAACAGCCAGCAGGTAGGTAGAAGTGCAAGTTCTTCCTCTAAAATACAATCTTTCCCTTTACAGATGTTCAAGGGGGTCATTAATTCACAAAATACCTTAGGCTTACTAAGCACCTGCTCTCCAACTAGACAGACATAACTGGACTGACTCAAGCAAGAACGAATGACTGTAGATTTCTTTTCCATATTTTTGCTAGCCCCATGCCAGAGGAGGCAGACAAGAAAATTCAACATTAAGCATTTGCAATAGGTTATTGGTTTTTCATTTAAATATTGTTGGCTACATACTTAGCCAAGAGGTTGACATGACTTCTCATCACCATCTTTACAGCAATAAAAGTTGAAGTTTCAATAAGTTTGTATAGACATTAAGACCTTACTCAAAAGACTGAATATTTCAAAAAATAAATCAAATGTTAACTCATGGATAATTTGGAACTCTGAACATATGTAAAAAGGTGCAGACATCACTAAAATAATGGTTTTCTTATTAAGAATTAGGAAAAAAAATACAGAAAGGACCTGCTAAAAGCCGATTTACTACCAAATGGATTTTAAGCAATGTATACACCTAGGGGAACACACAGACCTCAAGTCCTAAAATAAAAGGAAAATGAAAGGTAAGTAAGCAAGCATATAACCACCATTTCACTTCAACTTCATTTGCTTCCTATAAAGCAGATTCAATTCACTCTTTTAAAAAAACACTCATTTGTTCAGGAAGATGTTTAACTAAACCTAATATTCTACCCCCTCTTTCAGTTAATTTTTGAGCATCTGAACAGAGATAATTTGTTCAGGCTTTTCTTCTAGTACTGAATTTAGTATTTTACTCTGGTTTATTGTCTTTTATTCTATTTAATGCTTTGTACATAGTGTATTTATTGCTTTTAGTGTTCTATGCAAATATTTGCATCCAATATTAATACATACCCTGCTGCTCTTTGGGACCCTGAAATGCCCTATATAAATAAAATCGTTAACTTACATTTTATTATAATTACAGATAAACATCTTTCCCCAAGGAAGGATACATGTATAAAATTCTGTTACTGGCAACTGGTGAACACTGGGTTCTCAGGTAAGCATCACCACCAGTTTAATTACCCCCACCAGTTTAGTTTGTTGCCCCGAAATCAGTTTTCTTCTCGCCACAATCCTAGACATACTTTAGAATGAGATACATTCTTTTCACCACTTCCGAGATCACCTCCAATTACATCTTTAGTATTCCCCTCTATCAGCATATTGGGGTATCTTTTCACCGGATTATTCTCGGCCTATTGCTCCACACACTCTCTAAACCTGGAATTCACCTCTCACTCTGAAAATTCACACATCCACCCAAATCTGTTCTTGCCACCTTTGCTTCACTCCTATATAGTGTACCACTCATCGCACAACTTTCATAAACATTTTCCTTCTTTGCCAGAGATACTCCATCATAAGACAATGACTGGCAGACAAATTTCAGGCACAGCACTAACCGTGAGGGTGAGAAACACTGACTACACCCAGCACATCATCCCTATTCTTTCCAAAACAGCTCCATTGCCAATATTGAAATTTACACTTACAAACACTGGCATCCTCCACTACTAGTGCAAATTTCTACCAGCAAATGTCACATTCACAGCTTGCAGACTACGCTTATACCACTATGTGTACACACACATACTACCGACTAAAATTTTTCTATCACCTCAAGTATACATGCTGTGGAGATATTCACCCACCACTTTGGACACCTTCTGTTCTTTTGTATCTAACCATTATCTTGCACTCAAAACCATTCATTCCTCCTCAAAGAGCAACTTCTCTGTACAGTAATCCCTCGCTATATCACGCTTCGACTTTCGCGGATTCACTCCATCGCGGATTTTAAATGTAAGCATATCTAAATATATATCACGGATTTTTCGCTGGTTCGCGGATTTCTGCGGACAATGGGTCTTTTAATTTATGGTACATGCTTCCTCAGTTTGCCTAGTTGATTTCATACAAGGGATGCTATTGGCGGATGGCTTAGAAGCTACCCAATCAGAGCATGTATTACATATTAACTAAAACTCCTCAATGATATAAGATATGCTTCTCGTGCGGTGCTTGATTGCTTGCTTTTCTATGTCTCTCTCACTCTCTCTGCCTGACGGAGGGGGTGTGAGCAGAGGGGCTGTTTGCACAGAGGATAGGGACGCTCCTCTTCGGCATACTTAAACCCAAAAGCACGTATTGATTTTTTGATTGTTTGCTTTTCTTAGCGAGTGCTCTCTCTCTCTGAAATTCAATGCTCCTGATGCACGCACTCCTTGGAAGAGAAGATATATTTGCATTCTTTTATTTCGTGAGAAAGAACTGTCATCTCTGTCTTGTCATGGAGCACAGTTTAAACTTTGGACTAAAGGGTGTTATTTCATGTCTAGAGGGCTCTAATAATGTTAACAGTGTGGGAGAGTTTATAAAGGGCTTAAAATATATAAAAATAACCATACAAACATATGGTTTCTACTTCACGGATTTTCATCCATCGCGGGGGGTTCTGGAACGCAACCCCCGCGATCGAGGAGGGATTACTGTATAGTTCTTTCAGGTGTCTAATCAGATGACTACCAATACTTCCATCTGCATTTTTCAAACAATTCACAGCTACTACATTGCACCTTTACTCCATCGTCTGGTTCATGATGCCAAACTTTTCTCACTCAAGTTCATCTGCAAATTCATCTTATACCTTTTTGCACCCTCAACTGCTTTAACATTTTGTTTTGCTTCCTTTCAGGATACTCTACCCATTAACTTCTGATTATGTTCTGCCTGTAATTACAGCATTTCCTCTTCAATTACTATCTCTACCTCAGCACTCCACAACCTTGTCAAAAAAAGGGAGCAAGGGCACAGAAATTAAGACTGTATACCCTTCCAGGAGCATGCCTCCTTTAGTCGCCTTATGTAAGAGGGACAGTGAACTTCCTTCCCTAGACCACAGGTTGCTTCCCTTGTGTAAACATTATAAAAATGGAAGCTATGCTATAAAATGTAAACAAATAAATAACTAAAGTACCTATTCAGGGATCCTAGGCATGGACAGGAACAATGTCTTCCATCCATTCATAGGTAAGCCCAGGAGTTTTTGTACCATCTCTTTGAACATGCAACCTCCAAACATGGGTACAATTGGTTTGCTGAAAAGCATGGTTATTGCAGAGGTTGTTTGCTTGGGAAACCTTGAAACAGCTGTCGACCCTGGCCAAAATATTGATCATGAACAAACATGAAAAACATCAGTACTTCAGTGCTATATAACACTTGACTACTCTTATCTCCCTGTCAAATTCACCCATTTAAAAAAAAAAAAAAAAAGTGTATGAATAACCCTTACAGATCAGTGGCACACTAAAAACTTTTGTATATATTACGGACCTACCTTTTTAAAAGTTATAAGAATTTTTCACTTCAAAACACAAGTTTCCAGAGCAAATGAAACACCACAATTATATAGAAAAACAGAACTTATCCTTTACTGGGATCTGAATGAAAGCAACAGCCAATTCTGTAGCCAGAAAAAAAAAACTAAACAGTATTGTGATGCCACCAAAGTATAAGCGGATTCAGGCAATCCTCAAATACTTTGGTAAACATCTTTCAAGCAAGTCTACTGCTGCAGGTGAAAAGGCCTATTCTTTGCAGTTACTGGAACCTTTTATTTTGCGTACTGTTAGACTGTTGCAAGTACCGTGTAACATTTAGCCATTTAGTCTCACCTCACTTATAATCACTTTTTTCTGGTGCAAACACTATGAAAGAAAAAAAAAAAAAAAAAAAAAAAAAAAAAACCACCACACATCACAGCAAGACAAATTTTCTAACCATCAGAAAAAACAGATTAATCTGAAATCACGCTATTGAAGATTCTTAAAATGCAAGGTCTGAATACAAAAATTTACTGTACATCATCCTGCTCACATCTTTGTTTTAGGCTTCAAAACTCTAAAGGACAAATCAAATCATTGTAAAACAAAATGAACCTGAGCATTTAGAAAGAAAATTTTTGCACAATATCTAAGTATTTTACATTAACAAGCCATCTCAGTTCAATGTACAAAGCACCACCTACCTGTATATTGATATATTTTCTATTAGCTGGTTTGTAGAACTATCATACAAAATGATGCCTCTCGGAGATGCTTTTAATGTGACCTTCTGAAGTTTCTTCCCACTGGCTTTTGCCTGGAATTGCAAAGGCATTTTTGAAACATTTCTAAACACAGGAAAAAACTTTTTCTATAAATTCATTAATTTGCTTCCACCATGAAAATATCATCATCATCACCTCTTATTTAAACAGTTTGTACCTAGAGATGGTCTGGCATGCTCTGAAGGTTTGGTTCTTACACTAGACACTGATGATCAACACTGGATCATTCAGGATAAATAACAGATGAAACACAGGTTTTATTTTCCTTTTTGCTACCACTGTTAGATTAAATTGGGAGGTAAATTTCAAAAGGAGGAGCAGAAAACACTCACTGTGGCCACAATCCGTTTAACAGCAGCAGCAGACAGTTCCTCTCCTTTTGGCTGCTCCACTAATGTCATACCTAAATATTTCAAATTGAAAACCATGCCTTCCAGAAGAGTTTCTCTGGTATCAGTCCAGTTCTCCGGCAGTTCTGTTGAAAACAGACAACAATTTTAGGCATTAAACATTTGGCAATTAATTGGAGATAAAACCATTACTAGCCTTTAGAAGTGAAAGTTTAGGTTATTTCTAATTAAGGAATTTCCATCATGCAGTATTTATTCATTATTCTCAAAGATAGTGCAGTGTACATGGATCTAATAACTAGTACATCAATGTGTGTGTTAACATTTACAAATATTTTAGGTTGTACTTCGAATATTACATGAGCTGTGAAACACTTTTGAAATGCAAGCATCCAGAGGCAACATGAAAATATTAGAACTGAAGGCTAGGTACAACTTTCATATTGCGAAAACTTTACTGGAACACAGGATTCCCATTTACAGAACAGGGCATATACAAAATGGCATGAAAAATTTCAGTCCAACAAAGTTTGTTTTAAAAAGGTTTAGTGAAAATTTCAAAGAGGAACAATCACAAAACTTCGGAAAACATTACACACATAGAATAAAAGGCAAAAACAGGTTTCTTTTACAATCTTAGCTTGTTCTTGTTAAACTTCAGGTACTTTATATACTTAACAGTTGTATTAAATGAAGCCATGGAGAAATAACACATTTAGTACTTTCTGTATGTATGGTATGATTTGAAACCTTTTGCCCTCCATGTCTTACCAACTGCAAGGTAGATTAAAACAAAAAAAAAAAAAAAAAAAAAAAAAAAAAAGACTAGTCTGTAGTCAAATGGACAAAAAAATCAGAATACTCCATTTATAGTTTAGCTTGTTGGGGTTATAACAGAACCTCTCATAGTCTATGCTCTAATATATTTAGGCATACATTTTAACATAACTAAGAAAATACTATCAATTTAACAAAACCTTACTAACAAATGGGTCTTACACATCCGGTCAATAATTGTTTATGCTAAGACCTAGGGGTGGGCGATATGACCAAAATTCAATATCATGGTATCCCCCCCGATGCACGAGTGGATGTTAACCACATTTTCCACTGCAATTACTGCAGTAGACTGGCTAAGAATAACCTATTCCACTGTCATGAGCATTGTACAAAAAAAAAAAAAAAAAAACCAACACACATTTTAATGTGCACACATGTATTAATACAGGTTTGCACGGCCCCATAAAGTGATAGTTTAAGGGGGTGGCAATAATGGAGAAGGAATCACACTGCATGACAGATGCAGTCAAAATAGATCGTTTTTATTGAACAAATTTTGCACAAACTTAAACTGTAATTTTGACAACATATTTTCAACCATCCAAAAGAGGCATTTAGACTTCGTAAAATATCTAGAGGTGCTTGTCAAAAGTTGTATTGCACTGAACATGTCTTAGAAAAGGAATAAATAGTAAATATTTTTTGTAAACAACTACCCTTTGTTAATGTTAATCTCTGTCCACTGACACGTTAAAGTGACTTTTTAAACAAATTTACCATCATTAAACTGCATAATATTTAAACTAATAAATAACAAATAAATAGTATTATTACTGACAGATGCATTATTACTTCAAACCCAGGTGCATTACACAGTATTCACCAAATTAAAATAAAACAAGTGCAACTTGGTGATGACATCTTTACCAACTGAACCATCATTTAGGTAAACTGCATTAATATGGACCTTGCTATATACATCTATACTACTAAAACGCAATGCCCTCACTGACTGACTCACTCATTAATTCTCCAACTTTCCGTGTAGTTAGAAGGCTGAAATTTGGTAGGATCATTTCTTACAGCTTACTTATAAAAGTTAAGCAGGTTTCATTTCGAAATTCTACGCGTAATGGTCATAACTGGAACCTACTTATGTACATATATACGGCCATAGCCTGCAGCTCGGTCGCCGTGTGAGGCGGAGTTGCGTCCCACATCATCATGCTTCCCACATAATTGAGTGCCTGCCCATATAAGGCCATCCGTCAGCAGCAATCCAATAGACATGCTGCCGCTAAATATTCACAGGTGAAGGACTTTGCTTATGCAAACGAAGATAAGATGGTCAGGGATAGACTAGGGTTTGGCACAAACTCAGCGAAAGTGCGAGAGAAACTTAAGTGCCAGGTCTGAGCTAACATTAAATAAAGCTGTGGACAAATCGCAAGATCGCACAAGATAGCACAAGCACAGCTGAGAACCTTCGATGCAGGTACTCCGAGCGGCTCACGTGAACTGACTGAACGCAGTACGCAGAGAACAAGCAAGAGCTCCAAAGAGCACTGAACAAAAAATGCATTACACAATTGAGAAGGCAGCAAAAGAATATGAAGCGAGTGACGCATACAAGCATATTCCTAAGTGCAGCTACTGCGGAAATAAAGCACACGGTGGAAAAAGTCAATGTGGTAAAGAAACGGAAAGAATATCTTATTTATAAACGGCGCAAATATATTCACATGTACTTAACCTATATTACAACTATATACACACACATAAATTAGACACCCAGACCCACACATTCCCCAGTCCTTTATCTGAACTTTTGATTTATTTAAAGGACAGATGGGATCCGAGAGACTGTTTGTGGAGGGATGGAAAGTTAAGGTGGGTGGGGGAGTCACGAGCTCCACAGCTAATGCGGTCTAGAGGAAACAACTTTGTGACACTAAGGCCAAATACTCACAGAAAAAGTTAAACACGCTGTCGCTAGAATTTCTCCACACTAAATCCTCCAGGCACTCCTGAGCATAATCTAATTTTGAAGGTTGGGGCACCAATAATATTACTGAAAAACTTACAGCCACCGAAACTTTGTAACGGCACGAGACCTCAGGTCATGTGTCTGCAAAAGGACCTAATTGAGGCAACTATTTTTACTGGCAGTTGCTCAGGGGAGAGAGTTTTATTCCTCGCATCCCCATTATACCCTCTGATCTCCCATTTCAATTCAAATGCCTCCAATTCCCAGTAACGCTCTGCTTCGCAATGACAATTAAGAAGTCTCAGGGACAGACCCTACAAAAGGTTGCCATTGATTTGAGGCAAGAGTGCTTTTCACATGGCCAACTATACGTTGCATGCTCAAGAGTAAGCTCGCACAGCTTGGTCATATTACAACCGGAGTGCCGAACTGACAATGTGGTATACAAAGAGATCCTCAACAAATTATTGCTATATTTTCCCTCAGTTTAAAAAGGTTTACTTTTCTTAATAAATTTAAAAGCAGTACTTCGCCGCTGCGAAGCGCGGGTATTTTGCTAGTAAATAATAAAACTGCAACTTGCATTCATAATGCTATTTGTGGTATAGCCCTATGGAATCGTATTTGGGCCACAGTGAAGAAGAGAAAAAAAAAAAAAAAAAAATAGAAACAGGGGGGAAAAAAAAAACCTGTCGAGAATAAAGTCGACATGTTAACTTTATTCTTGACATTTCCACTTTAATTTTGACACTTGTCGAGATTAAAGTCGATATTTCCACTTCCTACTTTAATTATAAACTATGAGAATGTCAAACTAAACTTCATCCTAAAATCAATGTTTAATTTACTAGATTTTTCTCAAACCCCTTCATAATTTAATGCAGCACATTAAATGCTTTGTGTTAAGTGTTCCCCGACCCAGTTGTTAATCACTATGCTTCTTAAACTGACTTCCTTTACACTAAGAGGAGCTGCCGGCAGCAATCGCTGCACAGAATCCATTCACTTAATATTCCTGCTCTCTGAAAATTTAGAATGCCAAGATAAATACTTGATATCATTTTCATGATGAAATGCATTAAAGCAGGTATTAAACATACACGGTAGTGAGGCAGCAGTGCTGCTTCCTCACAGTAAGGGGTCCCCAGGTGTATGTTCAGTGTAGAGAATTGTATGGCAGGTGTGACAAGGCTCCAAAAAACTGGATGTATGAATGCGTATCGCAAAGGTTTAACTTAAATATTGTGTAAATGTTGGGCTTGTGATCTGGTGGTCGGAGACACGAACACAGATTAAAAATGGATGTTCTTCCGAGCGGGCTTTCTTTATTGTATGCGTGCTGTCTGTCAGACGTACCAAACCCTCAGCTCCTATCCTTCCTTTTTCTTTCTCCACATAACCAAATCACCACACGATAAACATCTTTGTAAAATTAAAACTAGTTATAAACTTAGCCCACGGAGTGTTCAGAACTTAAAAATGCATAATAAAGATATTTTTAAATTATGCCATCCATTCAGGGTTGCGCCCATCCCAGCAAGCATTGTGTGCGAGGCAGGAGCAAATCCTGAATGAGTCGCCAGCACATCGCATGGTGAATATGAGCAAAACACTAGCAGGGTCAATATACAGTTGTGCTAGAAATTTTGAGAACCCTTTAGAATTTTCTATATTTCTGCATAAATATGACCTAAAATATCATCATTTTCACTTAAGTCCTAAAAGTAGATAAAGAAAAACCAGTTAAACAAATGAGACAAAAATATTATACTTGGTCATTTATTTATTGAGGAAAATGATTGAATATTACATATTTGTGAGTGGCAAAAGTATGTGAACCTCTAGGATTAGCAGTTTGAATGTGAAATTAGAGTCAGGTGTTTTCAATCAATGGGATGACAATCAGGTGTGAGTGGGCACCCTGTGTTATTTGAAGAACAGGGATCTATCAAAGTCTGCTCTTCACAACATGTTTGTGGAAGTGTATCATGGCATGAACAAAGGAGTTTTCTGAGGACCTCAGAAAAAGAGTTATTGATGCTCATCAGGCTGGATAAGGTTACAAACCCATCTCTAAAAGCTTGGACTCCACCAATCCACAGTCAGATTGTGTACAAATGGAGGAAATTCAAGACCATTGTTACCCTCCCCAGGAGTAGTCGACCAACAAAGAGCAAGGCGTGTATAGTCGGTGAGGTCACAAAGGACACCAGGGTAACATCTAAGCAACTGAAGGCCTCTCTCACATTGGCTAATGTTCATGTTCATGAGTCCACCATCAGGAGAACACTGAACAACAATGGTGTGCATGGCAGGGTTGCAATGAGAAAGCCACTGCTCTCAAAAAAAAAAAAAAAAAAAAAAAAATTGCTGCTCGTCTGCAGTTTGCTAAAGATCATGTGGACAAACCAGAAGGCTATTGGAAGAATGTTGTGGACGGATGAAAGCAAAATAGAATTTTGGTCTAAATGAAAAGCATTGTTGTTTGGAGAAAGGAAAAACACTGCATTCCAGCATAAGAACCTTATCCCATCTGTGAAACATGGTGGTGGTAATATTGTTTGGGCCTGTTTTGCTGCATCTGGGCCAGGACGGCTTGCCTTCATTGATGGAACAATGAATTCTGAATTATATCAGAGAATTCTAAAGGAAAAGGTCAGGACATCTGTCCATTAACTGAATCTCAAGAGAAGCTGGGTCATGCAGCAAGACAACAACCCTAAGCACACAAGTCGTTCTACCAAAGAATGATTAAAGAAGAATAAAGTTAATGTTTTGGAATGGCGAAGTCAAAGTCCTGACCTTAATCCAATCGAAATGTTGTGGAAGGACGTGAAGCGAACAGTTAATGTGAGGAAACCCACTAACATCCCAGAGATGAAGCTGTTCTGTACAGAGGAATGGGCTAAAATTCCTCCAAGCCGGTGTGCAGGAATGATCAAAAGTTACCGGA
>JANRMT010062849.1:6271273-6293010 GCA_026402145.1 Polypterus bichir lapradei
CAAATATGTAATACTCGATCATTTTCCTAAATAAATAAATGACCAAGTATAATATTTTTGTCTCATTTATTTAACTGGTTTCTCTTTATCTACTTTTAGGACTGGAGTGAAAATCTGATGATGTTTTAGGTCATATTTATGCAGAAATACAGAAAATTCTAAAGGGTTCACAAACTTTCAAAGCACAACTGTAGTATAACAAAACCCCACATTCTATAGGACTTTTAAAGGAAACTGAAGCATGCCGAGTAAACCCACCAGAAAAACATGTAAATTCAAGGCAGGGTACACCCGAGACACACTTGCTGCGAGGCAGCAGTGTAACCTCCACGCCACTGTGCCCCCACATGATTAATATATGCTTTAATGCATTGCATCATAAAAATTATACCAAGTATTTATCTTAGCATTCTAAATGTTCAGAGAGCAGGAATATCATGAAGTGAATGGATTCTGTGCAGCAATCTCTGCCGGCGCCTCCTCAGTACAAGAGGAGTCAGCTTAAGAAGCACGTACCGATTTAACATGGCTCGGGGAACACTTAACACAAAACATTTAATGTGCTATATACATAATTTATGACAGGGTTTGAAAAAAAAAAAAAAAATCTAGTAAATTAAATATTCGTTTTACGATGAAGTTTAGTCTACTTTAATGACAAATTACGAGAATAAAGTCAACATGTCAACTTTGTTCTCATCATAAGTGTTGAGATTAAAGTGGAAATGTCGATAATAAAGTCAACATGTCGCCACACTATTACACAGTACCCAGGTACATCACACTGTATTGAAAACAAATAAATACAACTTGGCTTGCAGTATTATCCAGTAGTACAGAAATATTTACACATTTGAATATAATGGTCTACATCCAACCTTTTAAAGCCAAAGCATCTCCAGGCAACGGACGCGACTCCTTTTCAAGAAAAGTTCTGTGTCATCATGTTCAACTTTACCGTCAGCTACAGCTTCAGAATGTTCTCTGTCCATTTTCACCGCACAATACTTACACTACCACTACCTATTTAGCGAAGTAGCAGTGAAAAAGAGCCCCCGCGCAACACCTCTGCGATTAGCAGTGAAAAAGGTCCCCATTTGAACAGTTGCCTGCTGCGCCATGTTCTGAACATCGTTTAGGCAATTTAAACTGGTGTTGCAGGATAAGAAAAAAAAAAAAAAAAAAAAAAAAAAAAAAAAGGTTTTCAGTATGAACCGGTATACCGCCCAGCACTACTAAGACCAAATTAAAATTACTACAATACTACGTAGACAAAAGCTTTAAATTTATTCATGAACACTTAAATTGAGTTTATGCTTTTATATTTACATTTAAGTTTGTATTTAAGCACAAAAAGCAAGAATCATCAATACAAATTCATCATTTCTGGGATCAGGCCAAGCTTGCTTACAGGTCTGTCCAGTGCGCTGTTTTAGTCATAAACAAACTGTTCCGAATGCACCTTTGGCACCTGGCATTGCCTTGATGACTCTACCAATTACCTAAGAGTTGTGAGGTGTAGCTTCATTTACAATGAGAACAATGTGACATGGTTCAAAATGTCTTCTTGGTGAAAACCAGTTTAGACGTTCATTAAGTAATGGTAGATACTCTGTAGTCCATCTTTTTCAAAACAAATCAATGTATTGAACTAGTTCCCAGTGTCTTTTTTAGAAAAAACTCATATAGGAGATATGCTGGGTTGAGTATTGAATAACAGCAAGTGATTCGGCGTCAGAGTCTCCAAGTCATTCAGATCATCGGATACCTTTGTAAGGGGTCTGTTAATAGATTCTGCTTCACACATCACTGGTTGAAGACTTTCATTGTCTAGTGTTTCTGGGTCAAACTCCAACTGACTGATCATAAACTGGAATGCCTTTCTTTCAAGGGCAATATCAATTATTTGAATATAAGAAACCATGCCACTGCTTTCTTCAAACTTGGCCACTGTGAGAAGTAGTCTAAGTTTTTATGGTTTCAGTGTTTTCTTCCAGAAATAAAAAACTGTGTAGTAAACTCAAGTGTGGATCATCTTTAATGAGTAAATTCTCTTCAGCAGATCTCTCTGGCCATTCATGTTCTGTCTTTAGAAGGATGTTCAGGCCTAGAAGCCATGTCTTACTAAGGATGAAGCTTCCTATGGTTGATCCTCTTGATGCTTCATCTGCTGGATTTAATGCAGATGTGACATACCTCTACTGCAAGGGCTGAGAATGCACCCTTAGAGTCTCTGTTGGCAACAAAGGTGTTGTATCAAGTACTTTCATTTGCAATGTACCTTAATACAGTGATGCTTTCAGTGCAAAATGTTCATTTTGCAAGGGAATTTCCAGTTCACGCTTTAGCATCTTATCTATTTTGACTACTACCACAGCTATTGTTAATTCTAACCTTGACAGGTTTCACTCTTGAATTCCCCATTAAAAATGAACAATGTCTGTTATGTTCTTTGTTGGTTAGGAGATGTAGCAGCTATACACAGACAAATATACATTTGTGCAGACTGTGTGCAAACCCTGTTGGTTCAATGCACCTGCCTACATTGTAATCCACAAATAGCTGCAAGTTGTCCACTTATTTTTTCCATTGCTGGACATACTTCCACTTTACCCACTCATGCGTCTTAGAGGTCCCTTAAGAGAAGTTTAGCAGGCAATATAACTGGTGCTAAAATCCAAGTGGATCACATACTGAACTGGCAACTGTCAGAATGCAACATCTTGCAGGAGGCTTACCTTGTAAGTTTCTGTAACTTGAAACTGTCAGTTTGTGTGCACCACTGAACTCCTAGGGCACTCTATTATTAACATGTCATGGCTTAAGTCCTTTTCAGGTATGGAAATCAAGACTTCGGTTTTTACTCGCCCATTTGATCAGGTGAAATCCTCCTTTGAAACACAAGGCTTGAAGACCTCTTGCCAATTTTAAAGCTTGTTCTTCTGTGGCAACCAACTATAGTCAGTCATCAACATAGAAATTGTGAAGCACAGCGCTAATTGCTTCTTCCAGAAGCTGTGTTTCTTGCATCCTCAGCTGTTCTTTGTAAAACACAAGTAACAACACAGAGATACACTGTCATTTTGTATTCCTCTAGCCAATCATTCAGATTACCTTCCAGCCACCACAGGAAATTAAGATTAACATCTTCATCTGGAACAGTTAATTGGGAAAACATTGATTTAATATCTGCCATTAATGCTACTGGCTGTTCTCTGAATCTTGCAAGAACTCAGAGTTTATTTGTTAGGCCAGGTCCCTTCAGTAAGTTGTTCATTCAGTGAAATCCCTTGATAAGTGACTATACAGACAAAACCACTCTAATTTTGTTTTTTCTTCAGATGTACTCCATGATGAGGAATACACCACACCGTCATTTTTGAACGACAACTGTTCTGTCAGTATCACATATTACTTATCTAAGAAGTCTTTCATGAAAATTTGTAATGCACATGGAATGTTTTTTAAGCTGTCTTTTGAGGCAAATAGTACACTGTTCTAAAATGTAACGACTCTTTAGCATTTTATGTGTCTCATCTTTTAAAAGCAGATTAATGCAATAGACCGAGACTGTGCACGTGAACTTGATGTTTTCCTTTGACAGATCCTCTCTCTTTACAGCTGCACTCTGGAAAGTTTGTATTGTATTGCTGAAATAAAATGTGTTCTATTTCCATTAGTGACACACAACTGACTGTATATCTTTGCAGCCTCACATTATCGGACCCCTTTAGCAGACCACTAACAATCTATCCAAGAGCGGTCTTCACAACTGCTACATATGACTTGCTATGGCTCCATAGCTTTAGGGACATTTGTACCCATTAACAAACCCACTTCTGCTTTTCTGTAGTAGATGCACATCTTTGAGGTAAGACCATCTTGCAATATCCTCTTGCATTGGGAAGTTCATTGTGTAAACTTCCAGCAATTCAAAAAATGTATTTTCTTCATCTCCACAAACCTGTAATTGACAGGACAGAACACTTTACTAGTTTGTTTATTGACCTTATTCCTTTCCACTGTGCTGATCTGGACCTAAGCTCTTGTTCCAGGAATATTTAATTGCTCATGAAGGTTTTCTGTTCAGAATGTTGCTGTACTCCCAAAATCTTTAAGAGCATACATCTCTATACACCTTTCACTCATCTTACACTTAACCTTGTCTAGAACATGCACTGCTACCAGGCTGGCAAACAGCATGTCTGATTCCAAGGAGGCATAAAAGAGCAAGAAATATTCTTTTCAGTATTGATTTCCTCTTTTAGCAGGATAGGCTTTATTTTTTTTTTTACCCATTTCTTTACTCCTATGCAATACAGTATGTCTGGATATAACCAAGAACATAACTGAAATTTAAATTTTTTCAAAGTCTTTACTAAGATTTCCTTGATTAATGCAGTTAAAGCATAAATCCTTTAGACTTGAAAAAGTCAGTCCTACTTTCATGTTTTAGTTTCTTGATCTTGCTGCATTCAACAAGTGTGCGACTTTCAATGCAAAATAAGCAGGGCTTACCAAATGCACAAAGTCATCTGCGCCTTTTTGACAGAGGTGTCCCAAGTCCCCCCTTTCACATGTTTGTAGCAAAAAACTGCTTCTTTGTGCCACTTTTTGGGGGAAGACATCCTTTTGTCATTCTTTTCCTTCCCAGGTATATTGCTTTGATAGGCTCTATTGCACACAGGATGGAAAAAATCTTTTAGCCTGTCAATCTAGAATGTCAACTAGGTCAGGAGGTTGTGTGCTTCGGTCTTCATTTCCCTCTATATTCACACAGGCCGTATACAGTATACCCACTTGTCTTGCAACTGGTAAGGAAGCTTTGAGAGTATAGTACGAATGTTTGCAGGGTTGTCATAACATTCATACAGCTAGTAAGAAAAGCAGCATGGTATCTCAGACCTGCTCCATCATCTGGTTTTATAAGTGGCCACTTCAGCTGCTTTCTGTAGGTATGCAGCAGCTATCTACAGCTGGTTTCCATAATGGCCTTCAAGCTGCTTACTGGCTTTTTTGTAAGCTTCTTCCAGTAGCGGGTATGTACAGCTTCTAACAATTTCACATGGTGAGCCTTTGGTAAATTGCACTAAGAAATCTACTTTATCTCAGGGGTTCTAGACCACAACTCCCATAGCATGTCCAAATGCTCTAATAAAGCTTGAATAGGCTACATCACTGGGTCACCATAAAAACACTTGGACCTCTCTTTAGGGTACATGTGCTTTATTTTGCTACTCATTATCTGAACTCTGATCTTGGCAAAGTTCATTATTTGACGAGGTTCAAATTTACTTCCATTAGTGTGCGAAGAACTACTTCTACTTGTGCCATATGGTTCTTCATTCCTCTCAACTGGTTTTTCAGGAACATAAGGATCTGGATTACTCAAATATTGTTTTTCAGGAGTACTGCAAGTATTTGGATTACCAGAAATGTGATGGTGTCCTTTAAGAGCTCTCAATTTTGCACTGGATTCTGCAATAGAGGCCTCTAAATACAGCTCATCTTTTAGCTCTGCTTCTTCAAAATTCTCTGGCCCTCAGTTGCATCTCAAGGCGTGCTTCTTCAAATTCTCTTTTAGCTCCTAGCTGTGCTTCTAATTTTAAATCCTGCTTGCTGCCTTTAAAGCTTCAGTGTGAGTGAGCAGTATTGCATGTTCTGCCTCCTGCACCATGAGCACGCTAACGGAGGTAGGCTGATGAGCTTGCTCACCTTTGTTTTTACAGAAACTTAACGCTATCTGTGGGAGTCAAATGGTCAAATTCTGAACTCACTGAATTTTTAAAAGGTTCTTCATTTACCATATTGGAAGGAGTATTCAAGATACTTTTCACTGGTTTTCTAAACCCAGTCCATTGTATGTGCAATAAACACATTTTCAGTTTAGAACGGAGATGTCTGTGTTGCTTCTTTCACTCCTCTTCATCACTTTACAGAGATAATAACTCTATATACCATTTTCAATGCAGAAACATCCATTTCAAAAGTGAATTTTTCACAATTAGAAAACCTCAAGAAGGATAAATCTAGGTCCTTCATCAAGTTGGGTAGCGGATTGTATTTGTTTTCTATAGCTCTTAAAGCATTGTTACTTTACACATACTTTCAACTTCCAATCAAGATTTCATACAATTGAAGCCAGACAGGAAATTTCCCTATTCAAAACACTAATTGTCAACTTCTGACAAACATTCAAAAGGTTTTTGTTTTTTGAATTTCCAATAGGCAGATTTTACTACTAAATGTTGATGTTAAGGTCATAAATAGATGGAGATAGAGAGAGAGAGAGATCGAATATCTGCTATACACTGGACTGCCAAAGTAGCTAAAATTTAAATTGAGCTCTCAAACAAACAACTTTATAGTCCATTATATTCAAATATAGGTTAACTATTGGTATTTGTATTTCTTTTGAATATCTTGCCATCACTATTAAGTTAACCCTCCTGTTCTTTATTAGCCTTTAATTGCCTGCCTAAAAACATTGAATTGTTTATTTATGAATCTTCAGGGTTTTTTCCCCCCCTGTCCTTTTCAGCAACTATGATGGGATTATTAGATGAAGACATTCATTTTTTTTACATATAAAAAACAATTATGATCCAAAACCAAAGGGAACAAGTTAAATTTTGCTTTCAATTTTACCCTTTAAGTATGTGGAGTCTACATACATCTGCAATCATCTGTTAGATCTAGTTTGTATCGAGCAGAATTGTTCTGGATGTGACAGCTTGTCGATAAGTCTCTCGGATCATTGGGCCTTCTTTAACACTAGAATTACCAGAGCATACGACAAAACTCGTAGATCCGTCCCACCTTAAATCGCTTCTTAAAACCGTTCTCACCTCTTCGCCAGTGTCTTTTGTTCATCTAAATGTGCTTATAAACACAAGCTGCAAGCAGCTGGCTATTCCATCCCCCCACCAATTTAGAACATGCACGAACATCTACCAGCTCATGCCTTGATTGATTATCTGGAAGTGAAGTGGAGTTTTAGAGTGGAAATAATACATCGTTATTTGGAACACACTCATTTCATGTGTGTTCCGTTTCTACAGTAATCTGTGTAAACACATTGTTAAAACAGACACTTTTTCATATTTTAGTAATAAATGTTACAAAATATAGGCATAAACTATAAAATGTGAGGCCCGAAGGCCAATGATCAAATAAACACTTTCACAAACGGTTAAAGAATATCACAACAGCTTCTGTGGCATAGCGGCAAGATTTTGTCACTCAGAGCGCAGCAGACTTGCTGTACTTCAGAGACCCAAGTTCGATTCCCCAGTGGGAAGAATTTTTTTTTTTTTTTTTTATTATTTTAACCTTCGCCGTTCTGCCTGCCTGAACTCCCTGTCTATCTATATAGTAATAACAGCAATTTTATTATTATATAGCAGCTTCCCTGTCTGCCTATCATCTAGTGCCTTTCCTTCCTAGCTTTTTTTTTTTTTTTTTTTATATATCTATATTACAGTGCCCTATGGGGTGCCAAAGAGGCAATTACAATGATTATTGGAATATAAAGTAATTCCTGAATATATAAAGTCAAAACTTGAATATATAAAGTCGGCGTCAGAATATATAAAGTCATTACCGAATATATAAAGTCAGCGTCAGAATATATAAAATCATTCCCGAATTTATACAATTTCCGCGCTTGTCATTTCACTTGTACTAGTGAAAGGTAAACTTCGACAGAAGCCACTCAGAATCGATCGGGCTTGTGAGATTTGTCCAAATATGCTCCCATGCAAAAAGAATAGTGTTCAAAATGCCAGGCACATACATCATTTTGAATGAACTGAACAGCGAGTTTGTTTTTTCTTTTTTTTAAATATTTTTCTGAAGATGTTTTTGTTAACTTAGTTCATTACGTTGTAGTAGGAACTCATTGAGTTTACTAAAAATGTGCCCGAGTCGTTTCAATCAATATCAATATAATCTGACTTTAAATTTATATATTCAGGAATGAGGTTATATATTCCGACTCTGACTTTACATATTCAGGAGTGACTTTATATATTCTGACGCTGACTTTACATATTCAGGAGTGACTTTATATATTTTGATGCTGACTTTATATATTCAGGAACGACTTTATATATTCCGAAAATCATTGTAATTGCCAGGGAAGCTGCTATATAATAATAAGATTACTGTTATTACTATATAGATATTTATTTATTTATTTATTTACTTCCTACAGCATAAAGTCACGAGTGCAGAGCTTCCCATGTACATATACAAAGTACAGCGACGGCAAAAGTACATTCTTGATCCAATGTAGAACAGTCATCACGATTCGAGTTTTCCTCTGTTATAGCGCGTCTGAGAAAACAGCCGGGTTAGGGGAGAATGGGGGCGGGGGGTTTTGAGTTGGGATCGTGAACGCGGCTGAGAGAATAATAAAAAAAGCTAACCTTTACAAGTATCATAAATTACACCGGTTGTTACAGACTGGAATCAAATGTATGTTTTTATTTTAAACTAGTAAGAATACGTGCAGCTCACTTTTCAAAACAGACTCATCTAGAATCGAACCCGTGAAGTTCAGACTACCAGTCAAGAGCCGATGCCGTTGCGCCACCACATCGCTCTTAGCAAAAGCGTGTCAATATCGCACTCTAACACAGGTTGTTTTTCTGTAGTTATATTTTTGAATAAAAGCTGTTCTATTATATTTGTACTTGTTGTGAAACAGTTTCTTTGATATTTGGACTTCAGTCTTCACACATTATAAACTTCATGTCTACATTTTGTCAATTATGACTAAAACATGAAAAACGTTTCTTTAACGATGTGTGTACATAGATCTATGTAGACACGGAATACACATGAAATGCAAGTGTTCCAAATAACGATAGTATTTTTAAAAGATGTCATTTTGCTTGACTTCTCACTCTATACAACTCCAAGCAACTGACACACAGGTAAACAGACTTGAGCTGAGAAAACTGTGTGCCATTGGAGGATAGAATAGTAGGCCACTTGCTGTTTGCTGCTTAGCCACAAATTTAGAAGACAAGACATGACTGAGAGGTGTGAAGCGTTTTCAGGTGAGACGGATCTACGAGTTTTTTCGTAGGCTCTGGTAATTCTAGTGTTAATTCAATAAAGTTCAAGACTAAAAATGAGGGGATAAATTAAGAAATGTTTTGATGTTGATTCTGAGTGTATGCTTTCATGAATCATATGGATAACAATTTTAATGCTGGGCTGAAGACCCAATTTCATAGGTCTCAGGTTTTTAAAATGCAACAGTAGTAAGAGCTTACAAAAAAATTCTAAAATTATGAAAGACAAAGCATCAGAACAAAAAAAAAGATTAAACCACTGATCATTGAACATAAATCCCAAAAAAGTACTTTTAAAGTCACTAAACATAAGCTACAACAGAATTGGATATTTGTCCCCAAATGCTTTTCAAACTTTTTTTTTTTTTTAAAACTTAAATACTTAAACTCCTGAATAAGTAATATTTCTAAAATATTATATAAATAAATAGAATTTAGGAGGCAAAAATATCCACTCTACCATGAAAAAGAATTCTAGACAAGTTCCTTTAAATAGTTAAATATGAAAGAAAGATTTAGTCTAGAAAAGGTATCAGTCAAGTTTAAGAACTAATTATAGCACTGAAATTGATTTAGTTATTGTTAAATCACTTAAGGATTTAGGCTGATGAAAATAATCAGAAACTTGAAAAGATACAATAGAGCAGGGGTGTAAAACTCTGATCCATGCAGGATGCAGAGACGTCTAGAAATTATTCCTCATTTTAGTAACCAATTGGAACTGCAGCTTACATTATATACATTTTGCCTTAAAATATAAGAGGACTTTCTTTAAGATTCAATTTTTTTTTACTTTTAACAAGAAGTCAAACAGTGATCAAATGAATGATAACAGATGACCCAGATGCTCCTAACTTCATGACTAAAACACATCTTCCTAGCATGAGGGGGTGGATGAGCAGTAATTTTCTTAAACTTAAAAAGTCAGAAATTCTAAATGGCTTTAGTGGAAAAGTACAGTAATCTGCAGAAAAGACATGTAGGAAAAAATTGTCATTAACCTGTTTTGCCACACATCTAGTGACACTCAAGACCCATTAAGGCATATCACACTCAAGATCATTTAAACTCACTGCCATCATGGACCACTTCAATATTAAAAAAGCCTATACGTGGTCACTACGTGTGTAATTGGAAGAGCCCTTCATTCAGTCACCAAAGGTTATACCATCAATTAAAGCTGAAGAATTCATCTCTTTGAATAAAGAAAGAAGCTATATGTGGGTCTGGAAGCTACTCTCTGCCGAAGGGAGAAAGACAACATGAACTACAAGACCCAAAAACCCATTCTTCCAATCTTGTCCTGTGTCAGTTTGTGTTACTGTGCCCTGAATGGGAAGATTAAGCAGCAGCTGTACAACATTTATTTCAAAAGCATGTGACTGAAACTGCTTTAAAATATTCAGAGAAAATAAATAAAAATCAAGGCAAAATTACATTATATGTACAGAGTTAAAAAAAAAAAAAAAAAACACGATGCAGACATCTTTTCAGCAATTTATCCTTATTTGAGAATTCTGCTGTTTGTACTACTTATTTAAGGCTACTTAGATGGCCAGGGAAAATAGGAAAAACAAACAACAAGAGGTGACATGACAGAGCAAATAAATCTGCAGGGGTTCCAAGGCCATAAGCTCACTCAGCCCCAACTGGGAATTCTATAAAACAAATTAACTACTTTACCACATTTTATAGTAGCACATTGTTATGTAGCACAGTCCCAAAAGATTGGATTTTCAGCTTTTGGACTAATTTGTCCAAAATTACTGTAATTATAAATTAAAATTGTAAATTTTAAATTAATTGTAAAAGCAATAAACAGATCAAGTTATTTTTATCATCCACACTTACACTTTGCAGACAAAGGCAGGGAAAGGATTCAGGCGTAGCTGACTCTAAATATCAAATCCTACAGGATGCTGAGAAGTAGACTTGTACTTGTGTTTTTACCCAACATGACTACTTTAATGCTCTTTAACAGGATTGTCAAAGTGCCTACAGCTTTGCTCAAAATACAGAACAACAATTCTAACCAAAAAGCAAGTACAGTAAAACCTTGGATTGCGTGTAACTTGGTATGAAAGTGTTTTGCAAGACAAGCTAAAATTTTTAATAAACTTTAACTTGACAAACGAGCAAGGTCTTGCAAAATGAGTAGTACGTATATGCTTTGTCTGCCGAGTGCCACGTGATCACAACTGAACTAATGGTTCTTCTCTCTCTCTTGCTGCAGGATTGAGGGTAATCGTCTCCCATTCTCTGTCTCAGTCGGCGTGCCTCACTCATATAGTCAACATCCATACGAGCGTATACTGTTTACTATAACATTGTGACCACGTGCATGTGTTGCAACATACGAGTCCCAGTCTTGCACCCCAAAACACGAAGCCGAGTCTCAGTACTTCAGCAACACCAGCTTTATTCGGCTTGAAACAGGAACAGCATGGTTATTTATTGTAGCGAGATCTGCCACTCTCCTATACGCAGACACAGCAGTCAGGCAGGGGGGTCATGGCCAGGTTAGTGGCCAAGTAATACTGTGCCCTGCTCATTTAAAATGTTCCTTGTATCACCCATCAGCGGCAGGCACTTATAGCATGTCCGCGATCTTTTCGGATTCGCTTTTACGGTGAACTGCTACAGAGCTGGGAGCCTGCAGTTGCTTTGGGACGCTCTTTGGCATATTGTGCCGTTGGGTGCAATCCCAAAAGAGTTTAGAAACCTTACAGTGCATAAAGCATTTTTTTTTTGTGTCAAGTGTAGTGACTCTTCAGGCAAAAGCAACTGTTATTGGATAGGTTCCTTTTAAAAGTCGTAAAAAAAGAACAAGATTCAAGTGAGCCAAGATAGCAGGGATTCCGTTTGAGTGAGAGTCGTCCTACACAATAACCCCTCTCTTGTCTCCCTGAAACCAGCCATGATTCTTTTCAAAGGCAAGTGCAGGTTATTTTATGTATTTTTACTTTATATTTTGTTTCTATCGTCATTAATAAAACTAACCAATTTTTCTACTGCAGTTTTTTGGTTTACTGCTCTAACAGATTCACAACACTCCTCAATTGCCTTAAGTATAAACTTCACTCCTGATCCTTAAAATGTTTCACTCTTGAACCCAAGAACCCTGTTTTAACTAAAAACTGTTAAACATTAATCTGAGCAAATGAGCTGGTTCTCTTTCTTATTAAAAATGATGTGAATAACTGCCATATTTATACATTTCCCTTTTATTTTAAAAGGCTTTAAAACTGCCATTTTAAACAGCATTTTCAGAATCAGGAAAGTTACCTCAACTAACATGTCTTTTGGAAAGTGGTGGCCTGACAATTTCTAAAACAAAGGAAAAATCAAAAATAAGTAAAATAGGTATTAAGATTAGCGTTTTATTTTTCCTGAATCTGGAAAAGGGGAAGAAATCTGCTTAATCATTGTTACTCTTTGACCACTAGCACCCTGTTCTACAAACTTATCAAACTGGGCTGCTCCGCACGCTTGATCCATCTTCCACAATTCTTTCACTTTAACCTCTTTGATCATATCTTTCCATGGACAGAAAGTCACATTTGTGTGAAGGGGCATAACTGCATGAGTTAAGCATTGCATGCTTTGCAGATGAATCCAGAGCAAAAACAGCTGGAAGGTTAATTCTACAGCAGGGGTGCCCACACTTTCGGCTTGCGAGCTACTTTTAAAATGACCAGGTCGAAATGATCTACCTACATTAAAAATGATATACATCTAGATATATATAGAGAGATCTAGATATCTATCTATATATACCAAGTATACTTTATACATAAAATATGTTTTAATATCTTGCATAACTGAATAACCTCTATGGCACAATAACAGTTCGATACATTTATGGTCACTACAGTATTTGGATTTAATAATCGTCATGTGGGAAAAGGCTGACTCGCATAAACAAGTAGAGCTGAATAATGCAGTCAAGGAGCTTTTGAATTCAGCCGAGTGAAAAATGACGGCTGTCCGATTAACTGTGATTTTAGCTCCCTCTCCTTTCTCAGATCGCTTTTCGGAAGGAAGTCAGTTTCGTAGTTTTTATGAACAGTTCGAAAGTCCCTTTCCATATTTTCCTTCTTTGGTATAGCAATGATAGATTGACAGATCAGACAAACGCACTTCGATTGTGACATTGTGAAAAAAAACCCTCTTCCGATTCCACATCCAGCCCATACCTTCCCAAAACTTTTTTTTTTTTTTTTTTTTTTAAATCCCTTCTTTAGTTGATATAAATTGGATGGCTAACTAGATAACAGTCGGAGTTTTGCAGTAGCTCTTGCGTTTGTACGTGCGGGATGACCAGTGTGTTAGAAGATAAGAGATCTCAGACTGGCCGCCCTGTATGTCAATTAAGTAGCAAATGCCATAGTGTGGATATGAGTTAGACTAATGCTTAAAAAAAGTTTTTTTTTTTTTTTTTTTTAATGCAACGCGATCTACCTGCACTACCTTTGCGACCTACCGATTGCGATTGATGTATTGCGCACCCTTGTTCTACAGCATTGCATTACCAGAGCTCTTTGATTTCATAAGAGAGCAACCTGGATAAAGTTAATATAGACTGCCCCCCCAATTACCCTAGGCCAACCACGTTAGTCTTAAAATTCTACAGTTACATTCTATAATGGTTTACTGAAAGAATTTGCCTTCTTGGAGTCGTTTTTGTGGGTTACAACATTAATATATTTTTCACACCTCGCAAATGTTTACAATTTATCTTCAACGTCTAACTCATAAACTAAGTACAAAATTAACACTGAACACTCTTGCCACTTTAAATATTCCATATTTCTTATGATCTAAATTTAAGCAGTTCTCTGGTTTCAGAATGAATTCATTTTTTTTGGGTTAAAAAGGTGGTATTGAGAAGGCAGCCGGGTCTTTATAAAATTGAACTAGGCATATCAGTTTAAGCAAACAGACAGGAGTGCCTACTCCTATTAATCACTCCAGTAACTGCAACTCAGCATCAGCTGCTCACTTTGCTAGCATCCAACATGTACCAAGCAATTCAAAAACCATCAGTAAACAATAAGCCAAACAAAGGCAACAAGTAAGCCCATTTCACAAACAAAGGCCTTTTTGAAATGAAAACAATGACTACTACATACCAAATTATTGCAGCTAAATCTGTGGAAATGTAAAACAGAATAAACTGTTAAGACACTGTTGACCAGAGATTAAATGCTGATTAACATTTTAGATAGAGGTTGCATTTTGCTGTAGAACTATATTGTAATCCACTGAAGCTGAGCTATTTTAAGAGGCTCTAAGACTCAACCTATGCATTCAAAACCCACAAAGCCAGCCTAATTACTACTTTGCATTTTGGTCAAATGTGCACATATTGTACATCATAAACTAACTGAACAAGCTGCCTTTAAACTTTACTGCAATAATTACATGTTTTAGTAACAATTGTAAGGTGTAACCAACTATTAACTTTTTATATTCACGAGCATAAGGAATAGGATTGGGTTCCACAAACTTGGATATCCTTTTGAAAACAGTTAGTCTTGGTTTCCTCTAGCCACTGTCATACTCAACATGGACATGCACATGGTCTTTTCTTTAATAAGAGTTTTATCGGGCTTATACACTTCAATAATTGTAACGTTTCAGTCAAATACAATGCCAATCATATCTACATGTTTTGAAGACATCGCAAAGGCTTAGGGCAATGGAATTCATAGTATCTTGCAGGAGCTGCCACAGGAGTATGGGGTTCTGGGGTGCTGACAAATGCCATAAAGACTTAAGACAACTCTGCTGTGGGTTTCCAAAAAAAAAAAAAAAGATGCAGCTTTAAACTCATGTCTCCCATTTAGGGCTATAAGGATGCATTAAAAGTCTTGAAGAATACCAAACTAAAATCTGAAGGTAAGGATACTTCAATCAGGTTTTGTTAAGGCAGACATCAATCACAGAGTTCATGTTACTTGATCGACCCATTTTGATTTTTTTTTTTTGTCTTTTTACATTAAGCTCCTTTATAACCAGACACATAATGGTTATTTCTTATATTAAACTGTTAACTTTGGTAGTTTAATAATTGAACTACAGACCACAGGTGTGAACTGTTTTTTTTTTATTAAAAATTCTGTAGGTCTTATTGTTCAGTGACCATAAAAACACAATAGATAAAATTCTTAAAATGCATACTTTAATAAAATGTAAACAAAAATATTTACCCATAATACATACAGCATAAAAGTAAAATGCTTCTCATAATTAAAAGCTGTCATACTGTTTAAAATTTCTTTTAATGTACTTATCTGAAATAAAATTTAATTAAAAAAGTACTTTTCACCTTTTCTCTAATAAAATACATATTCTCACACAATGGGCAGAGTGGTGGCTCCGAGGCTACAGATTTGCACTGGCAATCGGAAGGCTGCCGTTTCGAATCCCGTAAATGCCAAAAGTGGGGCTCTTCAGCAAGGTCCTTAACCTGCAATTGCTCGGTCCTGGGTATAATGTTAATCTGCATTCAGCCCTGGACGTAGGCCCACCAACCTGCAGGGAAAAAACTGGGTGTTGGTGGCAGAATTGGCACTCTAGCCACCAAAAATAAAGTTCATACTGTTCCACTACATCTGAACTAGTGGTACTGAGGTGTCACGGTTTGTTATGTGGTGGGTGCGGCAACGCATTGTATCAGTACGTGCTCCTAACCCCTCGCACAATCACTTCATACTGGCAATTAAACACTGCTTAAATGTAAATATACATGCACTAAGCAGGGGTGCCCAAAACGTTGATCACTTTCGACTGGTAGATTGCGTTGCATTCAAAAAAAATTTTTTTAGATGTTACTCCATCATACCCTCTCTATGGCATTTGTGGGGCACACATTAATTGATTGATTCAAACTTTTGAAACTTAAATAGTACGGTGTGGAATTTTTTTTTTTTTTTTTTTTATATAAATTATGAAAGTAGCTTTTTCTATTAATTGGCTGAATTAATTTCTGTGCACCCAACAATTTTATTTAGTCACATGTAACCACGAAAATTGTGGTTAAAGAAAAAAAAAATTGCTTTTTAGTGCATTTATAAAAGTAAATAGTTTTACTTAAATATATTTTTTTACTTTCTAGTTTGTGTATTTTGAAAGTGATTTTTCTTTAATTTTTCATGAACAATAAGCTTCTTTAAAAGTATTACATAATGTATCTTTCAGAATAATAACACTAAAAACTAATATTTTGGCAATATTTTTAGCACTTGGTCGTTGCAAAAAAAAAACAAAAAAAAAAACATTGCCAACAGAACGGCAAGCTTACGCCAATACTTCCTCACTGTGATCATCAAGGCTACTCCTTCACAAGAGTAAACAAGTCGTCATGCATATTTACCCACTCCACTCACCTGATGAGGCAAGTGAAGCCAATCCAATGCGTCTGTCACTTGTATGCTCCTATATTTAATTATATTCCCTCTCCGTTATTGTTGTGTGCATAACCATTGATTATGGCGAAATTTATGTAATTGCATCAGTTTTGATGGATTATCGTATTGTCATCAATACTGAACACTTATGCAAAATATGAAGAAATTTGCTTCACCAAAAGTGGGTTTAAAATCAGTTGCAAGATTTGACCCAGACAGACTAAAGAGTCAAGTTAAAATCGTTTAGTAAGGATTACCATTTTAATTATGTAGTACTTGTTTCTTACCAAAACTTATGCTGTATGACACACAGCAACAAAAGCAGAACACATCTTTTATATTAAAACAACCCTATTGTTTACTAAGCAGCAATTTCAAATTCATCTTTTCTTTTTCCAATTAAAAAAGTGAAGGCTGCTGCACTTGTCCAAGCCCCATGACCATTTTAATTTAAAGGACAAAATAAAAAGGCAAGAAAAGCTACCTTAAATTCAGATCGCCTCCAATTCCTTTTTCTCAACTCATTACTACTCCACTTTTTTTTTTTAATATATAAACGTGAATGTAATATGCCAATCTATCGTTCTTCAATAAAACAACTTTCCAATCACTGCTCTTTGTTTACACTGCAGGAAGTGTGCTGCAAAAAAAGACTGCTTAAGTAGCCGTTGCTCTGGGACCTTGCATAAAATAGCACTACAACAAAGTCAATGTAATACTTAGAAAACCAGGGACTGAAAATATTGTGTGTGTGTATGATTGGCCAATTTATCAATCACTGTTAGGCATGGTTAGTAAAATCTGCTGAATCACTACTTCTTTCGAGTTCTTTTCATCTGACATATCTTCGATGTAAACAGAAACCATCCACAGAAAATGTTCATTCAAACTGGAGGTCTTTAGAATGGTGTCCATTATTAAACAAAACACCTTGATGCAAAGAAAGCCAAGAGTTTAGTTGACACTATGCCTTCAACAAAATGGGGAAGAAAAAAAAAAAAAAAAAAAAAAAAAAAAACCACAAACACTGGAATTTAATGAGGATGATCAATCTTTTCTTCCCACACACTAGCAATATGGCTTGCTACCAAATGAACTAAAGAATAACCAATAGCCCTCAAACCAATAACATGAACAGCTTTATGAACTAATTACTGGACAGGATTAAGGTTATAACCGGCAACAATGCATAGCTTACACGAAAGTATTGTTAAAACCAAACAGACATGGTGTAAATAGATGTAGACTGTTCCCTAAACAAACCAGAAAAAAAAAGGGTGGATATGGTGCAACAGGTCAGACAAGATCCTCAAAAAGACTTACATTTTAATCTGAAAGTAGAAGGACTGAAACCACAGAGAAAAATGTATTGTAGCAATACAAATCTCTGTTCTATCTAACCTCAGTAACATTTCTGTAAAACAGGGCAATGTGTGTAAGGGTATGCAGTCGTCCTTTGAATAGAATGGTACAGCCATCTCAATCAATCTTAATCGTCAATGTACAGACATTTAAAAAAAATATGGATGTTTGGTATCCATAAGCAGAGCAGTGTTTTCCTATATGCTGCAAGGCTGGAAAGGTCTTTTGCTTGGTTCCCCTCTCTGGAGTGGGCACATACTGTGCCAATCATTACTAGGACAGAGTTTTTACACCCTTTCAAAATCTTAGGGGAGGAAAAAAAAAAAAAAAGCCGCTTTGGATACACTACTCCACAGGCAGAGGATCGGTTCTATATAGGCAAGCAAAACAGAACATTAACTTTAATTTTACATAAAAAAAGGTTTCAAGCACCTTTCAAAGAACAGTAAAAACTTCAGTAACTGCACAAAGGCATCTCTTTGAAATGATTTTACATGCTGCCAACTTAACCCTGCATCCAGAATGTGAAGTAGATACCACTTGTTCCTTGTAATTATTTATCATTCACGTTCATCACCACTATCTGGGTTGACTGGTTAATATAAAATGCATTGGGCATTTAATATTTCAAGATCTTTTCAAAAGCAGATACTGAAAAGTAAACATTACACAGATTATCCCCTACTTTGTGGATGGCTATATTGAGCTAAAAATCTAATTTTAACTCAGCTCAGCAGCAGATCTGTCTCACATACGAGACTAAGTTTTCTAGATTAGGAAGGGTTCTTTGAGGCCAAACTATTCTAACACATTGTCATTTACCAGAAACAAGGAGATGTGAGCGTATTTAAAAGACCAAGTATGTGATGGGCATGCCCTATTAGAAGTAGGAAGAGATAAAGTAGAATATTAATCTATGTGGGGGTTTAATATGCCTGGTTAGACTCTCCATATACAGTTGCTCAGTCATGCAGCTCCTACCTACTCACACTTTTCCTTCAAATTTTTTATTTGATATATCCATCCTTGCTTTGGCCTCCCTTCCTTTCTCTTCCCTGTACTTCCATTTTCATCACTCTTTCATCACATATGCATTGTCTCACCTCATCATATCCATAACATTTCAGCCTACTTTCCTGCACACTTTTGTTGTAACTCCAATTTTCTTCATTGCTTATTCTGCCCATTTTTTGGAACTCCAAACGTCCATCTCAATATTCTCACTTCTGCCACATCCAATTTCTCCTGTGTCCCTTTGCGGCCCACATGTCTCAGCTCCATATTTGCTGCTCTTTCCCATGTCTTAAGAACCCTACCTTTAATCCTTAGCGTCAATTCTTCAATTGTGTAATCAATGTTCCCAATACCATCTTCCAGTTGGAGAAAAAAAAAAAAAAAAAAAAAAAAAGGAACATGTGAAATCACTCCAAAGTACTTAAAACAGAGGCCAGCACAAGGTGACTGCCACGTCACCTTCAGCATGCATCAAACCAAACGTAATACAGGAAAAAGAATTTAACCAACAAAAACATTCCCCTACACAGACTGCAACGTTAAAGTCATGTACATAAGTAGCAAGAAGTGTGAAGTAAACACCCAACCATACTTAAGGTAGCTATCAACTAGTAAAATAGAAGTCAATCTTAATCATCTGGTTTAAAAGAAAGAAAGAAAAAAAAAAAAAAAAAAAAGTACACAAAATGTAAGTGTGTAAAAAGTACTAGCAGTCTAATATTCAGAGAGGGATGCAACAATCAGAATTTGTTCCGCAGGAAACAACCACATCTTGACAATGGAGAACCTAAAAAGCAACAACAAAGAAAAAAATACACTGATGTTAAACAAGCAGCCTTAACCAGCTATTTATCTATACTAATAAACGGCAAAGCCCTCACTGACTGACTGACTGACTCATCACTAATTCTCCAACTTCCCGTGTAGGTAGAAGGCTGAAATTTGGCAGGCTCATTCCTTACAGCTTCCTTACAAAAGTTGGGCAGGTTTCATTTCGAAATTCTACGCGTAATGGTCATAACTGGAAGTTGTTTTTCTCCATTTACTGTAATGGAGTTGAGCTGGAGGGGCGGAGTTTCGTATGACATCACGCCTCTCACGTAATCACGCATTACGTAGAAAGCCAGGAAGAGCTACAAAACGCGCTTTAGAAAACATGCATTATATAATTAAGAAGGCAGCGAAACAATTAGAAGCGAGCGACTGACATATAAAACCATATTCAGCGGCTCACGTGAACTGACGCAGTGCGCAGACAAAAAGCAACAGTTCCAAAGAGTGCTGAACAAAAACCGAATTACACTACTACGCTCAAATAGATAAACCACACGCAGTGGCGCGGTAGTAAAGCATTCGCCTGTAGCGCCCACGTCCGAGGTTCGATTCCCGAGAGGGGATGCACTAAGTATGTACGCGCACTTCTCGATTTATTTTAACCTCGCATCACCTTAGTTTGAGACGTATGAAAACGCATGCGGTTAACGCAGAAAGACAGATCACCTATTCACCTATTGAAGCTTCATGAATAATGGATACTTTATTCGCGATCAATGATTGTTTTGGTAAAGCCATACTCAGTGTATTCATTAGATGAACGGTAAAAAAGTAAGAGCGAGGGGACGGTAACTTACTGAAGCACACAAGCAAAACCACAATAGCACGCGGGCTCGATGTACTGACTTGCGCGATCACATTCCAAAAAATATTTCTTTTCAAGTTCTATTTAGTCCATATGAGTCAAACTCAAGGCCCACGGGCCACATCCGGCCCGGCGTGTAATTATATCCGGCCCGCGAGATCATTTTATATACTGTATTATTGTTATTAATGGCCTGGGTATATGAAGCGCTGGTGACACAATAAACTACAGATCCCATAATGCAGCGCTTCAGCTGCCTTGCCGAACACTTACCGCGTTGCTGCAAGTTATTGTGAAGCTAGCCCACACGATGCCGAAGAGAAAAGTTGATTCTGAAAATAGAGTCTTTAAAAACCGATGGGAGGCTGAGTATATGTTTACTGACATTGCCGGTAAACCCGTGTGTCTCATTTGTGGAACGTGTGTACAAAAACTGGGGTCTCCTTCCCAGCAAAAGTCGAGCAGCCGGCGCGCTTCTGCCTTAAATCAAAGTGAGCACTTTTAATTTTTTTCATCCTCCCCCTGAGCTATAGCCCAGACAAGTGCAAACACGGGACCCCTTTTCTACACCACGGCAAAATAATATTAAGGCGATTCACACTTTCTTTTGCACGTATACGATTATGAGGTCCTCAGCTCGGATTATTATGACACGCACACGAGTGGAGGACTGACAGTGCCATCACAGCCGATTAATGGAAGAGACGTCTCACCAGTCTACACAAGACCCACCGCGACTGTCTCCAAAAGGCGATCATAACGTCACCGAACACATCTCTCTATACTATATAAAAGAAAAAGGCAACTTTCCTTTCTTTACACCTTTTTTTCATTTTATCTCAAACCAAAGCCTTTCTCTCTTAACACTGCAGAGGACACAAAACAATTTTTCTTTAATTACTGGTAATACTGTTAAGGCACATTACCAGAGGCAGAAATTTGAACGTTCACATAGAAAATGTAATTTCTATACCACAGCCGTCATGTAGCGCCTTTCAAAAGGGATCAACTACCGAGAGATGATCCATATACATTTTAGCTGCTGTTAGTACTACTTACCTCTTCTGTTATACCGTCTTTTAAAATGTAGTTTACCCGCAACCACTCGAGTAGTGCTTAATGTACCTGTACTTCTTAAAACGTTAATGTTTTACTGTTTAATAACTAATAGACTATTTTATTATTTTCCCCTTGCACTCAGTGACCAAAGCTATACACACACATATA
>JANRMT010062849.1:6293410-6342743 GCA_026402145.1 Polypterus bichir lapradei
TATACATATACATAAACATATACATATACATATACATATACATATACACATATATTATATATATACACACATATACACACACACACATACATACATATATATATACAGTACATACACACACACATATATAATTTGTGTGTGTGTACGTATGATAGATAGATAGATATCTAATGTATCTTCTGCGAAGCGCGGGTATTCTGCTAGTATATAAAATAAATAAATTCACCCTACAACAAAACCCTAAAAATAAGAAACACGCTTCTATTTCATCTAACAATCTATTTCCTAAATTTATTTAAGCCCACCATAACAAGGATGTGGTGAGGACAAGGCAGGAACAAATCCTAGAGGGGAACCAAGACCACTGCAGGATACATACCCACTAATTCATACTAGATCAATGTGGAACTACTATTCAATCTAAAACATGCAGAATGCAAAAGGAAAACTGAGCAGCTAAAAACAGAAGAAAAAACACTCCCCAATGGCCATAACCAAACTAAGGTGTCCAATCAAGCTGTGACACAAATTGTGCTAAACAATGTGTACCCAATCTCTTGCCTTCATTTTACTTGTGATGAAAAATTGAAGTACAAATTGGTTCTTTATATCTACAATCAATACCTCCCCCAAACTAATTAAAAACTTTAATGGACTGCAGTCATTTAATGGAAATATTTAAGTATAAACAATCTTGCTTATAATGGCCACATTTACCCAAGCAATCTGCCAGTACACAAGTGAGACTACTCAAGACCACACAAGTATATCCTGGTATTAAAAACACACTCAACATGCATGCATAAGTGTTAATCTTGCTAGAAACCAAGCTGGATTTCTGTGGGATGATTTCCTGGCCATTAAAGGGGATGAGGCTTGGGTAATAACACTTTCCACAAATCTCCTTACTTCAAAATTTTTCCTAATAGTCTCACCCTGAATGCTTAGAAGGCCCAGAGGACAAGTATTTACACAAGAAATAGGCTGGGAAGAATATGCAACTCAAAAGTATAAAATGCTGCATAAAGGACACAGATTTGGAACTACTGGCTCAAACCATACCAAACAGGATCATTGAGAAATCGACTGCTTCATGTGTTTGTATTCAGAACCAGTCAGGGAGAAAGTAACTTACTTTGGAAACACTGGACCAAGAATGGGAATAAACCTAATAGGAACTCCAGTTCCTCACAGAAGGCATTACAAAATAACAAAAAGCCAACACACAAAAAAACAAAAAAAAATTTGAATGACTTGCAACAAAATACAATTTAACATGCAATAGTTAATGAGAGTGAATGCAAAACACAAAAAGCCCAGTACTACACACAAAGTAAGGACTAGCTAGACAGAGTTAGACGAGAATGAAGTTACTTGAAAACTGAAAATATCAGAACTGTGGATAACCAGACAAAAGCTGAGGGATTTATTAAAGTTGCCCAGAATTGCTCTAGTGCAATGTAAACAATCAGAAGCCTACCTTTATTTTATTATTTTTATTTTTTTTAAGGAATGCAGACATAGAATGAAACCAGACAAAGCTCAAATGAACATGGAAAGGACATACAGACAGTGAACCTGTGGCACAGCACCCAAAACAAGAACCAACCTCGACAGGACACACATGCACCTCCATTGACAAGCTGGGGTCGCTGGTTAACCCAACACTCATGACTATGGAATATGAAAGGAGAACCCAAGTAAACCCGAAACTGGATAACACATGAAAACTACACACAGACAGCACCAGAAGCAGGAATTCAAACCCAGAAAACTAGAAAATGTAGAGGGGCAGTAATAAGACAAAAAAAGTAGGTAAAATAAAATTACCAATAAAAGAATCAAAAAAAAAAAAAAAAACCTATAGATGTGGCAAAGGAAATTTTCTTTAGAGTTTTCAAAGAGCTCTTCAGCACACTCCCTCTAAAAGAAGTATAAAGTAAAAGTCAGGAGTATATGAATAAAATAACTAAACAAATCCTGGGAAATGTTAACCTTTGTAGTCAACAGTCCTTAGAAAAGAGAAAGGTCAACTGAACATTGCATATTCAATTAGAGGCACATTCAGCACCGAATGGAGAGAGAAAGTATTAGTGATATTACCTTTAGTATATAAACACCACTTTGTGTTTTAAGAACATAATGTAGAAGTGGATGTTCATCATGAAAAGCATTTGTCAGCAAGCAGGTGCTGCAAGAGATTTGTATAGCATGGTAAAACACAAAATGAGCTGTAACCCGTGCAGCAGTTTACATTAACATTTTAGACTGTATGCATAGCCCTGTGGAAATGAGATCTAAAGGTTTATTCCTTACGAGACAAGCATGGACTAACGGGATGCCCACGTGTAACTGTAAACAGTAACACATAGATGAAAGGTAAAGTGAAAAAATAGCAACCTAATCAATAAAATAAGTCGGCATACTCAACTTAGAAAAGATGCCAAGTATTTCACCGAAACAGCACTGTCGCTATTAAACTTAAAGTACGTTGGGAAAAACCGCCTAAACGTTGATAAAGTTAACGTCAGTGAACAGGGATTCAATATGTAGCGGCCGTCACAAAGTAAAGACTGGCATGTGCCAGTGTCCCGACAGGACATACAACACATAATCGGTAGTCCACACGAATGCTGCTTGAGATAAGAAACCACCCCCAAAACGTAGCCTACGTTTACTGCAGCAGCAGCGACATCTCGCCAAATCGTTTCATTAATGAAGGCGGATCAACATCACCAAAAAAATAAAATAAAGAGGGTGAAGCGTCTGGTGTTTCGTCGAGGGGCTCAAGACCACCTGCAGTCCCATCGGTGAACAGCAACAAGTAGACTGCCCCCATGTCCGGCTGTAAAACAGATTTAGCCAAACGGCGGCTCATAAATTGAACAAGCGAACTTCGGTGTCTCAGGAAAACCTTACACTGGTCCTCGGCCCAACCACGTCGAAGTGTAATGCGCTTCCAATCCGAAAATCCCGCTGAGACAACGGCGTCGGACAGCCCAGACGCTAAAAGACAGCTTGTACTTCGGCTTCGTTTCACCCACCCCGCAGCTCGCGTCGGCTTTCTTCCCAAACATCAGACGGCTAAAGCTACTAAAGTTCGCTTAGACACAGCGGTTGTTAACTTACTCCTGTGTTTGCTTCCTCCCCATGACTGTTTGGCGAGGCTGGGACTCCGAATGATAGCCCTTCCTGCAGATTTTAGCGCGTCCATGCTACCAGATCCAAAAAGAGAATGGGTGATTAAAAGGCAAAGTAATCAAGAGCAACGAAATCTCCAGTCAACCCGCTCCCTCTTCTCTCCCACAAACTTTTCTTGTCCGTCGTCCACACTCCCTCCCGCCCCGGAGTCGGCGGATTATCACGTCCGGCGCCACGGGGTGGTGTTATATATGTAAATATACGGGGAACGTGCCCGGCATAGTCTCTTCCTTTTAAAGCAGCAGTCGATTTGTAAATCAGACTAGGAGATGTGTGCCTGCGAAAGCTTGAATATAAATAAATAGGAAACAACAAAGATCAATTTGGAATTAAAAAGAAGAAATTCATTTTAAATAATCCGTAACGCGTTTTCCGAAAAGCATGTAAATCTGAACTCTTCGTTTAAATAATCCCCAAATTCTGACTCTGTTCTCACTGCCCAAACAGCAGTAAAGAACACTCTTATCCTCTTTTTTGCTTCTCAGTAAATACAACAACGCACATTAACGAATTACACAACTGATTGAGATATATGTATAATTTATCGTTAATTCATTTTCCATTTTCCAATCCGCTTAATCCAGTTCAAGATCGCGAAAACCGAATTTGCTGCACGTATTGTATGTTTTGAGTCATTGATCCCGAATCCCCGTCGATCTATTCCACGTTATTTGTAAGCAAACGTTCATGATGCGCTAATAATAAGTAACCTGAACATCTTTGGAAAGTGTGAGGTAAATTGACTCTTAAAAGACATTTACATTTACATGTACTTGCTTAGCAGACGCTTTTATCCAGTGATTTACAAAAGAGGCCAACAAGGGTTACAGGACAAATTTAGAGAAAAGCCAAGCAAAATGAAATGGCTAACACGGTACAACACCCTAGTACTAAGGACAAATTTAAAAATTGATTACCACACATGAAGAGTTCAGAACAAAGTAAAAGCTAGTTACAATTCCTAGGTTGCAAAAGCATAACAACTAATATCAGCCAGATAAAAATTCACCAAACAAGAGAGTCTTTGAAGCTTCTTAAATACATTGAGGGAGATAGAATTTCAAATGGTGATGGGCAGCTCATGCCACCAACTAGGAGCTACACATGAAAAGAGTCTGGAATGAGATCTGATGCCATGCAAGCAAGCAAGCATCAAGGATCTGAACTTAATATGTGCCGTTATTGGGAGCTAACATAATGATCTGAAAAGAGAAGTGACACAACTAAGACCTGCACCAGGAGTTATGCTGCCTACTCTGTCAGATACAGTCTGATTGTGCAGGTGTTGTATACAGTGAATCTGCAAGAATGAGAGACCATTGCAACATGGTCAGTGAGGGACAGCTGGTCATTGATCACCACCCCAAGGCCTCATATCGGCAGGTGTTAGCAAAAAAATTAGCTGAACTGAACAGAGATGGAGTGCTGAACAGACGGAAGAGCTGGGATAGCAAGTTGGACCGTCTTTGCCAGTTTGAGCTGAAAATGGTGTTCCTGCATTCAAGTTACAATATAAGTAAGACATGTAGAGATTTTGGCTGGTAACGTGTGGACTTTTGGAGGGAATAAAAAGTGTAGCTGTCTATCATCAGGATAGAACTGATAAAAGAAACCTTGGGACAGGATGATAGGGTCAAGTAGGGAGGTTTTTATAGAGAGAAGTAGAGAGGGCCTACAACTGAACTTTGGGGCTCCCCTTTGCTTGCCCTTGACATCTCTTCACACCAGAGAAGAGACATGATAGGACCTGACCACGAAGTAGGACTCAAGGAAAGACATGCAGTAACAGAGAGAGAATGTAAAAAACAACCATCATCTTGATCTTTGAGGCAACATCGCTCTTTACTGAGCCACCTGATTTTACAAGATGAAGAAACAGTAAAGATGAGCTTCTTTGATGATGAAATGTAAGGGCCATTGCTTGATGGGATGCCCATTTATGGAAGGACACAATCACACTGAGATAATTTAAACCTGCCCATCAGCCTAAAGTTTACACATTTGTCTGAGATATTAAAAGAAACCAGAGCACCCAGAGAAAACCCACTAAGACACATGGAGAATATGTATACTCCCCGTAGACACTGTCTTCATTAAGAGTCAAATTCAGAAGCTGTGAAGCAACAGCATTAACCATTACACTTCCATGCCATCTTAAATTAATCATATATTGACAAATACATATATGAACTAAGGGAAATATTTCTTATTGATAAAATATATGATATCATGTATGCGAATTGTTTCTTGTTAGCTGTGTCTATGTTCTTGGACGCAGCCAAACATCTTTAAAAATCCCAAACAGTTAAACGAATAGTACTATTAATATCCAGATTCTTATAATGATGAGCCTTATGATGAGCGACAAATTCCATCTCTAGATCTCTATACAGTTCTGTTTCTCATTTCACTACAAAAGGTCGAATAGACAGGATATTGGAAAAACTGATGCTATAGAGTTTCATGCTGTGAATTACAAAGTATACAATGATTCTTTATACCAGGATACAGCCCTGCTATGAAAGAGATTACTGGAACCAAACTTATCTGTCTCTTGTGGATTTTTACCTGTTTCTGACTTGAAAGAACCCACTATTTATATTTTTTGTTATTGTTTCTTTAACAGGATAGCTTATGCAAATAGTTTTTTATCCATCCAACAGATCATGTATCCATCCACCTACCTACTTAATCTATATACCAGATATTAAGCTGGCAGCAAAGCAAGAACCCATATTTTGTGGGAAACCAGTCCATCACACACTCATAAACACACCAATATTACTTGTACAGGGCTAATTCAGAATTGTTAATCAAAATAATTTTCACATCTTTAGGATATGAGAAGTAAACTGGAGTGAATTTAATTAGAATTAGAGGAATTTGCAAACACCTCCTAGATAATGGATGACCTAAAATGTTAACACCATCTGTTGTTACTGTAAGGCAACAGCACTGATTAGAGCACCATTCTGCCACCCAAAAACAATAATCAGGCAAATAAACTCTACAGTAATACGGTGTGATGATGAATTTAATAAAACTAATAAAGTAAACATCACAAGTAATGAGCTTGTTAATTATCACAAATATTAATAATGGATGCAAAATTATACAGTAGCTTAAAAAGTTCCACATGCCACAAAGCACCATTAGGGCCAATACTCAAATGGCTGAACACCAGTTAAGCGATGGTTAAATGTAACAGGAAGATGATATAAGTGCATTTTGTCCCCACACACAGTAAGGAAGATGATAGTTGATGTAAAAATAAATCCGAGAATCACTGTTAGACCACTGCAGTGTCTAGTTTTATCTCAGGGTCACCAAACCTACACAAATAAATAAATACATAAATAAAAACAGATGTTACCAACAGGCTGGGTGGAAGGGTTTCCAAAGGAAAGCATTTACTGGTAATAAGAAGGTTATTGAAGTAGCTATAGTTCAACATCCATCCATCCTTTTTTTCAGCTTGGGTCCATAGTCTCTCAGGATGAAAATCAAAATCCATGGCCTCTCAAATCATTAATACAATTGCTGTTAGCAGAGGGATCCAAACAAAGAAAAAAACTTGTACCCACAAAAATGCATGGTGGAGTTTCATTAATGTACCGAAAATGATTTGCTGTAACTGGTCCTGGGTCCTTTATGATATCTTCAATAAGATTAATTATACTATCTATGAATATATTCTTACAAAAACAAAAAACAACTTGCTTTAATTTTGTCACAACTAGACTTTCCAGTATGGTATTGACAGCACATTTTAAAATCAACAAAAAAAGATAAATGGTTGGATGATGGCACACTCAGTAAGTTGCATCTCATTCTCTAGATTTTAACAAGATTGGAAACCTCTGGTCTGAACAGAAGAGGGCATTTCTTAAGCATAGAATTGAGATCAACTTGGAGGTGGGGGTGGTTGGGGTGAAGGAAAGAGTTCACTTGAAAGTAAGGCCAGAAACAGAGAAAAGAGAGCATGGGTGAAGCACTGTGAAAGGAAACAGCTACCAAGGTCAATTCTTCTGCATAGGGAGCACTAAAATGTAATTGGATGGGAGAGCATCAAGGAAAAAGCATGGGTTGCTGCTGAAAGAGGTATTGGTGAGTACAGCAGGTCACGCTTAGCCTGTGGTCTGAATGTGGATCCCAATGCACCAGTGCAGTGATGGTGACACTGTGCTGCAAAAATGGTTCGATCCTTTGGATGAGATGTAAAACTGAGGTCCTGACTCTCTGTGGTCATAAAAGATCCTTGGGCATCCTTCATAAAGAGCAGGGTTTATCTTATTGTCCAGGCTAAATTGGCCTACATGACCTAATCATTCTGGCCCCCTAATCATTCCAGGTTTCTAATTGGCTATCTATCTCACCACTTCACCCCCTAACAGACTTGAAGAGGGTAAATACTTATAAGGGCAATTATTTTTTGTTTTATATTTGTAACATTAAAGAGTAATTTTCTGTTTATCAGTGTCAAAAATGCCAAATTATTTCCACTGTGATTCAAGGTTGTATAACAATAAAATGTTACATATGTATAGAGGAACAGGATAAGCACTGCCAGAGCTCTACAAAATGACCTCCAGCAGGCCACTGGTGTGAATGTCTCTGACCAAACAATCAGAAACAGATTTAATGAGGGTGGCCTGAGGGCCTGACATCCTCTAGTGGATCCTGTGCTCACTGCCTGGCACCATGGAGTTAGATTGGCATTTGCCATAGAATACTAGAATTAGCAGGTCCACCACTGGTGCCCTGTGCTTTTCACATATGAGAGCAGGTTCACCCTGAGCACATGTGACAGACGTGAAAGGGTCTGGAGAAGCCATGGAGAACATTATGCTGCCTGTAACATCGTTCAGCATGACCGGTTTGGTGGTGGGTCAGTGATGGTCTGGGGAGGCATATCGTTGGAGGGACGCACAGACCTCTACAGGCTAGACAACGGCACCTTGACTGCCATTAGGTATCGGGATGAAATACGCGTATATATAAATTGTCAAATAGCTTAATAAGAGTGGGTCACAATCTCTAACTTGCCTTCTGTCTGTTTCTGTCCTTAAAGTGGAGGAAGACACCTCTGAAGAACAATATTACTACTGCTGTACATACAAAGCCCTGCCTCTTCCAGTCTCACACCTTTAAAGAAACATCGCCACCATAAGTCAGTGTTCATTTTGAATCAGCTGCTGCAGTGATTTGAACCCTCATTGGCAAGCCATAATTGGCATGGCTTAATCATTGGGGCAATTAACCTTTGTTCTCCTTTTTTCTTTTGAACTTGATTTTCTTTTGCCAGCTGGGACCATATCTCTTGTTATGTCACTCTTTCCTTATATTACTAGACAGATAGATAGATAGATAGATAGATAGATAGATAGATAGATAGATAGATAGATAGATAGATAGATAGATAGATAGATAGATCACAGCATAAAATAACATTTTCAAACCCGCTTCTCATATTGTCTGGAACATTTCCAGGCAGAACCGTATAAATATGTGCATAATCCACACACCATATTCATCCACATTCTCTCTCTCTCAATGTATAGTATATATAAATAGTATATATACTGTATACCTGTATGTATTTAATGTATATATTTTTCAGGACAGTGTGAATTTCTGATTGAACATCCAGTGAAAATGAGCCACAAGCAAATAATCATAATCAAAACTAAAATATATGTGTAATAGTTATAATTAAGAGGATATGAAATTACATTTAATTGCATATTTACGGCAAATCATAGACTCAAAAACAGTTTATCTGCAAGAACATCATTTTGTTCTAAGGTGAAGCAGTAAAAATTCTGCTGACATCTTTCTGTGGGGATTCAATGCTGAAGTTCCTTTGCTGAGAGTTTGCTGGCAACAGAATGCTTCTGAGTGCCTTTGCAGTTTTATCTCCTTTAACTATCTCCAGACTTACATAATGACCAGCCATGCCTTCTTGATACACCCTGCACATGTGCAGCCAGATAGAAGAAATGTTGAGACACAGCCAAAAATGTGTGAATCCCATAACAAAACATTTTTGGTAAATGTAACTTTTGAGTGGCTCTTGTTCTCAGTAATACTGATATCAAGTTCTTAAAATTGTTATTTCTTTAAGGAAATGAATTCATTATGATCATTTGTATATTAAAAAAAAACAGGAACAGGAAATCTCAAAAAAACAAGACAGCAAATTTAATGTTATTTGGTAGTTTTAGTCAAGAGCTAGGGAGTTAGGCACTGAAGCTTGTATGTAAACACCAATGATGCTTCTTTGAAAAGAATTGATGCCCTTTTAATTTTGTAAAATGATGCAATTTTCAGTTCTAAAAAGCTCTGACTTGTTACATTTATATTTTAGTCAAACACACAATTGCAGATTTGTTAACAGGGTTAGTGCTCAGTGGTGCTGGGCTTGGGAGTCTTAAATCAAATAGCCTTCAAAGTGACCTCTGCCATAAATGAAACATGTATAAAATGCTACAGCAGCAATGTGGAGATGGGAATACTGCCAGTCCATGCGGTCTTACGATGTCAAGTTGGACTTTTTACAAGTGACTATTTTAGTTCTATTTTTAATCTTTAGGAAGAAAATACTTTCGCAAGTTCTTTATTTAAAATGATTAACTAAAGGTCAATAGTTATGTCCCTATTATTAAAAACATATTTATTTAGTCTGCTTCCAAATAAATTAAATACACAATTTAATAAAATAATGAGCGCGTTCAATGCCTAGGAGCAATTACAAAAGCAAAAGCAATGCTAGGGTGTAGTATACAAAATGTTAAATAAAACAACTAGCATTTTCCTTATACAGGTTAATACATTTGATAGACCATATCCAGAGTATTGAGTTGGATGTTGACTCAAAATTCATAGTAGTCATAGACACTAATCAGAGATGACTAAACCTTGAATTCAGGGGCATGTTAAATTGTGACAGACTAAATGAATTAAAACTCTTCAGTTCTGAACAGAGAAGATTACATGGATATGTTATCCATCTCTTTCCCATTCTGCTCATCAATTTCAGAGTCGCATGGAGGCATAACCTATCCTGGCAGTACAAAGCACAAGTTGAGAGTGAACTCTGGAGAAGGAACCAGTCCATTATGGCACATATGACATTCGCACATACCCATACTCAGTTATATGGGACTGGTGTAGAGGCACTAACTAGTCTAACTCCCATCTCTTAGGGATAAGGAATTAAAAACCATGAAGATACAGGAGGAATGTACTAACTCCATAGAGGTAGTATCTGGGCTGGGGTCTGAACCAAGATATTGGTGTTATGGAACCATACCACCTGATCTAATTCAAGTGTTCAAAATTTTAAAGACATTAACAGTGGAATTGTTTCATTTAAATAATGAATCACATTCTGGATGTGGTGAGAGAGGACATGCAGATGAAGGGTGTAACAGAGCAAGATACAGAAGACAGCAAGATATGGAAAAAGATGATCCGCTGCGGCAAACTCTAACGGGATCAGATGAAATAATAAGAAGAAAAAGATACTTAAGAACACTGGTGAAATTAAGAAGTGCATTCAAAACTGCCTAATGCAAAGGTTGCCAGGATCAACCTTCCAAGTGACTTGAACAATCAAGCATTAAGGACTGAATGATCTGTTATCATTTGTAAAATGTCTTATGTTCTAATAATCAGCATACTTTAACATGGTGTATTTCATTTCGTAATTCATCTGCTACTCTTGAAATAGGATTCATCATGCCATGCAGACATTGTAGCACACACCATTTACAAAAGTTTCTTAGAAATGTCTAGAGGAAGCTCCACTGTGACAGTTAACTGCATCCAAAAGCACTTTACCTATATTCAGAAAACTTTTGCAGACCCCAAGTCTCACCAAGAATTCATTAGAGGGCAGGTTGTATCCAGCAGGGGCGCTAGCTCCCTGGTTGGAATAAGTTCTTTTGTATTTGCGGCATGTTACATAACCCAAAGCTATACAGATATAATATAAAAAGGTCATACCCCTCCCTTAGTGATACGGCGGTAAAAAAATCACATAGGAGAAATAACTTAGCTTTCTATAATGACGGTTTACATAGCATAAGAGACAAGGAAGCCATGACTAAACCTTTCGGGTAGTGGGGGCCCGAGTTGTAGAGTCTGCCATTTTCGTCGCTGCGTTGGAAGCATTTTTGGGATCGGATGACGTTATCTCCCATCTGTTTGTCGGCTTCAAAGGTGCGCCGGACAATGTTCCAAGGCTTTATACTCTTTCTCCATGTGCAAGCCCTCTTAGGTAAATCATGCCATTCCAAACAAGGAAAAGACGATCCAATGTCATGCTGACTCTGACCCACAGAAATAGTATAATGCCCATTTTTCACTTGTCCTTATCTTGTCTTCTAATGCTTGCCTAGCAGTTCTAAATGCTGAGCCCCTGTGTGCTAAACCTGCTTTGTGTTAGTTGTACATGTGAGAAGAAAACAAAAACAGATTTAAAATATTTACACAGAGCACAGTGATATATTAAACTTATATTCTGATTACACAGGTCCTGCTTGGTAGTCAAAGAATCTGCTGAGAAACATTTAAATTGAAGCATAAGGCCTTGTCTATGCCTGTTCGTTGCTAAGAAGGCACTTATTAAAAGCTTTGGGTCTTGAAAATGTTTTTGTACACAATGGAAAAACATTGTCAAAGGCATCAACAGTAGAATTCTTTGTTATAAATTGTGAATTACATAATAAAAAAATAAGGAGAAGTGCGTTCAAAAATTCTTCATGCAAAGGTTACATGGATTAGATGTTCAAGTGACTTAAATGCATGACCTTAAAGATGTGCCTGAAAACCATTCCTTGCCTTAGGAGGGGAAGGCCAGATTTTCTCTAGAATGACTACCTGTAAAGAAAGCATCACCACAAACAGTAGAATGAGTTCCTTAGTTTTGTGCACATGTCCTTCTTGAGACATTCAGATGGGCTCAGTCTGCCATTGTGAATGAAGTGACTACAGTAGTTTCTAATTATTTAAATACTAGGGGGCTTTGCCCCCAGCTCGCTTCACATGCCAACTCCCCGTCACTTAACATTTCTGCCGCTCGTGAATGTGGATTTTCACTTTTACCAAACAACAAATCTTTTAATTCTCGCGGATACACTTCTTCATTGGAAAGAAACACTGCTTTTCCCTGACAGCAAAATGAATTTGACGATCTACAACTCCCTGACTTAAAGTTTAAATCCAAACAATATATTTGATCTCTTTTCGCTGTTCCGTTATTTCACCGAGTAATAATTTCCATTTGTTTGCACTAATGCGATCTTTACTATCATTTTTTATAACTTTTGAATTTTAGTACTTTCATTATATCTAATCTGCTCTGCATGTGTATCACGCCAACGTTTTTGAACCTCTAAACGATGTTCTACTTTGTCATCTGCCAGGATTTTTTATATAATAGAGAGATATTACATAAGGGATAAAAAACAACTCGAATTATTCAATATTATCGATTTTAATGAGATTGTGTAACAATTTTAGATATTTTAGTTCCATACATCAACAAAACGTTTCAGTTAAAGGGGTTACATACTCTACAGCCCTGGAAACGTTTATGGAAAGGTCTCTGGGAGAGAACTGTAGGTTAAGATTTAGGACGAGCCATATTGCTCACGCTCAGTTATGTAAGAATTTATGGAAATTCATTCAGCAACCCAAATCCATTTTGTTGACTTGGACTGAGTGAAGCCACATGTCACATCATGTCTTTTGTTACAGTGCCCCTGAAGCTTGTAGTGCTTAAGCTGCTGTGGCATGTTACTTTGACAAAGTACTCATTTGGGGAGAGTTATGCTTGTTTTTTGGGACCAAATCATAGTGGTTCCCTGTGGGTATCTTGAGGTCACTCTTTTATAATACTTTCACAGCAATGGATTGGATAGTGTGTGCATTAGGAGTCTGAAAGTGATATTTCTTCTGTAACTTTTTTACAATTCATGGTAGTTTGTAATGCAGGTGGAATGATAATCCAAGCTTTCATATCTATCTCCTTAGTTATCAACTGGGAAAGATGTACAAATGAGCTGGGGAGAAGCTGCTGTCAGTGAAGGAGGAGCACAAGTGCTTGAGAATCTTCTTCAAATGTAACACAGCAGAAGTGTGTAACTGAAAATAAACAAGCAATTTTTAATTTGGATATCCATCTGACAACCAAAGGTCATGCAAAATGACAATTTTTCCTTGGGGACTAATAAAGTATATCATCATACTTGCACCAGACAATTTTTAATTTGTCAGTTTATACAGCACAATAAAAGCAGCACAAAAACATTTAAAAACTAAAACCACTTGTAATCCCAAAGCCTTTCAATTTCATGTATTTGGTGTTTGGCTATGAGTTGACTTAAGAAGAAGACATTAGAATATTTTAGTGGGTAGCCTAGTCGTATTTCTTTGCCAGGAACTTGGTTGCTGATGGGGAAGTTTCTCTGTGGAGTCTGTGTTTTCTACATGTGTTCAAGTAATTCTCCTCCTTCTTCACTGACTCTGGCTTTCTTCCATAATCCAAAAATATCTTGTTACTGCAGGCGGAGTACCAACTGTAAATTAGCCCTATGGAAGTGTGCGTATGTCTGTAAATATTCACTGTAATGAACTGGCTTGCTATCCAGAGGTGGCTCTTGCCCTGTCCTGTTTATTACAGAAAATGAATTGATAGTTTTTTATTAGTTAAGCATGTGGAATTCACTGTTTATTTTAAAGATTGCATTGCACAATGAAGTTTTATTGTGCAAAACACTGCCAAATCATATTCCCTCAACCCCTTTTAAATGTCTCTGTGCAAGACTGGTTGATTAAGCAGTAATGTACTTTGAGTAGTTAAAAACTGCAGTGCAGTGGTTCATTGACAGCTCTGTCTGGAAAATGTACACGTTATCGAAAGTGCAACTCAGAGCCTGAAGTGAGACAAAAACATTTCTGAATCTTGCTTGAACAAGCAGCTCCTTGCAAAACTTATAAGTTGTAACACTGCCAGGGAAACAAAGTTTGGCAGATGAATGGTTTCTTCCTTTTTGTGATCTCAGAAAGGTCTTCGAGTGAACTGACTTAAAATACAGATGATTTTCTGTCATGCACATCTTACAGTTCTGAGCAGTTAACATGAATATTCCATTATCAGCTTCAGCAGTTCAGGGCAGTGTACTGTAGAATACGTGCAAAAAGCCAAGCATATCTGACACAGAACATGGAGAGGGAGGCAAACCATCGCTATTTAGTGGACCTCTTCATTTTAACATCAAGTTATGTAAAATGCTGCCTCATGCTCTATAAATAAATCTAAAAGAACTGCTTCTGTTTTGATTAAATGCTTAAACTGCAAGAAGGAATTAATCATTTAACAAAGTTTGGATACCTTTGAGGTGGCTCCCTAACTCTTAGATGCTTTTAAAAATATGACCACCATGTAAAGGGAAAGGGTCTTTCTTGGACCTGTAATTACTTTTCTGTGTTTTATTTTTGTCAGATTTACAGAATTCTTGCATTTAACTTATCTTCAAACCTAAATTAAATATATTTTTTTCCTTTTTATCTATATAAATCTAGTTATCCATATTAAATTTTATTTTTAGTGTGTTTGAATATCAATATAATTACTCTTTAAGCATTATTTTTTCTGAATTGCTGGTAAAGATTTTATTTGTTATTAAGTATGAAAATGAGTGTGCTGATGCAGAGCAAACAGGTGCAGATGACAACAAAGACCTGCTTATCTTCTGAACTGAAGTCTTGTCATTTGCACCAGTGTGTGCTTTTTGTTATTTTCAATTTTTAAAGGAAACCCCAACTGAGCTAACTGTTCAGAAAAAAAACATTATTAATTTGAATCTTCAAATAAATATTAGTAAAGAGACAACATCTACTTTCTGAACCCAGGTTATTTGGGATGTGGCTGCAGAAGACAGAGTCTGTGCTACAACCAAAAGACCTAAGGTTAGCATCTTACCTTGAAGAGAACAATTTTGATGTCCATTGTATAGTTGACAGTCAAAGGTGGTAGGAGGAAGATCGATGAGCACAGCAAAAACATAAAAACATCACAGAGATGGCACTCAGCCAATAGCCACGCTTGGGTTCTAAAGGTGTAAGATAGAACTGCTATGCCGTATAAACTGTCTCTTGTTTCCTAAAAATAATGAAAACATGTGCAGCTTTCTAAGCTTCTTATAAATATGTTATGTTCACCTTTGCACAGTAGGATGTGTCAAACATGTGCATCTGAAGATCACTGTCCAGGCTGTTCCCAATTATGTGATATCACCCCGGACAAAGAAGGGGTGCTGCCGCTAACCGTCTTGTCATTTTATTCCTCCACAGTCTCAAGAAATCACCCAGTGAGGGCAACTGACCCCACCCCTTCCAATCCTGGAGCTTCAAAATACGATCACCAAGAAAGAAGCATCACTTATTGCGGAGATGACTTGACCAAAGGAGCTCCAAGTTTGACAACCCACTGGCAGAGCCGAATTAATCAGAAGTCACTTCACTACATAGGGATTCTCTTATCGGTTATTTTCTTACACCATCGAGTGCTGTTTTTGGTTGAACGCTCCTAGTAAATGGGGAGGTCCATGTTGGCACCCCAAAATATACCAGAGTTGTCTAACCTTCTAATTTTTTGAATCTCAATCAGAGTAAGACTGAGGTTATTGTATTTGGACCAATGGCTTCTGATGGGGCTATCAGGGATCAGCTTGGCTCATTAGCTGGGTTTTGCAAACCCCACGTCAAAAATCATGGGGTTACCCTTGATTCCGACCTTTATTTTAATAAACAGATTTCATCCATTGTTAAGAGCTGCTTTTTTCAGCTTAGACTGCTTACTAGAGTCAAACCGTTTCTGGGGCACTCTGATTTGAAGAAGGTATGCCATGCTTTTATTATATCGCGCCTCATTTATTGTAATTCACTTTATTCTGGAATCAATAAATCTCATCTTTCTTGGCTCCAGATGGTTCAGAATTCTGCTGCTCATTTTCTTACTGGGTCTCAGAAAGTTGTGTCCATTACTCCAATTCTGGCCTCACTTCATTGGCTCCCAGTTGAATTTAGGATTCATTTTAAAATTTTACTTTTGGTTTATAAGTCATTAGATGCTGTTGCCCCATCTTATCTGGCCAAGTTGCTGGTTCCATATACACCAGTCCGCTCTTTACGTTCCTCTCAACAGCAATTGTTGGTCGTGCCAAAGTCTAAGATGAAGACAAGGGGTGATCGTGCCTTTGCAGGTCTAGCACCTAAGTTATGGAATGCTCTGCCAATTGAAATTAGGTAAGCTTCTTCAGTTCAAATGTTTAAATCTAGACTTAAAACACACTTGTTTTCAATTGCTTTTAACTGTATATGAATAACTCTGGTATCAATTTATTTTATTAATAACTAGCAAAATACCCGCGCTTCACAGCGGAGAAGTAGTGTGTTAAAGAAGTTATGAAAAGAAAAGGAAACATTTTAAAAATAACGTAACATGATTGTCAATGTAATTGTTTTGTCACTGTTATGAGTGTTGCTGTCATCAAGGATTTGATTATCATTATTTCTTTCAATCAGGTTCGTATTTGGAGGACGTGTTGTGTTCAAGTTACATTCTGTGTTTGTCAACTGTTGTAAAGATAACAGGTTTCATTCATCAAAGTGTTCACTACCCAAATCGCTACTCGTCAATCTAAGATGTTTAACAGGCATTCCCGGTATTAACTTGTGGATTTGCCTGCGAATATTTAGCGGCGGCGTGTCTATGAACTTGTGAAATTGCCTGCGAGTATTTAGCGGCAGCGTCTCTATTAACTTGTGGATTTGCCTGCGAGTATTTAGCGACAGCATCTCTATGAATTTGTGGATTTGCCTGCGAGTATTTAGCGACAGCGTGTCTATTAACTTGTGGATTTTTCTGCAAATATTTGGCGGCAGCGTCACAAAGTTGTTTCCATCTAGCTGCATCAGAAAATGTACCACGACATGTGAGACGCCTCCTTTTTACTGTTTTTCTCACAGCTTGCATTGCTGCTGTCATAATCGGTTTGAGTTTCATGGTTTGTTTCAATTATGTTAGTATTTTCAGGACTTGTGTTGAAGTGACATTCGGCATCTGTCAAGTTTTGTAAGCATACAACCAGTTTCATCGATAACTTCGCATCCAGCTTTTGAGAGTTGAAACATTCATAAACATCAAAGTATCCACTACTCAAATCGTCAACTGTGAATGTAAGATGTTTAAGAGGCATTGGCAGTTGTCCAAAGGTTTAAAATATTTGGCCATTTCAGTACACTTGAAAGCGACAACCGAACAATTCAGTGGCAGCCATCAACTCACATGCAGAAGCATAGGTGAAGGGCTTAAGCATTTCACACTTATAGTGCTCCTGTGTAGTATAATTATCTCCTGTACCGTCATCAGTCCACACCTTGAACCTGTCCCAGTCATTCAATACATAAGACACAATGTTCCTCCGGATATCAAGAGTGAGCCTGATATGGCTGTGCAATATGTAACACAGAGAATGAAAAAGGCAGGCGGCATCTCCGGGCATGGAAACCACTCGGTAAGTGACAGTTCTTTGATCGATGGTGATCACCTCGATAGACATGTTAATGGAGGTATGGTTGGAACGGTAAAGGAAATGGGTACCTGAACAGTAAACTAAGTCTAAAATACCTACACAATAACTATAATCATAATAAACAAACAATAAAACAGCGGAGAAGCCATGGATTAAATAAAAAGGCTGCAGTTATCAGCAGGGAGACATGAATACAGTGGCGAAGCAAGGAAGGGAATGAAGAGACCGGAGCGACGGACGGCCTTATATAGGCAGGCAGGCAGGCAATTACGTGGGAAGCGTGGGGATGGGGGACGCAATACAAGCAGGCAGCCAACTACGTGGGAGGCGTGGGGATGGGGGACGCAACGCTGCCTCACACGGCGACTGAGCTGCAGGCTATGGACGTATATATGTACGTAAGTAGGATTCAGTTATGACCGTTACGCATAGAATTTCGAAATGTAACCTGCTTAACTTTTGTAAGTAACCTGTAAGGAATGAGCCTGCCAAATTTTAGACTTCTACCTACACGGGAAGTTGGAGAATTAGTGATGAATGAGTCAGCGAGTCAGTGAGGGCTTTGCCTTTTATTAGTATAGATGTATTACTTTTTTCATATATATTGTTTTTCTGTAAATTGTTTATCTTCTAATTGGTTCTTTTAACTTATTTGTTTTAGTATTTATGTAATTTTTGTACTTTGTTTCATTTACTGATTTATTATGGATATTTTTTTATTTTATTTTACAGCATATTGGTTTTGCACTTATGGTGTTTTAAAATTTTGCTTTATAAATAAATTTTGATTTGATTTGATCTGAACCTTCTCCACTTGGATGACCACAAATGGAAGAAGAATAATAGCCATTTTTGGAATTTTTAAATGTTCTTAACCTCAAAATAAGAATATAATGTGGTAGTCATTGAAGCAAAAAGGACCATGAGCCCAGAGCTTTTCACATTGAGGAGTTGAAGTGGTTGTTTGTTAACTGGGCTTCTGTCAATCATCAGTTTTTATTTTGTTCCAATGAGATCAACTAACCAGAATAGACTGGACCTCCACAGTTCCACTCCTGGAAAATCTTAACATGGCCAGCAAGTGAAATTTACTTACTATAAATTTACTACTAGTACATTTATTTACTATTAAAAATGAAGCTGATTTATAAAACAATGAGATGATCAGATTCCTTGACCTATAAAACTAATGAAACAAAGTGGAATTATTTTAAGAGGCCAAGAAGAAACCGGAAAAAATAAAAAAGAAGCTCTAGGTCATGACAGTCATAGCCACAACACCACAACATAATTCCCTGTTTGTATAAGATGGCAATGTGCAGTCCAAACTTTGGATGAAACCTTAACAATCTCCTTCTCGCAATGTTAGTTTAGTATTAACGGCATATCCGGGGACTCATTATTGCTTTTTTGGTGACCAGTTTTTCTTACCAATTTGCTATCCTTACCCTTGTAGTTTTTACCTACTTTTTGCCCAGCCTTTGGTTAATGTCTTCACTTCCTGGTTCATTCTTTATTTAGATTTGAAAGCCTTTGGCTGGTGTTTTCATTGGCATAAGAGAAGGAGCTGTTAAATACATTGCAACATTGGTAGGAATGCCCAGAGTGTGGACTGTCCTGTGGCAAGTCTTATATCAGAATTCTCTTGCACTGAATATTACCCTGGGCCACAACTGCTTATGAGCACTTAGCCATCATGCATTTTCATTACTGCTGCATAGCAGCTCCAACTACTTGGCAGTCACTTCAGAATTGTTCAGCACTAATTGTGGTTCTATTTAAGCAGTCTTTTAAGAAATAGATGACAGCTAATTACTGCCTTTGCTATAAGACCTAGACTTTGTGAATTTCCCTGCCTTTCTGCTCCTACCGTACTTTGCCAGGCATTTCCTTTAATCTTTTCTCCTTTCTTTGACATCCTTTCCACCTGTACTCTTTGTTTCATGCTTCTCAGTAATCCACTGTTTAGTCTCACTATGCTATCATTTTCCGTGCTGTCTGACTTGTCTTGTCAAATTCACCTCTAAACTTATTCTCATCTATTCTAGCTAGCTAAATTTGTCCATGCCCATTAATATCCAAAGGAAAAACCTAAGGAAAATAAAAGGGTACTACAAGGAAAAAAGTGAAAACAAGATACAATTAATGGCATAGGCATGCAGTCATGTGACACCTAACTCTTGGCCCTGTTATAAACAGAGAGTTTGTAAAGGCCATATTTATTTAACTTGTATGTTTATCTTATTTTTCTAACTTGAAACTACAATTTGTATGGAGCAAACACTGGCCTGCAAACTGAGAACCAGGCCTCAAATTCAGCTTTATCCCTACTGATTTATATAGCACATGTTAAGCATCTAACCTTTCATCTACCCGTTGTTAATGCCATATTCCACACTATCCTCAATTATGAATAAGACACCAATGTGCTATGGACTGCTATTCCTCCTTCACCTGAAGGGAGCTGTTCACTCTTTTGTGAAAGAGGAAAATGGCCTCAGATTTAGAAGTGTTGATTGTCACTGCTTGCTATCCAGTCTCTGAAAATTACAAGCAGGAGTAAAAACAAGAGATTCTGCTGATTAAGTCCAACATCCGCCTTAAACAAACCTGACTGAGTGCCAAGATGCAGCTCTCACTGCATAAGTAGACCAAATAGCACACAGTAGCTGACCCAGAGCTGCCACATAAACTCCCATGGGACACAACGAACAGCATAATCATTGCCTGATCTAAGTCAACAAACAACATGCAGGCTGTAGTAGTGTACTTCCCAAAAACCTCTGCACGATATTGTGAGAAATAAGAGCTAAGACACTGTCTAGGAGCCAGTAAAAATCAGAATTACACCTTGGTGATGGGAACTGAATAAAGAAACAGGAGGTTTATTATTTTCAAAGAGTTCCTCAGATGAGGAACATAAACAGGTCTTCAATTCCCAGCATCTATACATGTCCCAGCAATACACTGTGCTCATAACTCTGTTATCTTTTACTGAATGTGGAGTGATTTGGCACAATTATTTTTTTCACATTATCTCAACAATTTTAATTAAACATTAAGTAAATGATTGTTCCTTTTTTCAGTCTTTCTTTTTCAATGGAATAACACTAAAAACTTTGTAAAACTGTTGTTATCCTCATAGTAAAATGGTGTCTGTCATTTCTTATCTCGCAGTTGCTGTGGCAGTGCCATGAATTTCTTAACTGGCATTACATAATTGTCTCTTGAAACTCATACACATCTGTGGACCATCACAGGTATGTAATACCACTTTGGGTTGAGGGGGGCACTGGCTCTAACATTTTCCTATTTCAGCGGCACAGTGGTGCAGTGGTAGCACTGCTGCCTCACAGTTAGGAGACCCGGGTTCGCTTCCCGGGTCAAAATTGGCTTCTGCATGGGTTTCCTTCCACAGTCCAAAGACATGCAGGTTAGGTGCATTGGCGATTCTAAATTGTCCCTAGTGTGTGTTTGGTGTGTGTGTGTGCATGCTGGTGCCCTGCCCAGGGTTTGCTTCCTGCCTTGTGCCCTGTGTTGGCTGGAATTGGCTCCAGCAGACCCCTGTGACCCTGTAGTTAGGATATAGCGGGTTGGATAATGGATGGATGGATTCCAACCACAACACAGAGAAGATGCCTGATAAGGGAAATTGACTCCGCCCTTTTGGGTCTACAAGCTATTAATTCCGCTGCTAACAGGAGAAGGCATTCAGTCTTGCACCGAACCAGTGACAGGACAGAGATACCTGCTGAGAACTGTATCTTTATCTAGCCTGACGGCAATATTTTGTGGTGTTTTTCCCTTGGCATGCATAGAGGCCCTAATATTTGTTTCTTATAAAGAAAATATTTTTTGAAAGAATTAAATGGGGACAACCAGTTTGGTGTCCCAACAGTTTCCCATGGCTACTTATAGTTCCTTCACTCAATTACACTTTGAGCATATAGGAGGTCTCCATTAATACCTATTGGATGCAGGATAAACAAGGAATGTGAATTCTATTGGTTTACTAATTCTTTCTTGAACATGAATTATTTGGAGTGTTGCAGATAACCACCGGTGAACCTACTCCATAAGGCTGTTGGCTCACACCTGTCTGTCTGATCTGTTATGGTGACTTTTCTGGAAAGCGCTGCCTATCTCTGTGATTCCAACTGTTTTCCATATTCTGTATACCAGCTTGGTTCTTGACCATTACTCTCTCCAGCTGCTAGAGCTTTCAAAATCTTTTCAATATACAGTATATTTTAAATATTTTCTCCTGGAAATAACTCTGGTAGAATGGAGTCTATTGAAAAGCACCTGCTGCTAATTTTGGATCTTACTTCTGATGGCTGTAAGCTTTAGCAGTTTCTGTTATGTTTCAGCCAGGGTTCATTCCCTGTCTTATGTTAATTTTATATTTGAGGATTTTGTTCAGTATGAATTTTTGTTTTTCATGTATTCATGGTATAACTGTTGCTTTTGCTTTATTAAGTGTTACTATGTCTTTAAACATGAGTCTATTCCTTGTGTTCTTTGCACTGGAAAATTGCACTTAAAATTTCGTTGTACAATGTCTCATTGCTACAATGACAATAAAGATTTTGATTTGATTTGATTTGAACTCCTTCTGGCTATTTAAGAACCTGAGGATCTGAGCAATAGTGCATTGTTTTACTGCTATTTTGTCTTTTTTTGCTCTGATTATTAGATTTTGGCTTTGAGCCATGTCACTGTTTGGGACTTGTTAGCTTGGATGACCTTTTAGGGAGTTCCTTTTTTACTCTTTGATTTTTTTGTATTAAACATCCATCCATCCATCCATTATCCAACCCACTATATCCTAACTACAGGGTCACAGGGGTCTGCTGGAGCCAATCCCAGCCAACACAGGGTGAAAGGCAGGAAACAAACCCCGGGCAGGGCACCAGCCCACCGCAGGTATTAAACATTCTATTGTAACTAAATCAGGTATTTAGTATCTGGCACACCGTATTAATCCCTGATGGGAAATTGTCTTTCTGCATGACCTTTGGAGGCTATTGTACAGCGCCACTGGAGCACCTTTCAGGTTAAAGGACTTTCTCAAGAGCCCAGTGATGTAGAATTAAATAAATACTCTCATTTATAAAGATTCTTTTAGTAAAATCTGTCTCCTCATGAAAGAGTTTCATCACGGATTCTCTCCGTTGAGAGTCATCTAAGAAATTCTGAGATATTAAAGATATTTTTGAAATTTTAAAGCTAAAGCCCCTTTTAGGCCACTGCTGGCCAAAGTCAGCTAATAGATTTTGGGGTCATGTTGCCAGGGGTGAGGTTGTATCCAGCAGGGGGCGCTAGATCCCTTGATGGAATAAGTTCTTTTGTAATTGTAATGTTACATAACCCAAAACTATATAGATATAATATAAAAAGGCAATACCCCTCCCTTAGTGATATGGTGGTAAGGAATCACAAAGGAGAAATAACTTAGCTTTCTTCAATGACGGTTTGCGCTGCATAACAGACGAGGAAGCCATGACAAAAACTCAGGAATGGGAGCCCAATGTATAGAGTCTGCCATTATCATCGCTGCGTTGGAAGGATTTTCCGGATCGGATGATGGTATCAAAGGTGTGCGGGCAATGTTCCAAGGCTTTATACTCTTCTTTCATGTGCAGGCCTCCACTTTGGTGAATCATGCCATTCTCAAACAAGGCACAGATGATACAGTTTCATGGTGACTTTGAAACACAGAAATGCCCATTTCGCAGTTGTCCCTGTCTTGTCTTCTAATGCTTGAGTAGCAATTCTTATATGGTGAACTTCTGTGTGCTAAATCTGGCCTTGTGTCAGCTGTACATATGAGTAGAAAGAAAAGTGGATTTATAAAATATTTTTTGTACAGAGCACAGTGACGTATTAAACTTATAAACTTATTACAGAGGTCTGTTCTTGGTAGGCTAGGAAAGGACCCAGTCTTGATTCTTTTTTGAAGCCTCCCATCCTTTTCGCCATGTCATCATAATATTTTTCCAGTGTCAAATTTTACTTCAAAGTACTATAGTATGTCTTTGTGGGCATCCTCATTTTTCTGGAGCTCCATCCCTGGTTTTATTTATTTTTTTTGTTTTCTTTGTTATAAATATGTTTGTTCTTTCAGTTAATGTAACTATAGTATTAATCATTGTCATATATCATTTGTTCAATTTCTTATACCTCTTTTTGTAATTTATTCTGTAATTTTCCTTTTGTGTCCTCATTCTTTTGTTTAATTATATTTGCTTGCCTCTTAATCTTCAGCCCAAGGGGCAGGACTTCCCAATTAAGCAGGTATGCAGATAATGGGGCTGCCACCTGATCACTTATTTAAAGTCTTTTTTAGAATCCAAGCTGGGGTATTGAGTCATTACTCTTCATCTGTAGCTCCTTTTTTCTTTCTTTTTAAAGTTTGGATGCTAACAGTTGAAGGGTAGCTTGATTTTGTTTGATATTGTATTATGGCCTTGTAACATAAGTTTAATATATCACTGTCCTCTGTACAAAAATATTTTATAAATCTACTTTTCTTTCTACTCACATGCACAGTGGACACGGATTTAGCACAGGGGCTCATCATTTAGAACTGCTAGGCAAGCATTTTAAGACAAGACAAGTTAGGGACAACTGCGAAATGGGCAATCAGACTGATGACCATTGTATATTATATCTGTGGGTCCAATTCAGCATGAAACTGTATCCTCTTTGCCTTGTTTGGCAAGGCATGATTCCCCTAAGTGGGGGCCTGCACATGAAGAAAGAGTATAAAGCCTTGGAACATTGCCTCACACACCAATGAAGCAGATGGACGGATGGGAGATAATGTCATTTGATCCTGAAAATTCTTCCACTGCAACGGTGAAAATGGCAGACTCTACACATTGGGCCCCCACTTCCGAAGGTCTTGCTGTTGAATTCCTTCGTCTGTTATGCAGTGTAAGCCATTATTAAAGAAAACTATTATGTTATTTCTCCTATGTGCTTTCTTAACTCCGTATCACTAAGGGAGGGGGTATCACCTTTTAATATCATATCTGTATAGATTCAGGTTATGTAACACGCCGCAATTACAAAAGAACTCATTCCAACAAGGGAGCTAATGCCCCCTGCTGGATACAAATCTTTAGTATTTCTTGGCCTTTTCCTATTAGGTGGTGTTTAAAAATTTACTGGCCCTTTTGTATAGTTTGGCAATTTCCTTATTAGAGTATTTTTGTATCTGGCCCATTTTGTAAATGAGCCTTTTCTGTTTTTTTAACCTTTTCTTCTTTATATATTAATTTTGTTTCTTGGATTTTTGTATTTATTGTATTTTTCTGAATTATGATTTTTCTTTTTAACTTATTTTCAATGGTCTTCATTTAAATGATTTTGCTTATGTACAGAGTCAATAAACAAATTAAGCAATTATTTAATTATTTCAGGTTCTCACGATCTAGGATATGCATTATATAATAACAGTGGTAGTAGCATTAGTCTATATTGAGTTTTAGCTCAGGCTCTATGTAAACTTCAGAAAGACCTGGGGCCTCATGCATAAACGGTGCGTACGCACAGAAATGTTGCGTAAGAACTTTTCCATGTTCAAATCGCGATGTATAAAACCTACACTTGGCATAAAGCCACGCACTTTTCCACGGTACCTCATACCATGTCGTACGCAAGTTCTCCTCTCGGTTTTGCAGACTGGCAGCACCCAGCATCAAAGCAGTGCTACTGTTCCCGTGTGGTTTATCTTTATTACTTAGAGCCACATTCCTGCCGCGGCTTTATAAATACACTGAAACTAACCACATATTGTTTATTAGTGTAATGCATCTGATTGTAATTAACTTGTAACAATATAATGGTCCAGGGAATAGCCATAGTATTCCAAATACCATAACTGCTTTAGTGTTGTTACTCTTACTGCACCTTTTTTTTCTTCTTTCAGCTGCTTCCGTTGAGGGTTGCCACAGCGGATCATCTTTTTCCATATTAAGTCAAGTCAAGTCAAGTCAACTTTATTTATAAAGCACTTTACCTACAACAGCCACTGACGAAAATGCTGAACATAGACTAAAATAAATTTTAAACAAAGACAAAATAATAAATAAGTAGATAAAATACAATAAATAAAACAAATTAAAACATAGTAAAAACAACTAAACAGAGTTTACACAGAGTGAAATCAACTGATCACATATTACTCTCACTGCACCACTCAGAGTATTTATATCACTGTATCTCAGTGGGGAATCACAGCAGCAGCTGATCGGAAAGAGAAATATTGGTATACAGCATCAAGCCCACCCTGCCTCAGCCACGGCAAAACGTTTCAAAGCCTTTCCTGTACGGACCTTGCGGTTCAGAAACAGTCAATCAGTCCATCAAGTGCTCCTTGTAGAACTGTTTGTACTTATAAGTACAGTTACCCCACTGTAAACTTGCACCACAGTTATAATATTGCACAACCTGCGCCACTTTATAAAGCGTGTATTTACATATGATGCGATATCATTTTTAAGATGAAATGCAGCAAAATATGTTGATTATATTACATAGATAAAACTTTAACTTCATTTAAATAATCTGTATTGTTAATAATTAAACATGTGAGGACACGGTTCTGCAGCGCTAGCTAGTTCACGGATTGATCCTACCTTGTGCTGTATTCTTTCTGGGGCTGACGCGACACTGGAAGGATAGATGGATAGAATAATTAAACTTGTACTACAAAGATATTTCAACGTTCCTTAAAAGTTTTCAAGAATCGTCGTTGTAAGCTTACAGATGGCTTAACGTCTATTACAGAGCTGATTGTGTGGCGATTGGGTATTTGGAGAAAGAAAAGTAAAGACAGGAATTGGAGATTAGTACGTTTGAAAGAGAGAGTACTGCTACAATAATTTCATGGAAGGTCGTGCACAATCACGCACCGCATTCCCCTGTTTAATAACATGCTTTAACTCCTGTCATCATGAAAAAGATATCACGTATACATCTCAGTATTTTAATTACTCAGAGAGCTGTAATATAACGAATGTAATGGATTCTGTGTCCTGTCGGAGAAAGAGAAAGCGGAAGCACGTAGTGACTCACATACATAGAGCAAAAGATCAAATACAAAACAAAGCATTTAATGTGCTACTTTAATTACGATGTGATTTGAGAAACTGGTTAATTAAACGATTTTAAGATGAAGTTTATGATGTTCTACTTTAATGACAAAATAAACTACGTAATTAAAGTGGAAATTTCGAGATTGAAGTTGACATTTCGTGCTTTTTTTTCTCTTTACCCTAATAAGCTTTCATATGACACTCAGACGGTGGGCTACAATTCTCCTTTTCACGGCAACTTTGATATGTGACAACTTCTTTTTTATTTTGGGCACTGTGCGACTATGTCAGGCAATCAGCTTCCTTTTGTTGTTTATACCAAGATAGAACTTTTTGGCCTTAATTCTAAGCGGTATGTGTGGAGACAACCAGGCACTGCTCATCACTTGTCCAATACAGTCCCCACAGTGAAGCATGGTGGTGGCAGCATCATGCTGTGGGGGTGTTTTTCAGTTGCAGGGACAGGACGACTGGTTGCAATCAAGGGAAAGATGAATGCGGCCAAGTACAGGGATATCCTAGACAAAAACCTTCTCCAGAGTGCTAAAGACCTCAGACTGGGCCAAAGGTTTACCTTTCAACAAGACAATGACCCTAAGCACACAGCTAAAATAACGAAGGAGTGGTTTCACAACAACTCTGTGACTGTTCTTGAATGGCCCAGCCAGAGCCCTGACTTAAACCCAATTGAGCATCTCTGGAGAGCCCTAAAAATGGCTGTCCACCAATGTTTACTATCCAACCTGACAGAACTGGAGAGGATCTGCAAGGAGGAATGGCAGAGGATCCCCAAATCCAGGTGTGAAAAACTTTTTGCATCTTTCCCAAGAAGACTCATGGCTGTATTAGCTCAAAAGGGTGCTTCTACTAAATACTCAGCAAAGGGTCTGAATACTTAGGACCATGTGATATTTCAGTTTTTCTTTTTTAATAAATCTGCAACAATTTCAAAAATTATTTGTTTTTGTCTGTCAATATGGGGTGCTGTGTGTACATTAACGAGGGAAAAAATTAATTTTAATGATTTTAGCAAATGGCTGCAATATAACAAAGAGTGAAAAATTGAAGGGGGTCTGAATACTTTCCGTACCCACTGTACACACTAATAAAAGTATGCAATGCATGTAACAGGTACTGTATATATGTACAGTATATAGATAAATATAAATAGAGCATTTGAAATGCTACAATATTTGTTAATATGATATCCGTTCAATACCCTTATGACCTGCATGTCTCTGGATCTACTGGTTCAAGATCCAATGATCCTGCATGATTTGCCAGAAAGAAAAAGTGAGAAAAGCGGCTGTGCAGGATGGCTGATGCATTTTATAATCATGCTTGCTTTTCTTTGGCAGAAAGTGTTGTACACATGTTGAACAGCTTACAGCTGTTGCTGGTAATATTCTAAGCCACATTTACCATCTTCTGCAGTGTTTTATGATCTTGAGACAAGTTAATGATGTATCAAAATATAAACATAGGTTAAAAATAAGACAGGCTCCTTAGCACTTAGAACACTGGCCAATGATGTAGGCATTACAAACCTTTTCTACTTAGCACTTGGTTGAGGCCTTTAAGATTCATGCAAATGCAGATACTGCCATTTGTTATGATTATTAGATCCATTTGAGCACACCAGTACTTTAGCTAAATGCCTTCAGAGTTTAGGCTTTTCTTGTATTTTAAGGCGTAATTCATAATGGTGTAGGCATGATATTTGTCTGCAGTTTGATACTGACTGGGTCACAATATTGTAAACCAATATTTACAAATTCGTCACAAACTCTCCAACTCCCAGAATTCTGCACACAGTGCTAAAACTAATCAAATTCTTATTATATGAACCATGTTCAACAAAAATCCAGAACTGGAATTTTCCCTCAGTGCTTGTTACTTATTTTCTAAGCTCTAAACATTTCTGTCTGGTCTTCTTGCATTAATATTTATTTTTCATGGTTGCCACTTGTAGATAGGTTTGCATACAACCCATGGGACATGAATTTATTGTTGATGCTTGCATTCATTTTACACTTGTCCTTTTTCCATACCCTGGTATTTCTATGTGCCACATCTTTTGTCTAATTCTATAAATTCAAGTAACAATTTTTCGCAATTTTGTTCTTTACCCCTTGCCTCCTTAACATTCTTAGCCTTTCAAAAAGCTGGAAAAAACAAGCTTATTTCATTTTGTGCTGCTTTTCTTCTGTGTAGGAGAATTGTGCTGAAGAGTGTGGTTGCAGAGTAATGGATGGTTTTTGCCCACTAGTTCTCATTTTGTTTTCATGAGTGTGTAGTGTCCTTGCACTAAGTATGTGTAACCTTGTCAATGTCATCTGCTACCCACATTCTACTTTTGGCCTTTTAATAATCTCAGAGTGACAGAAGGCATCTGATTCACTTTCCTTTAATCTCTAAAAATCCTTGTTTCACAATTTAATTCTTCTTGAATTGCATGTATCCCTGATTAACAATATGTCTGGTACCATTATTAACCGGTGGCCAGCCACCATTTGGTAGTCCCATTTTCTTTCTTTCCCTTCCTCTTGTCTCTGAAGAGGAATATTTGTAAGACTGCACCCCTTGAAGTTTCCCTTGAACCTTTCTTTCCAATCCCTTTCTCTTTGCCCAAGCTGGGCCAAGCTATGGGGTATGGGCATGGTGCTGGGGTTTTCATATAATACTTTTTTTTAAATATAAATATTCCTTTGATGTATTGTTGTTCATTCAGTTTTAATGTGCTTTGTTATTTCATTTTAAGTTTAATATAAGTGTGATTACAAAACAAAAATTTTGGACAGATGGGCTATTTGTTTCAATATATCAAGCCTAGCTTAACTCTGTGGCTTCTGTAAAACGTCAAATCTTAAAACTCTCCATTATTCCTTTGTTCCTCCTTTAAGCATTGAATTCACAAAGCTCTGTCAGCTCAAGTAGAAGACTTAATAAAAGAAAACATTGTGTTCTCCTGCTCTTTGTGAAAGTGGGTGAAGATGTGCCCACTCATGTATTACATTCCTTCATGGCACAAAGCGTTAATGAAATCTTAACTTTTATTTTAGAATCTTTAGTTTCTGCCTGGTTTTCAAGAATGAAAGAAGCAAAAATACCCTCTGTTTCTCTGTAAATGCACAAGCAAAAGAATTGTCTTATAACTCACCACCTGCTTGGTTCAACTGTTCAGCAAAGGGAAACCTGTGAAATGGTCAAACCATGACGTAGTTTGAGAGAAACCAATGACTTCAGGTGATTGATGCCTTAAATCCTTATAGCATCAAAATTCGTTTAAGTTAAACATTCAGCAAGACCTCTTTTGAAAACATGGCATAGGAATTTACAAGTCCACAGAATAAAACTGAGGTTGGTCTCATTAAACAATTATAGAGGGAGTAGAAGTACAAAGAGAATTACACTTCACTTTCCCAGTGTTCCATTCAGTTCTCGGGTAGTCTCATTCCTGGCTCAACCTCCTTTGCAATATTTTAACTCTTCAGTGTTGCGATTTCTAATTTTTTCCATTTGTCTATTATTTTTCACCAGTATTGAACTCAAATATTTCATTTTCTGCTATTCTTCTCATAACAACAGTGACATTGTTTCACTATTTTAGTTGTTTTCATCAAAGGTACCACCTTTTTCCACTTGTTTTTCATTTCCATAGTCAAGTTGTGTTCAACAAAGGCTCCACTTATGAAGCACATGTTTGTCTGTGTCATAATGAGTGACATCATCACATGATCACTCTTTATTATGCTGTTTTCCAAGCTTGTGGATGAATTCTATTTATTTTTGTGATCAAATATTAATTGGTGTTTAAATATCAAGAATAAACAGTCGAAAAAAGCAGTAATCTATAAGTAGCTCATGAAATAAACAGTCAAAAGAATACAATCATAATGGCAGCATTAACTGTAGAAAACACCATACCACCCCACCAACCCACAAGATATAACCAGTTTAAAAAGGTAAAATAAAGCACCACATGACCAAAACCCAGGAGGGAAATGCAGCCTGGATGTCAAGCCCCATTGACATTGAATTTAGGTAGAACGAAGAAGAGAATGACAGCAACCACAGGCCATCTGGCTCCACAAAATTTGCACCAGAGCATGCCATTTTCTAATATATGAAGTGGATATCCCATTGATCACTGCAGCTGAGAGTAATAAGGAAAAATGAAGGTATCACTTTAGATTTGGTGTCCCAAATACGCTGTACTTCCCATGTACAGTAATTACCTGTATAAATAGAGAGTAACTAGGTGTTATTACCTAGTAATTACTGTGTAATACAGTGTAATGCTATAATTAAGTACTCAATTGTAATTGTTATTCCACAGTTTATATATTCCGTATGTACTCGGTATATATTTAAGTTCTCCCATGAATAAGTCGGGGCTTGATTTTTGATTTCCAATATATTTATAACTAGCAGAATACCCGGAATTAACTGTTAACCGGAATTAATTGTTTTGTCATTGATATGAGTGTTGTTGTCATATCTATCTATATATATATATATATATATATATATAGCAAAATACCCGCTCTTGGCAGCGGAGAAGTAAAAAGAAAAGGAAACATTTTAATAATAACGTAACATGATTGACAATGTAATTGTTTTGTCATTGTCATGAGTGTTGCTGGCATATATATATATATATATATATATATATATATATATATATATATATACACACAGACAAACACATATATAAACATATATATACACATCATATATATATATACATATACATACATATATACATATACACATATACAAATATAGACATATATATACAGTATATACATATATACTGTGATGATTATTCCTTTCTAAAAGAATACGGCACAATACAAAACAAAGTTTTGGGGACCGTCCCCATATATTGTCTTCCAGACAATTAAAGAAAAAAGTGATTCAGAGTTTTCAAAGACCAAACAATGAACAGTTTACTTGAATCAAAATGGTGACTTTATACATGAAAGGATTATGGGACAGGAAATGGTTGGCAAGAAGTGACGTTGTAAACAGGAACCGGAAACAATGTCATCATGATGGGACGGAAGTGAGGTGAATTGATGGAGCCGGATGTGACGTCATCATGGTGGGCCGGAAGTGACATCGTCGCGGCCATTTTGGAATCCGGATGTGGAGGAATTATTTTTCTTCAAGTTTTCTGTTGAGCAAAAGAGATTCAGGTAAGTACCACGTGACAACCCTCTATCTCGCGATGTTTCACTCACCTTTAGGCTCTTTCACTGCCTCCTAATCGCACATGTGTGACAATACACATATATATATACACAGTTATATATATATACATATACATATATATATATATATATATATATATACACACATACATATATATATATAGCAAAATACCTGCGCTTCACAGCGGAGAAGTAGTGTGTTAAAGAAGCAATGAAAAAGAAAAGGAAACATTTTGAAAATAACGTAACATGATTGTCAATGTAATTGTTTTGTCACTGTTATGAGTGATGAGTGTTGCTGTCATATATATATATATATATATATATCTACATATACACACATACATATACATACACACACATATATACACACAGATACATATATATACATACACACACATATATATAAACATATATATACATACTGTACATATCTACATATATACATACATACACACACACACACACACAACTATCGTATATGTTGAAGTTCTATTTAAATTTTAAATAGAAGGAATTTTTATTTAGTCGACAGAATATTATTCCGGAATAAATCAACTCAAACCTTAAATAACTTATAATATTTTGCTCTCCATAAAAAATATATCCTGTCTAAATTATACAAGATAGAAATAAAGTAAATGTTAAAAGAACAAACATTCAAATTTCTTTACTCTTATGTAATTTTATATAAAAAATAAACTTACATTTTAAATATCCCAAAAGATTTTGCTCTCCATAAAAATATATCCTGTCAAAATTATATAAATTCAAATATGAACATGGTGCATAACAAAACCTGGAAATATAAATAAAATTTGTTCTTTTCAGCAATAACAAATCAAATCATTCAGTTTATGAACAAAGTGCGTATTTGGGAACACCGTAGTGTCGACTTGGTTCAACATTACTTGGCAACAGGGAAAGTGGGGCAAGTTGCACTGGTGCATTTGTGTCTCCTATAAAAGTAGCTTCACTTGAAATCACTTTGTGATTTTGCACGGGTAAAAACGTCCGCTGAAGTGTCAGATTCTTCTTTAACTCTTCTGCTTTCTGTATCTTGTGCATTGCATTCAGGTCTTTCAGGTTATCTTGATGTTTTGTCTCATAGTGCCATTTTAGATTAAATTCTGTAATTACACCCACATTTGCTCCAGAAATGAGACACACGGGTTTACCAGCAATGTCAGTAAACATATACTCAGCCTCCCATCGGTTTTTAAAGGCTCTATGTTCAGAATCACCTTTTCTCTTCGGCATCATGTGGGCTAGCTTCGCAATAACTTGCAGCATCATAAGCTAGACTTGATTAACGCGGTAAGTGTTCGGCAAGGCAGCTGAAGCGCTGCATTATGGGATCTGTAGTTTATTGTGTTACCAGCGCTTCATATCCCCGGGCCATTAATAACAATAATACAATATATAAAATGATCTCGCGGGCCGGATATAATTACACGCCGGGCCGGATGTGGCCTGCGGCCCTTGAGTTTGACACATATGGACTAAATAGAACACGAAAAGATATATTTTTTCAAATGTGATCGCGCAATTCAGATAGAGTTGACGCGCACTACAGTACATCGAGCCCGCGTGCTATTGTGGTTTTGCCTGCGTGCCTCAATAAGTCATCCTCCCCTCGCTCTTACTTTTTTACCGTTCATCTAATGAATTCACTGAGTATGGCTTTACCAAAACAATCATTGATGGCGAATTAAGTATCTATTATTCGAGTATGTAGATCGGGGTATATATATACATATATATATACCCGCGTATCGCAGCGGAGAAGTAGTGTGTTAAAGAAGCTATGAAAAAGAAAAGGGAACATTTTAAAAATAACGTAACATGACTGTCAATATACAGTAATTGTTTTGTGAGTGTTACTGAGTGTTGCTGTCATCAAGGATTTAATTATCATTATTTCTTTCAATCAGGTTCGTATTTGTAGGATGTGTTGTGTTCAAGTTACATTCCGTGTTTGTCAATCATTGTAAAGATGACAGGTTTCATTCATCGATTCGTTTCTTACTGCATCAATAAACAGCTCATCTTCTTCTTTATCTGACACCTGACACACTGCATGCACGGGTTTTTTTTTTACACTGTCTTCCTTTAGCGGGACATTGACTTTTTCCACCGTGTGCTTTGTTTCCGCAGCAGCTGCAATTATGAATATTCTTGTATGTATCAGACGCTTCATATTTTTTTGCTGCCTTTTCAATTGTGTAATTCGGTTTTTGTTCAGCGCTCTTTGGAACTGTTGCTTTTTGTCTGTGCACTGCGGCAGTTCACGTGAGCCGCTCGGTGTACATGCATCGAAGTTTCCCAGCTGTGCTGGTGCCATGTCGTGCTATGTCCATGGCTGTATTTAATGTTACCGAAGTCCTGGCACTTAAAACTTTCTCTCGCAGTTTCGCTGAGTTTGTGCCAAACACTACCCTGACCATCTCATCTTCCTCTGCATAAGCACAGTCCTTCACCTGTGAATATTTAGCAGCAGTGTTTCTATTGGATTGCCGCTGACGGACGGCCTTATGTGGGCAGGCACTAAATTACAAACGCCAGCGGCAGCCTGTCTATGAACTTAATTTAAAGTTTAGGTTTACATCATGCTTTGTTTCCGAAGTAGCAGAACTCATGAATATGGTTGTATATGTCACTCGCTCGCTTCTTATTGTTTCGCTGCCTTCTCAATTATATAATGCATGTTGTCATCAGCGCTTTTTGGGGCTCTTCCTGGTTTTCTACGTACTGCGTGATTACGTAGGAGGCGTGATGATGTCACACGAAACTCCGCCCCCACGGCTTTCAAGCTCATCTCCATTACAGTAAATGGAGAAAAACAGCTTCCAGTTATGACCATTACTGACCAGTAATTATATGGTAAGTAGAACGTAATTAGGGATACCTAATCTAAAGTGGTACCAAAATGGAAGTTAAGAAGATGCAAAACAGATAGGGGCATCAGATTTCTAGCAGGAAGCTAAGGATGCCTTTACAGTTATTATACCTAGACAAATCAGCTTTAATTGGTTATAAATGAGTGACAGAGAGAAGAGATTCAGCAAGAGAACAATTTTGAAAAAGAAACGCATTTAATACAAAAGACAGTTGAGAGAAATTTAGCAATCCAGAAAGCTGAGACTAGGGGTCACTTCTGAAACATGCAAAAACGTACTTGGGATTTTCGCTTGGCAGAAGGAATGCAATGGATGAATGGACAGACTCACAGAAAAATGTTTTTAGTGGTTTAAAATAACTACAGTGAACAATCCTAAACTGAATGTTTTGAAGATTATGTTTCTTAGATGAGTATAAAATACTAGTAAAAATAGATTTCCAAAGAAGAAACCTGAGGCATTGGGAGAAGGTCCCATTCCCAAACAAAGAGCACTGGTAGTTTTGAATGAATTCTAAAACTAATCTCTGTCAGTTGCTTTTTAAATATTGTTTCAGCCAGGGTCCTTTTTCAGTTATTGGTCATGTTAGATGTGAAAGCACAATGGGAAGTTTGAAAGTACCCCTTATCAGAAGGACATCTGAGTCATAGCGGACTAATTGTTATGTACTGTACATCCAGTCAGTGTGCAGAAGCTACCAAGAAGGATAGCAAGATGTTAGGTTATACTGTATATCTCATTTTGTGAAGGACAAGTCAAGAGAGGTTATACTTCAGTTTTACTGTACTGTGTGTAGTTTTGGTCTCCATATTGCAAAGAAGATCACAGCAGTGCTAGTTAAGGTTCAGAGAAGGACTAGGACATATGAGCTATGAGGAGAAATTGAAGGAGTTAAACCCTTTTAGTTTAAATAAACAGAGATTAAAAAGTGATATTAATGGTGTTTAAAATTATGAAAGGTACTAATACAGTGGATCCCTACTGTATTTGTTTTTTAAATAGACAGTTTAAAAACCTGTTAAACCTGTTAAAGGTAACTTTCACACAAATGCTACAAAGTTTTTCTTTACACAAAGGACCACAGACACATGAAAAGAATCACCAAGTAGTCTGGTGGAAAGTAAAACTTGAAGGACCGTCACATCTTGCTTTGATGTTATTTTTGACATTGTAGGTACATAGGATGGATGAGGTTGTTAGGCTGAATGGTCTGTTTTTCTCAAAATTGTTCTACACAGTTATACAGAAACATGGCACATTGTTCTCTCTTGTTCTTGTATTGCCCCCTAGCAGCCCCTGCACCCCCACAAAAGCAATTGCAAGGCCTTTTTTGTTTCTCTGTGTGGCTCTCTCTCATTTTCTTTGAGGTCTTCTTTGGGATTAGGTCTGTCCTGTTCCATCTTAATGGTTCCCTCATTCATGACATTCTCTTTTCTACTGGGTAGCCCTTCACAATAGTAAGACTTTGAGGCAGTTTCTGGTACAGGTGATATAGGCCTAGGGTAGCATATTCCGGGTGGTGCACAATCTCCCTCCACCCCATCTTCCACCTGGATAGGGCATTCGCCTGTTGGACAGTAAGAACTGATTACAATACAATGGGGTCTCTCTTTGAACTGCCTTTCCCAAGGTTTCTTCCATTTTTCCCTACAAGGTTTTTTTGGGAGTTTTTCCTTGTCTTCTAAGAGAGTCAAGGCTGGGGGGCTGTCAAGAGGCAGGGCCTGTTAAAGCCCATTGCGGCACTTCCTGTGTGATTTTGGGCTATACAAAAATAAACTGTATTGTATTGTATTGTATTGTATACTTTGTGGCCGGTGCAAACATAAGCTGTTAAACAAAAACTACAGAACACAAGTACATTATTTTTGTTGTTTGGTTATGATGACAAAATGAGAAAAAATCAGTACAAGTTGTTCTGCTCTTTCTCTGAAGTGTGTGTGTCTTCTTTCTGCACTGTACTGATCAAGGTGGCAGGATGGGCTCAAATCAATCACTAAGTCACATATAAGGCATTGCAGAAGTGAAGAACTGTTCATCATGAAAGGGACAAAGCCTTCCACTGCACAGTTTTAAAAGAAAAGAAAGCTGAATCGGAGAAGCAAATTAAAAATAAAGATATTCTATTACTGTATGTCATCTATCATGAACATTTTATGTTACATTTTTAGAATAGTAGTTTGTAGTTGAGTCACTATAGAGCTCCACCCTTACACTCCAAGTCAGTATGCATCCATGAGCTAGACTCACAAAAAGCCTGCAGTATTCAACTGAACATTCTCTTGTCCTCAGAAAAACATAAACTATCAAGTTGCTTTGTTTTGTTTTTTTATGTCTCCCCTTGAAAGCCAAAACATATTATTTCCAAATTTTAAGTTATCGATTGCTAATTTACCTTTTCTCAAAACTAAGGCAAGGTGAAAAGAAGTATAATAACTTGACAGCTTTTACTGTTTTACTGCAAATGCTAAATCACATGACATTTTTGTTTGTAAAAAAAGGACATTAGATAATAAACTAATTGAAAAAAAAACAAAGATAGTATGTTAGTATAAAAACCTCAGCTGCATCTTTTTAAATTAATTTAGATGTGACTTAAATATTTGGAGCACCTTCTTCTGACCCCATGAATGAAAGGCCATCTGTGTCTGCCTCCTCCTGCTCTGCCTTGAGGAAACAAAACAATTGGAAACACATTAAACCAAAAAGGATAGTTTGGCTTAGATGGAAGACAACTTGCATAGAAGTTGAAGAGATTGCCTGATTTGCCATCGAACAACATGAGTGTTGTGGAGGATGACCTGGGCTCTCACCAGGCTTGGATGTCTTCTTAAAAGAAGGACTGGAGGAAAGAGCATGCACAGGGCATTAACTCCTTTGGAGCACTAGATGGCAGCCCTCCTAAGTTGCAGCAGAGCCTCAAATTCCCACAGGGTTCCAATGGAGTTGGATTTCAGCACAGCCCTGTTGGGTTCCATTTGTTGTGCCAGGGGGTGCTGCAAGGACTGCAGAGCCCTACTTTGGTGGGCTTCCACCTCACTCAGAAGTGCTTCCAGATCACGCTAATGGGTCATCGGAAATATTCCAAGGAATAAATAAAAGGAGCTCGCTGCCACTGCTCCAGGAGCCAGAGTTGAGAGGAAGAGGGACAAGGCTTGCTGGTGGAGGAGTGGAGGCAGAATGAAAGAGACACGGAGAGAGAGAGAGAAGAGGAAGAAATTGCTGTCATAGAAGACATGGCCATGGTGAACGGTTACTTACCAGGCCAGGAAGTCATGATAACAAAAGGTCATGGATGGACGGGCATTCATGACAGAGGGCAACCACCTCTCAAGGCTTTTGTGTTCCTTCAGTACACTGGTTGACACTGTCCCTCCAGTATGGCTCCCGCCTGAACACCCATGGGAACTGTAGTTTTGCTGGGCAGCCCTGTTGAGGATCTCGGGTGCTTCTAGGGGGAGCTTCTGGGAAGAGGCTTCCCTATTACAGAGAGGTTCTACCAGACCCAAAAATGCTTCCAGGTGGCAATTTTGTGGCACCAGAAATACAGTACTCCAGGATTCATGTTGAAAAGCAGCTGTTCCACCTCATCAAGCGTCAGAGTCGGGAGGAGGTGGGCAAGGCTTGCTTGGAGGACAGTGGAGGTGGAAAAGGAAAGAAAAGAAACGAAAGTGTGGCTGATTTATAAGGTGATAAAATCCTGTAGAAGGTATTTTGTTTGAATCAAATGTCTTTCCTTGAACCCGTAACTGTGTTTTTTGGTTGTGTCTGGGTGTTTGAGGTGCAGGTGTACCCCTACAAGTCATTTATGCAATATGAAAATGGGTGGAGTAATTTTCTATTTGTATCACATTGCATTATGGATTATAAATATAACTGTAGAAACATTTATTATTACAACTGTTATAAGTAAGTTACTGTTTCCCCTTTTGCATTCGCATTTTTTTTTAACTATTTCAATAAATGTGGTGCATATTCTACTGCATTCCAATTGATGACATGTTGTCATCCCTGATGAAGTGGGGAGCATAAACTTGTAAAGTATTTACTCCAATATGGGGGTGGCAGGAGGGCAACTGACTAAGGTCTCATCTAGGACACCAAATGTGCTTGAACTGCCACTGGTTATAATAAGTAATTTTTAACAACAATATACATTCATTAATCCATTTTCTCTACCTGCTTATTCAATTCAGGGTCGTGGGAAGACCGAGTTCTGTTCTGACAGCATCAGGTGCAATGCAGGAACCAGTCCTGGGTGAGGTGCCAATCCAACATTATGAGGTGAAAATAAAACAGTGACAACACGTGAAGACATTTAACTGGCTCCTTCTTTGCCAGAATGAAATGGTAATAAAACAAGGAGGTGTCCTTGCTCTGAGTAAGTGAACACTGCTATCTGGTACCAGTGGCCATTGCAGCAGGATTACTGCACTGCAAACACACTTGACTCTACTGTACAAGTCACATCTTACCACATGTAATAACAGAGCCCATATTTTTTGCATAAATGTTCACCATAAACTTACTGTACATGTTGACTTTTTGAAAATGTGCACTGCCCACAGTGTTTAGCCATCCTCCCACTGTTTTCTCAAATTATTGTGAAATTGTACAGCCAACGTCTTTTCACTTCAGAATTTTACTCCCAAAAGACTTCAGGAATACTCAGTAATGAAGATTTCCGCCCCAGAGTGAGCATTTAAACTCATTAATGCCAGATGCTTTGTTTTTTCCTGTTGAACTGCTCCAATTCCAGAAGGAAAATACAACGGGAAATAGACGATCGAGGGTGTTCCCCCTTCTAGTAAAGCATCAATGGTAGTAGCCTCAGCAACCCGAGGTAGATTGGAGGCGATTCAAAGCAGCTTTTCTACCAGACTTACAAAGCTGCTTTTGCGATGGATGGATACACTTGATTAACACAAATGCAACTCAATCAACATTTCAGATTACAGATTAGAAGGTCGACACTGCAGGGTGTTTAATTGCTGGAACAAAAACGAGTAAGCTCTTTAAAAGGCCCGAGGGTATGGCAATAGCAAGGGAAACTGAAGCAGTGGGAAGTCATATGGCAGATCGTCACCTTGCGTATAAAACTAAAATCTTTCACTGGCTTGTTCTTTTCTCCCTATAACATCTGGTAAACTTCTTTCAGCTCTCCAATGCCTAATCCAGGAAGGAGGGCCAGACATTACGAGAACAGACAGAAATGTGGACACAAGGGAGGCAGCAGAGAACTTTCATTTTTTGAACTAAAAATATAAACTTAGGCTAAAATCATAAGAGCACAAATAACATTTAGCCACCATAAAGACTTTTGTGTGTTTTAGGTTATTTAATTAGCTCAAAACAGAATACAATATCATTAAGCTTTCATTCTTAAACATTACATTTTAGTGTATACCATCAACAACAATTTATTCTAATATCACACTCTTTATAATGCTGTAAAATTCTGAGTGGTGAACAAACTTTCAGCCACAAACACTGCAGCAACTGACACACAATGCACATGAAAAAACTTTAATTTTATATAGCGCCTTTCTTGAATGACTGATATGTTAAGGAGCTTTACGAGTACAATTGTTAACAAGCATAGATACCCCAGTGTGATAGGCTGGGCTCCTGACCAGGGTCAGTCCCGACTTCTGTATCCCTGGATTAAGCAGGTTCAAAAATGGAAGGATGGATGGAGTAAATGAACTGTTATTACTGAAACCCAGACAAGCCAGGTGCCTCAATCCAGCTCACTCAATTAAACAGAGGAAGTGCCCGGTTAACAGTCTTAGCCGGTAAACCACATGGGTTTCTTAAAGCTGAACTTTTAGTAATGTTCATTGTATGCAGCGCCTCTCAAGCGGCCATTCACAAACCTGTAGTATAAGTGCAATTTATTGCATGAATTTGTTACAAATTGAACACATGACTCCATCACAAAGTCAGTCAGTCAGTCATTTTCCAACCCTCTATATCCTAACACAGGGTCGCGGGGATCTGCTGGAGTCAATCCCAGCCAGCACAGAGTGCAAAGCAGGAACAAATCCCAGGCAGGGCGCCAGCCCTAAGGGCACACATACACACATCAAGCACACACTAGGGACAATTTAGGATCGCCAATGCACCTAACCTGCATGTCTTTGGACTGTTGGAGGAAACCGGAGCACCTGGAGGAAACCCACGCAGACATGGGGAGAACATGCAGACTCCATGCAGGGATGACCTGGGAAGCGAACCTAGGTCTCCTTACTACAAGTCAGCAGCGCTACCACTGCACCACTGCGCCACCATGCCCCCTTCCATCACAAAGTGATTTATGAATTAAAGTCCACTCTGTTAGCCAGCAGACACCACCAAAAATAACAATTATTTTATGGAAATGATCGTCAGTTAACAGGAATAAACACTCCATTCTCTTTCAAGAGGTACTGAAATCATTCAAGTTTCTCTATTTTACAACTGAAAGTTCTCATCAGGTATTCTGAAATTCGCTTAATCCAAATCTAAATTGCTTGCCTGAGCCCATCCTAGCAGGACTGGTTGTAAAATAGGAATAAATAAATAAATATTTTATTTATTGTTAAATGGTGTGACTCAAACCACTTACACCTGAACACCAGCAAGACCAAGGAACTGGTGGTGGATTTTAGGAGGCCCAGGCCCCTCATGGACCCCGTGATCATCAGAGGTGACTGTGTGCAGAGGATACAGATATATAAATAGCTGGGAGTGCAGCTGGATGACAAATTGGACTGAACTGCCAATACTGATGCTCTGTGTAAGAAAGGTCAGAGCTGACTATACTTCCTTAGAAGGTTAGCGTCCTTCAAAATCTGCAGTAAGATGCTGCAGATGTTCTACCAGACGGTTGTGGCGAGTGCCCTCTTCTACGCAGTGATGTGCTGGGGAGGCAGCATAAAGAAGAAGGACACCTCACACCTGGACAAACTTGTGAGAAAGGCAGGATCTATTGTAGGAATGAAGCTGGACAGTTTAACATCTGTGGCGGAGCGACGGGCGCTGAGCAGGCTCCTGTCAATTATGGAGAATCCACTGCATCCACTGAACAGGATCATCTCCAGACAGAGGAGCAGCTTCAGTGACAGACTGTTGTCACTGTCCTGCTCCACTGACAGACTGAGGAGATCGTTCCTCCCCCACACTATGCGACTCTTCAATTCCACCCGGGGGGGTAAACGTTAACATTATTCAAAGTTATTGTCTGTTATACCTGCATTTTTATTACTCTTTAATTTAATATTGTTTTTTGTGTCAGTATGCTGCTGCTGGATTATGTGAATTTTCCCTTGGGATTAATAAAGTATCTATCTATCTATCTATCTACAGTGGGATGCAAAAGTTTGGGCAACCTTGTTAATAGTCATTATTTTCCTGTATAAATCGTTGGTTGTTACGATAAAAAATGTCAGTTAAATATATCATATAGGAGACACACACAGTGATATTTGAGAAGTGAAATTAAGTTTATTGGATTTACAGAAAGTGTGCAATAATTGTTCAAACAAAATCAGGCAGGTGCATAAATTTGGGCACCACAAAAAAGAAATGAAATCAATATTTAGTAGATCCGCCTTTTGCAGAAATTACAGCCTCTAAACGCTTCCTGTAGGTTCCAATGAGAGCCTGGATTGTGGTTGAAGGTATTTTGGACCATTCCTCTTTACAAAACATCTCTAGTTCATTCAGGTTTGATAGCTTCTGAGCAAGGACAGCTCTCTTTAACTCACACCACAGATTTTCAATTATATTCAGGTCTGGGGACTGAGATGGCCATTCCAGAACGTTGTACTTGTTCCTCTGCATGAATGCCTTAGTGGATTTTGAGCAGTGTTTCAGGTCGTTGTCTTGTTGAAAGATCCAGCCCCGGCGCAGCTTCAGCTTTGTCACTGATTCCTGGACATTGGTCTCCAGAATCTGCTGATACTGAGTGGAATCCATGCGTCCCTCAACTTTGACCAGATTCCCAGTCCCTGCACTGGCCACACAGCCCCACAGCATGATGGAACCACCACCATATTTTACTGTAGGTAGCAGGTGTTTTTCTTGGAATACTGTGTTCTTTTTCCTCCATGCATAATGCCCCTTGTTATGCCCAAATAACTCAATTTTAGTTTCATCAGTCCACAGCACCTTATTCCAAAATGAAGCTGGCTTGTCCAAATGTGCTTGAGCATACCTCAAGCGGCTCTGTTTGTGCTGTGGGCGGAGAAAAGGCTTCCTCTGCATCACTCTCGCATACAGCATCTCCTTGTGTAAAGTGCGCCGAATGGTTGAACGATGCACAGTGACTCCATCTGCTGCAAGATAATGTTGTAGGTCTTTGGTGCTGGTCTGTGGTTTGACTCTGACTGTTCTCACCATTCGTCGCTTCTGTCTATCCGAAATCTTTCTTGGTCTGCCACTTCGAGCCTTAACTTGTACTGAGCCTGTGGTCTTCCATTTCCTCAATATGTTCCTAACTGTGGAAACAGACAGCTTAAATCTCTGGGACAGCTTTCTGTATCCTTCCCCTAAACCATGATGGTGAACAATCTTTGTCTTCAGGTCATTTGAGAGTTGTTTTGTGACCCCCATGTTGCTACTCTTCAGAGAAAATTAAAGGAGGAGGGAAACTTACAACTGACCCCCTTAAATACTCTTTCTCATTATGGGATTCACCTGTGTATGTAGGTCAGGGGTCACTGAGCTTACCAAGCCAATTTGAGTTCCAATAATTAGTTCTAAAAGTTTTGGAATCAATAAAATGACAATGGTGCCCAAATTTATGCACCTGCCTGATTTTGTTTGAACAATTACAGTATTGCACACGTAACAACCAACGATTTATACAGGAAAATAATGACTATTAACAAGGTTGCCCAAACTTTTGCATCCCACTGTATCTATCTATCTATCTATCTATCTATCTATCTATCTATCTATCTATCTATCTATCTATCTACAGAGCACACTTACCTCTAACCCATCATTCCATTTTTCGGACCAGTGAAACCTATTCCAGCATGAACTATTAAAAGAGAAACAGAAAATATAACACTGTGGAACATCTGCACATGTACAAGGGCAAGTCAATATTTATCTGCACTTTTGTGATCATTTTGTTTGATTTAGTTCTATAGCCTTAACCATACACATCTAGAAAAATGGGCTTTCTGTGGTCACAGTGGTAAACTTTTAACCTTGATCATTCAGATTCTCTTGTTGTTTTCTAAGAGTAAACATGGCAGCTTCATTCTCCATTTGCAGTAAATAATAATAATAATAATAATAATAATAATAATAATAATAATAATAATAATAATAATAATTTACATTTATATAGCTCTTTTCTCACTACTTAGTAAAGTAAAGAAAAACAACGAGCAGTGGTCTACATTTTATTGGTTGAATATAAAAAAAAAAGGAGAGGCTTGTCTATCTAATGTCTCATGTTCAATGTACCAAGACACTATGGAAAAAAAGAAAAACAAAGGGTTGATATTGCAGCTGAACTTGTCGTACCTGTAAAGCATTTGCACAGCACCGGCTCTGTCAGGCAGCATGAGTTTTGGCTGGGGTGTGCATGTGATACATTGAAAATGTAAAACTATACTGGAAAGTCATAATGGAGTTGTGTAATTTGTAATGCTCTGCAATATCTAAACTAGTGTAAAGGATGATGTATCTGGGTGGGTGTCCCAGCTGGGATGGGGCAAGGTTCCTTAAATGGAGGGAGCTCAAGAGGAAAGACAGTGTGTTCCCTGCCCTAGACAGGAAGAAGGCAGAAGATGCCAGTTTTGAACTGGGTATGCTGGCATCCTGGCAGGGTCAGATCAAGGAACAATACCTAGATGAGAGACCAGTTTGATAGAAGAACTTGGTGAAACAAATGGTCAGGGCTACATGCTCTCCCAATGTGTTAGTTGGCAGCATCCCTGGGCTTTATATGGACAACTACAAGGCATGATGGGAACCGTAGTCCCATCGGACAGCCTTTTTGGGTTTCAGAGGTGCTGCCAGAGGATGGTATGAGAGTTTATGATCTCTACTTTTGGGGACTTGAGCTCATCCTGGAAGTGCTCCCACCAGGTTCTTTCCTAGTACTGGAAGTACTCCTGGGTCTTAGATAAAGGAAGCCACTCAACCCCATCCAGGTGAGTCAGAGTTGGGAGAGGAGCTGGACAACACTCACCTGGAAGGAGTGGATACATAAGATAGAGAGAAAGAGTGAGGAGAACAGAATGTTTGTGAATAACCAATGATAAGAACCTTGTTGTAAGGGTAAACCTGTTTTATTTGAACCCATGACTTGTGTAGTGGGGTTGTGTTTGGGATTTGGGGTGCTGAAATGCCCTGTACTGGTCACACAAGTAATCTGACATCCTCAAGTGACAAGATCAGCAAGTGCAATCATCAAGTATGATATCCGCCCCAATTAGAAGTTATATAATGTGCAACCGGCTTTAGAAAACACAGTTCAAAGCCCAGCTTGATTACTGCCTGTGTCACTTACGTATAGCCTTCCTGTGTCTCTGTGGCTTTTCTCTAGGTTTTGTAATTGTATTTGGTATTTCCAAATTGCCCTCTGAGTAGCTGTGCCCTGCAAGAAATTGGCACCCCATTTATTGTTGGTTGTTAACACACTCAAGGCAGAACAAATCTCAATTAACCAAAACGTATTAAATTTAACAAATAGGCTGGCAATTGTTTTCTAGTGTGCCTTTTAAAAGTGTACTTGTTCTGATTTAATCCCTGAGCTGCTGAGTTCTTTTCCACTGTTTAACAGCAGGATCAGTAGATATAGCAGGATTTGTAGACGAGTGGACAAAGAGGAGTAGGGGAGGTGAGAGAGCTAAGTGACAGATATAATAGCATGATTTCTAAGTAGCGTAACTATACCCTTAATAAAAAGTCAGCAGGTACAATCCACTTTCCTTATCAAATATATGTTTGCATAACTATATTATCCTTGGAATTCCTTGAAAACATCAAATGCACCAAGAGAAAAGCAGTAGGTCTGTTTTTTAGGGTGATTTATTAAATATTACTTAAGAGATACAATCCGGCATAGTGAATTACTGAACATGTTGTATGTAAGCACGGAGTGATGAAGGAAATGGCTCACTTGTCCTCACCGCACAAGGCTCAGAATTGGGAGTGGTTTACAGTACTACTCCCCCCTCCAACCCCCACCAACCTTGAAATCAAAGTGATATGAATCATGGTGTGAACGCAGATAATGCATCCTGTCTTAAAAATTAATGTCTGTGACTCATCCTGAGAAATTCTAGCTACTGATTTGAGCCCAGCCTACTGATTAAAAGATAAAATATTTGTGTTCCTACAGAAAAATATATGACATAATCTGAAAAAAAGACCTCATTTGAGAGAAACTGAAATAAACAGATGCTAACTTTTGAAGATAAATGATCTGCTTACCATGGCTTCCAGTGTAAAGCTTCTGAGGGAATGTCCAGCTTACCTGAACTCCACAGCCTTGTCTTCCTAAACTGTGCAATGTTCTTCATGGTGCTGGTTATTGCTTCGATCACTGTGGCTGGTTGGCATGTTTTGTGAAACATTCAGTCAGTCAGATAAGGTTTCATTATTTTTTGTAGCAAGGAAAGTTAGTTTTGAACTTGCATGGCTCTGGAGCTCATCATTGAGAAATGTGTGTGTTTTCTTCCTGCATTTCATTTTGACTTTCCTTTTTTTGGGTCACCTCCACAGTGCACTGCTACACTGCATTATACAGCCCCACTCTGTGACAGAAAAAAAATTGTCCTAATTTGTCTCTGATAATTTTTTTATTGATTGAAGGAATTCAATGCACACATAAAAAGGGTCAGCTGAAAATAGGAAAAACTATATACCTCATACAGTGCCCATCCATGGATGGACCTTTATAGAGTGTGGCATGTAGGGGGCACTCCAGCTCCGCAACACCCCACACAGAAGACAGACACAGACACAAGTCCAGCACAACACAGGTTTTTATTGTGTCCTATTGTGGGAAACTCTTCCCCAGTCGCTTTCCACAGCACTAAGCACAGTTACAAACACAGTATAAAGCACAGCAAATACTCTCAGTCTATGTCTTCTTCATCTCTCTCTACCTCCTCTGTCCTCCAGCAAGCTTCATCTTCTCCCTCTCAACTCAGGCTCCCAGAGTGAAGTGAGGCTGCTCCTTTTATCCTGCACCTGGGAGTACCAACAGAGTCTAGCTGCAGTCAGGACAGTTTTAGGCCTTGGACAGATTCAGCAACCTGAGACATTCTGAGGCCCATGAGCTGACGCTCCTGTCATCTGCGTCACTTTTGACTCCACCCCCTTTCCACGCCCCCCACCCCTGTGTTTACAGTACACTTTTGTGCTAAATGTACTATTATAATAATGGTGGTGAAATAAATGTGTGCACAAAAAAATATTTATTATAAATTAAAAAGAAGCTTCACCAGGATATACTGTCGTGCTAATGTAACAAACATCCCTTCATACTTGCTGTGAGATTGCAAGCCATCCCCAATGGGTACGTAAAGCTGCTCGGCTAACAGAGAAGGTCTTAGCTGGACGACTTAAACTACTACTTTATGCCTCTTCATGAGGGCGAGTGCATCATTCCTCTGGAGCATAAACTCTGCCCCAATTAATGCATCGTTAATATAAATATTAAAATTTTGTACACCAGTAAATAATACAGTACAAATGATATAACACAGAGAGGACCACAAAGACAGTACTCTAAAGAGCTCCTAAACGTCCAGCGTGTAGTATTGCATATTTTTACTGTTTACACAAATGATATGATTTATTTGATTCAGAATTTATAAGAATATACTGTTAATCATAGCTGAGTGCAAAATGTAATTTATTCTTCTTCGGCTTCTTCCTTAGCATTTCCCATTTTTATATGGGGTCATCCATCTGATTACCACCACAACAGTAAGAAAAGTTTGCAAATATTAAGCCAACAATTAAGAATGAAATTGTGCTTTGAGAAGCGAAAGGAGCTATTTAAATATAATATATTATTTTTATTATTATTATTATTAAATTGGGCAAGTATGCCATTGGCCTGGACTCATAGAAAAATATATATTATTGCACAACAAAAAATGGAGTTGGGTACATAACACAGGCTACATATAAAATAGACAAAACCAAAAATAAAGAATAAACATTATGCACATAAATTAAAAAATCAAAAATAAACAAAAAAAGACATTAAACATGAAATGTAATCCTAGCCAGAGGAGGAACCTTGGCTGAAATATGACAGATATCTCTGGATTTTTGACCTCTGTGCTCTGTTTTTGACTAAGTTTCTGAATTTCTGTATTGAGACTGTGTTTGCCTTGGGTTGCTTTGTGTTTTTAGGCAACTCCATTTTGCCATTGTGCTCTTTTTCTTTTCCATTTGCACACCTAATGAACACAATACAGTGTAGGTGCCAAGAAGGCAATAATGGATGGATTGGACGAACAGGCTCACCGGGAGCAATTCATTCCCCCATACAGTAGGTGGTAGTGTTCCTCAGAGGTAAACCCAATCGTGACACCCACAGGATAGTATGGGAGTTGGAGTCCATAGACACCACCCTGTCTGGATCTGCTGGTGGAGGACTGCCCTAATTTTTTCACGACCCAGGAGTGCTCCGGAGTAACTTGGCCAAGAGACCAAGATTAACTTTAAAAGAAAGCCTGCTGCCTCACTTTAATTGAGTCAGAGTCAGGAGGCAGTAGGCAGCACTCTTTTGGATGAGGTAGGAGGAAATGTGAATGGTTCGTTTTACTGGTAATTGTATGTGGAAGGCCTTTTGTCAAAGAAAAATCATTTATTTGAATCTGGAATTGTACTGGGTATTGCTGTGTCTGTGGTTTGGGGCTCAGTGGTGCCCCCTAATGGTTACAACAGCCAGAACTTTGTGTCTTTGACTTTCTTTCCTTTTAATTATGAAAATAACCTTTAAACTTCTTTTCTTTCACAACATAAACTAAAATACTCAAATCTACTTAATTCAATTTATAGTCACAGGAGGCTGGAGCCCCTGCACAGGGCACCAGTTCATCACAGGATCCATGCTCAGGAAAATTAGAAATCACCAATAACTGGCACATCTCTGAATGCAAACCCATATAAACAAGGGCCGAACATGCAGAAGAATTTCGATCCAAGACACAGGACCCTTTAGGTGGTAGTGCTACTCACTGTGCCTCTGAGCTGTTCTTATATTATACTGCATATGAAAGAACTTTCTTTCTTTCTTTCTTTCTTTCTTTCTTTCTTTCTTTCTTTCTTTCTTTCTTTCTTTC
>JANRMT010062849.1:6342753-6392614 GCA_026402145.1 Polypterus bichir lapradei
TTCTTTCTTTCTTTCTTTCTTTCTTTCTTTCTTTCTTTCTTTCTTTCATGTACTACAGTAGCCTCTGGCCTACTTTAAAGCTCCCATCCCCCTTGCAGCTCAGCACAAACATCAGAGGACCTTCTCATACAGAAAGCGCAAACATTTGTGGTTTGCAGGACTTATCAAAGTAGCAAAAGAAAGTATTTAAAATATTGACACCCATAGGCTGAGGTCTCTGGATTGAGAAATGGCCAAATAATAAAAGAATGTATGTAGCTTTAAAGTCAATGCAGTCACATTTAGAACATAAGTTACTGATTTGATTTGATTTTATTGACCCATGTGCTAGAATTTTTTGGAATGTTATGAACAATGCAGTAAAAAGAAAATGAAAGAAAGTCAAAGAGTCTAAGAGGCAGAACTATATTTAGGGATTCTTTGGAAAGGTAAGATGGCATTGAGCGAAACCAAAGGCAGAGCCAGAAAACTGACATTACACCACCTGTGAAGTAGGCAGTTTAAGAAAGATCTTCAGGTTGGACGTGGGTTTCGACAGAAGCCAGAAGATCTGTAATCTACCAAAATTAAAACACAAAGACCCATGGAAGGGATGATTGATACTCTTGGTCACTTGGGCTACAGTCGGACCAATGGCTCAATGAATATTATTTATTTACTTCAGAAAAGATCCCATCAGAAAAATGCATATGATGATTAGGTATTCCCAAACTATATCATTCAACTGGGTTTCTAATGACATGATACAGAGCTCTGAAAAAGTATTTGTCCCCTACCTGATATCTTCTGTTTTTGTGTATTTGTCACAATAAATGGCTTCAGATCTTTAGAAGAAATACAATATTAAGTAAAGGGAACCATTTCTAAATTGCTACATAATATATTTAAGTAATAAAATTATCCCAACTGAAAAGTTAATGTACCTCTTGATTGCTCACTCAACTAGATAAATGATACATTAGACTCAGCTGACTGAACTCAGCCAGACTTGATTGTAGCCATCCCTGTTGGATTATATCATAACAATTCCCATAAAGTGTGAAACAGTCAACACTAGGTTTCTTGAGGAACACTATGCCTCAATTAAAGATAATCCCAGAATAGACATAATGAAAAAAGCTTTTGAAACTTACCCATGAAGAAATCATTTCAAAGACAGTTCTAAGGCTCTGGGACTCCACCACACCAGAGTAAAAGCCATCATCTTCAAACGCAGGATGGTGGTGAATCTTCACAGGAAAGACTGGCCTGACACAAATTACAGCAACAGCTCATTTAAAAAGTCATGGAGGATCCCAGAAGAACATTCAAATAACTAGAGGCCTCTCTACATGACTCCTTGACACAAAAGAGAAAAAGTGGCATTCATGGATAAGAGCAATGCAGTGCAGAGCATTCTCTTTTTTCTTAGGAGACTGCATTCCTTTAACATGGATAGTGACATCCTTCACATTCTCTACAACTCTGCAATGGCCAGTGTGATGTTTGACACAGTGGTGTACTGGGCTGGTAACATCAGTTCAGGAGAGGCCTATTGAATCAACAATCTAATTAAAAGGGCAAACTCAGTTATGGGACACACTCTGGACCCCCTGAGGGCGTAGCAAACTAGAGAATTAAAACAAAACTGAGTGTCATTATGAACAATGCTTCACATCCTCTCTCTGAGACACCAACACTGAGGACTGACGGGAAACGAATCATTCAGCAAAAGTGTGTCAAGAAACGTGACTGCGGCTCCTTTATACCAACAGCAATACGCCTGCATAATGTCTCACTGAATCTGAAAGTGGCCATGACAACCCAAGGGTTTTGTTCTCTGTAATTAATTAACTACTCAAACCCGCATCTGGCCCAACTACCTCTTCAACTGAAGTTTGTGAGGAATTCCTCCACTTTTTCCATAACAAAATTAAAGATCTAAATAATTCAACTAACATAAATACATCATCTGTTTATATCTCCACCCTGTTTTCCCACTCCATCCAGCTCCTTCTCTAAGTTCTTACCAGTCACATCTGCATTTGTTAATAACCTGCTTTGTAAGATGAGGCCGACTACTTGTGTACTGGACCCCATCCCCAGCACACTGCTTAAATCCTGCCTTCATGCCATAATCCCGACTGTTACAACAATAATAAACTCATCCCTTGACACTGGCTCTGTGCCGCTCACTTTTAAAATCGCTTCTGTAACCCCAATGTTAAAAAAAGTCTGGTCTCGATGCTGACCACCTTAACAACTTTCGGCCTGTTTCCCACTTACCTTTTCTGTCAAAAGTTCTTGAGCGTGTTGTAGCCTCCCAACTCACCAATTACTTACCTCTAATAATTTGATGGAGCACTTTCAATCTGGTTTCAGGGCACGGCACAGCTGTGAAACTGCTCTGCTACGGGTAACCAATGATTTGCTTATGGCAGCAGACTCTGGACAAACCAGCATATTAATTCTATTAGACCTCAGTGCAGCACTTGACATTGTCAGACATAACATTCTACTGTCCAGACTGGAGAGCATGCTGGGTATCTCTGGCACTGCCCTCCAGTGGTTCAAGTCCTATCTGACTGATAGGCAAGAGTTTGTTAGTCTTGGCAACAGCAGATCCAGCTCAGCACCAGTCACACAAGGAGTTCCTCAGGGCTCTGTCCTCGGCCCTTGTCTCTTCTGTATTTATATGCTTCCCCTTGCCAATATTATTTGTAGCTCTGGACTGGGTTATCATTTTTATGCAGACGATACTCAACTCTATTTCAATGTTAAAAGTGGAACTTCATCAGAGCTTTCTCAGCTCACAACCTGCCTCAGTGAAATTAAAACCTGGATGGATCAGAACTCCTTAAAATTAAACTGAAACAAAACTGAACTCCTGCAAATTGGGACTAAAATGCAACCCAATAAAATGAGCTCTTTCCCAGTCCATCTTGGCAGTGATCTCATCAGACCTGCCTCTACTGTAAAGAACCTTTCTTATTCCGCCCACATAAATCACATTAAGAAACTTTCTTACTTTCACCTCTGTTAACATATCCCGTGTTCGCTCCTTCCTCTCCTTTTCTAATGCTGAGAAACTTGTCCCTGCTTTTATCACATCCCACATCGATTATTGTAACTTGCTGTTGGCAGGTGCCCCTTCTAATCTTATATCACAGCTCCAGCTTATTCAAAACTCGGCTGCAAGAGTCCTTACTCGAACCAGCAGCAGCAAGCACATCACACCCATCCTGCTCCGTCTTCACTGGCTCCCTGTATCTTACAGAATTGAATATAAAATCCTACTAATACCTACAAAGCCTTAAACAACCTTGTGCCAAACTACATCAGTGACGTTCTCCATCACTATGTGCCTGCCCGCCCACTAAGGTCCTCTGAGTCTGGTAATCTTGTTGTGCCCCACACTAATCTACACTCCATGGGTGACAGGGCCTTCAGCTGTATGGCGTCCAGACTCTGGAATGACCTACCGAAATTAATCAGATCAGCTGACTCCATTAATTCTTTTAAAAAACAACTCAAAACTCATCTGTTCAGGAAGGTCTTTAGCTCTACTTGACTTCATTACCCTTCTCTCGGTTTACCTCTATGTCAAGATGCTCATGTAACCTGTGTGTGTGTGCTAGACCATCAATTATGTTGTCTGTTAGGCTTTTTTTTGTGAATTTACTATCTTACTCTTCTTGATTTATTTATCTGGTTTGTACAATGCTATATACTGTATATCCTGCCGTTCTTTCTTAAATTCTGTAAGTGCCTTGAGCATGGGAAAGGTGCTATATAAATAAAATATATTATTATTGTTTTATTTACCTGACCTTGTGTTTTCTAATACTGCACTTTAATGAAAGTCCATTCATGTACAATATACAAAACAGAAGAAAATGGGAATGGGACAAATACTTTTCACAGAACTAATACTATGACTGACAATTCCATCTAATTATACCAATCCATATTTAAACATGCTGTTTGTTCCATAAAAAAATTGCATTATTTAAAAATACAGAGTGGCAGTAAAATAAAGAGTGCAGCATAATTAAAAAGACCACTTAAACATGCGTTAGTTCCAAACTGAGTTGAATTTTGCTTTTCCCACAGTAATGTCAATCCAACATGCTTTCTCTCTCACCTCATCTCTTAACTGTAGTCTCAATGAGCCCTTGAATGAAGTGACGTTTTTCCACAATCTTGGATTTTATGATTTCAGAAGTCCAAAGTCCAGGCATGTCTCACTAAGTTGCAGAGACAGTTTAGTATAATGTCACCTGGTAGGATTTGGATCCATTGCACGTGTAAACTGTGATCTCTGCATTATAGGACAGCTCTCTTAGTGTATTCATCACATTGATAACAGTCATAGCTGTGCCCTACATAAGCTCTGTGGTGTATTCTAGTAGCTTTTCCATGGCACTTTCTTTTTCTGTTTCATTGCTTTATTTACTGCATGCCACGATAACAACAGTATTCTTATTCAGGCTTTCAATTTGAAAGCCAAGCAAACACATAATATAAATTGCCACAAGTCCCCATGATTTTGACCTGCTACTCTCCCTCCAAGCATCTGGTTGATTATTGTTCCAGCAGTGAAGCTTTCCCTGTTTACTGACCCTTTAGTGCCCATACTACCCCTGATATGCTTTGGCCTGCTGGATAACCTACCACAAGAGAACGTGAACAAATTAGGTTCTTATAAACAGCTTAGAGACTGGAAACTAAGGTGTACTTTGACTCCCCAGACAAACAAAGAAAAATCAATACAGATAAAACAAACAGACACCCAAGACAGACGTGTGCAGAGTTCATGACCATGTCATGCACTGTTGAGCTCGCTCACTGCAGACACACAGGAAGCAATGCTGTACATGAGTTGTCAGAAAGATAAAAAGGTAATGAGAAAGCAACACCTCTCAAAAGTTTTTTGTTTTTGTAACTTTTTAAATTGGTTTATTCTAATAAAGTCAACTAGAGGGGTCCTGGACTTATCGCGGTATATTTTAGAATAGGATAAGAACCAATCCTTAGCGAGCTCTCAGTTGCTTCACGGGCCACTCATCTCCACCAGCCAGTACTGAGTAACTGAACAGTGCAGCTACATGCATCTTAGATGTGGGAAACAACCAGAGTAAATTACCTGAAAAAAGTATTCACCCCCTTGGATGTTTTCACATTTTACTGCTATACCAGTAATGGCGCACTTGAATACACTTCACTTGAGCATTCATAGTTTTCCTCCTCTTTCTCTGTACGTTTAGCATTCATTTGCTCAGAGGTTGATGTGCTTGCTGCTTCCTGAGCAGCTCTTCTTTTCTCCACCCTAGCGGCCCGCTTCTCATCTTTTGTCGGCATCTTTTTGGTTTAAAAACTGATTAAGTCAGTGTTTGTGTTGCAATTACTTAGTACGTTTTCTTTAATCTTTCACTTACGCTGGCACTTAAGTCTTTGATCTGCCTCAAGAATGATTTAAGATATGAAGAGGTAGGGGAAGTGATGGCGAAGGTGGTAGGGATGAGAACGGCGCCCATAAGCATGCGCCACATGGCTGCCCTACAGCCCGCTGCTGAGAGTTGATTCTACAATAACATAAAATAAAAATAAAAAGAGGAATAACCTTGGAGGTCAATCATCACCCCGAAAGCAGACAGTAGACATCATGTAGTATATGTGTACCAAATTTCAGGTCAATAGGTCAAACGGTTTGCAAGCTACAGGTGATTTAATTTCCTGGACAGACAAAAGGACAGCCACGGTAGTGTATTATATAAGAAGATAACATTGAATCATGTTGGGTTTAATTTGATCAACAGAAAAAGATTCTTTAATGTAAAAAGTAAACAGGTCACTCTAATGTAGTCCAAATTAATAAATATAAAACACCAAATAATTGATTGTATAAGCATTCATCAGTCAGTATTTACAACTCTGGCAGTCATTACAGCCTCGAGTCGATATGCACAGGTCTCTGTCAGCTTTTGTTCCTTCTTCCATAAGCTCCCACATTGCTCTCTGGGCACTGTGATGTTTTCCCCATTCTTGTTGGCAAAACTGCTGAAGCTCTATCTGGCTACTTGGGGTTGTGAGTGAACAGCGTTTTTCAAGTCCAGCCACAAATTCTCAGTTGGATTCAGATCAGAACTGCGACTTGGCCACCCTAGGACATTAACATTGTTGTTTCTAAGCCATCCCTTTATTGCTTTGGCTTCATACTTGAGATCGTCACCTTGCTTGAAACAAGTCTTTTCTCAAGGTGCAGGTTTCTTGCAGTCTTTTTGTCCACACAAGACAACCAAGGCCTGCTGTAGAGAAGCACCCCCATAGCATGATATTGACACCACCATGCTTTACAGTAGGGATGGTGTATTTTTGATATTATTCTGCATTTAGTTCAGCTTCAGCCTCATAACACCATAGAACATTCTTCCAGCTGACTCCAGAGTGTCCCATGTGCCTTCTGCCAAACTCCAGTTAAATGTCATGTGTGTGTTTTTTTAAACTATAGTTTTCTTTTTGCCACTATCCTTTAAAGCTGTGACTGGTGAAGTACTATTGTAGGCACAGTCTTTCCAGTCTTAGCCGCTGTAGTTTGTAGTTCCTTCAGAGTTCTCATAGGTCACTTGGTGGCCTCCCTCTACTAGTCTTATTCTTGCTTTATTACTACTTTTTTTCTGGATGTCTTGCTGTAAGCAGAATTACTGCTGTGCCATACTCTTTCCATTTTTTCATGACTGATCTAACTGGACTCCTAGACATATTCAGCGTCTTGTGTCCATGACTTGTGCTTTGCAGTCACCTTTTCAAAGATTTCTTTGGAGTGTTCTTCAGTCTTCATTGTGTAGGTTAGGCTCCCATACTGACTCACCACAATGTGACCCTTCCATATAAGGTGCGTTTATATTACAATCAATTGAAATCCCTTGACAGATGACCTCCTTTGAATTAATGATGAGATTTAAAACACCAGTTGGCCGCACCACTGATGATTTAGGGGAGCCATATTAAAGGGAGTGAATACTTAGGTGATACAATTATTTTCTGTCTTATATTTGTAGTACTAGGGTGTTGTACCGTGTTAGCCATTATGAATGTAGTGAGAAGTCAAGCAAAATGACACTTTTTATTGGCTAACTAAAAAGATTACAATATGCATGCATTCGAGACAACTCAGGTCCCTTCTTCAGGCAAGATGTTTTACATTTGTAATTAATTTAAACCACTTGGCTAGATCTGTTTTTACTTTGACACTGAATCTTTTTCAGTGATCAGTTTCAAAAAATTTCCAAGAATGTGAATACTTTAATAATGTAAAGGACCACATGCAAGGACAGGCATCCCAGCCGGGATTGGTTCTATTCCATTAACCACCCGGGAGGCCAATGTGCCAGAATGATGGAGGGAGGCTTCGTTTCAAAACCATATGCCTCCCCAGCTGGCTAGATGGCAGCATCCCTGGCCTTCTGGACCCATTACAATACCCACAAGGAATCTTGGGACTTGTAGTGCACTGAGGCAGCCCTGCTGGGATCCATGGGTGCTGCCAGAGGACGCTACAGGGAGTTACACCCCCTGGTTTAGAGAACTTCCGATTGACTTGGAAGTACTTCCAGCCAGCTATACCCTGGCACCAGAAGTATTCCCACATCCAAGAAAAAAGGACCTCACTCAGTAAGTAGGAGTCGGGAGGAAGAGGGCAACACCTGTAGGGGATGGAAGCAGAGTGAAGAAAGAAATCATAGCCCATTGTGATTGTCTTGTTGTGAAAGGTATTGGAAAGAATAACTAACCTTTATTTGAACCCGTGACTGTATGTGTGTTAGTTTTGTCTGGGGTTAGGGGCTCAGTGGCGTCCCCTGTCTTCCACAATAGGCACTGTATGAAGAGAAACTAAACGTTAAGTCCACATGGATATATCAAGAACATGTTCAACCCAGTTAGAAATTGTGAGTATTTTAGTCTTGTAAGATTTCTTAAAACAAGGCAACAGCCACGTATGCAATAATAATACAAAAGCATTCTATATTGTAATGAAGGAATGAGCTGCCTCAATTCCAAGGACCCATGTGAAGTTCCTAGGCTTGGCCGATAAAGTGTCTGCTTGTGTTCTTGTATATTTTTTTGTTTGTTCTGCTTTCTCATGTGTTTCCACGATGGTGTCCAGGTTTGCTTGATCTGAATGGCTGTGCCCGTGTGGGCCCTCTGATAGAATGGCACCCCATCCACCATTGGCTGCTACCTCATACTTGAAGCCTCTCTAGTGGAAAAAGTTGCTGCAATAAATCAATGAATGGATTATAAGAATTCGTTTAGATCATAATCCAAACTCATTAAACATTAGTGAAATTGTAATCAGAGAAGATCTGATAGTATACAACATGCTTTTAATAAAGAGTGATTTTGAATTTAAAAGACTGCTAAAGACATGATGAGATGTGAAGGTGATCATTCAGGCGCTAAACTGTTAAAAATGCAATGACGCACGTAATGTTGGAAGAATCCTGCCCTGTTACGGTGCTGAACAATTCCCACCAAATGGTACAAGCAAATGGCAAGTGTCAGAATTCAAATGGGATCACTAGGTGCATGTTTTTACACCTTTAAAAAGAAAATTGTGGAAAAAGCTAGAAAAGCAACAAAGATATTTCAGATCTGCATATAGTAATTTGTATCCAAGACACAACTTTCCTTTTGCTTTAAAATGTGCCCCCAGGTACAGGAGATTTCAATGGGCCATTTGGAGTTAACCATTCACAGAAACAGCAAAGGATAACATGTTTCCAGCAGTTGACTGCTTTAACCTTCAAAAAGAAGAAAGGTGCAGAGGGCCCACGAGTTTCACATCGCTGCCTCAGTGAGGTGTGAATTATTAAAAATAAACACTGAACCAGTGCAATCAAGCAGCACTAGTCTGGAAGAGCAGGTTTATTTCAGCTCAAGAAAAAACATATGACATGTGCCACTTCTGAAAAGACTCACTTCTAACATCTCTTCATTTAAAGTGACGCCAAGCAGGAAAAGCCATCAAGTAGCAGGCGTTGTGTCCTTGTGTCCTAAAGGGATCTGCTACATTGAATTGTCCTTTGTGATGCTGTTCTTTTAAAGCCATACATGTCCTGTTCCTATTTATGCAGTAAGTGTCTATGCAATGAAAAAGGCAAAACGACTGAGGTTTATCTTATACTGTATAATTCAATCCAGAAGTGTGTGATTGTAGAGTGGCAGGGAGGAGCAGTTTGACCCCAGGGTAACTCCTAAGCAACACCATTCACACATCACCTCCTCAGTGGAGATGCTGCTGGCATCTGATGCAAATGCATCATGAACAGCCAAACTGGAAAGTCTAGCGGGTTGAAGAAGCCACACTACTGACAGCCACAGGCTCTTGACTTTCTCACCACACATCAGCAGCAGTCTCTGTTGCAGAACTGTCATTTACAGCTTATAGAAAGCACATTTTAAGATTGTGTGCTCTCTTTCTTAGAAAAACGTCACAGCTGAAACCAGTAGTTCAAAGAAATTCACACATATATGAGTCTCCAGCAGGCACAGCTGCTGCAAAGTTCTTATCTCTGAGTGGCCAAGCTGCAGACTTTCTCTTCTTTAGCAATGAAAGTTACTGTAGCTGAGTTTATTACCAAAACTAAAATGATGGTTTCTTTGCTGGCTTTCATGCAGTCAAAGATCTGATGACAAAGTCCTCTTATCTTCTTCTTCTCCTTTGGCTGCTCCAGTTAGAGGTTGCCACAGCTGATCATCTTCTTCCATATCTTTCTGTCCTCTGAATTTTGTTCTGTTACACCCATCACCTGCATGTCCTTTCTCACCACATCCATAAACCTCCTCTTAGGCCTTCCTCTTTTTCTCTTGCCTTGCAGCTCTATCCTTAGCATCCTTCTCTCAATATACTCAGCATCTCTCCTCTGCACATGTCCAGTTCCACTGTCTTTACCTTCCTCCTGTCTTTCTGCCTCCGGACACGTCTCCCCCCCCCACTTCTTCCCCTTCTTTGGCCAACAGTAGCCCAATTTCCACCAGCACTGTGTTGGCTAACAGCACTGGTGCCGGCCTTTGTTAACCCAGGCCTCGACTGATCCGGTATGGAAATTTGTATTGTTGTCCGCATATTGATCTGGCAAAATTTTACACCGAATGCCCTTCCTGATGTAACAACAAAGTCCTCTTTTATGGCACTAAAAGGTTTAGTGACTCCCTAACTTAATGGACTTTTAAAATATGTATATAGCAATGCTGTCTCACAAATCCAACATCCTTGATTCAAATCCCACACCTGGTCATCATCTGTGTGGAGTCTGAACATTTCCGTTTCTGCTAAACTTTTCTCCTGTATCCCCAAAGATGTGTGTGTTAAGTTAATAGGTGATTCCTACTTAATTATTTAATTAAAGAAATGTATCCCACCATGCATTTGCATAAATACTTAAGACAATTATGAAATATGCATAAACACAACACAATTAAATTGATTTATAAGGTGCTTTTACAAATAAATGATTGCCATTTATTTTAAAAACTACAAGTTAAACATAAATAGATACAGATGACCTATTTAACAAGTACAACACACTTTCTATTCTACCCTAAGTATCTCAGTTTAAATCTCAAGCAGACAGACAGACAGACAGACAGACAGACAGATAGATAGATAGATAGATAGATAGATAGATAGATAGATAGATAGATAGATAGATAGATAGATAGATAGATACTTTATTTGTCCCCATGGGGGAAATGTTGCCTTTTACAGAAGGTAATTAAATAAATCAATAAATAAATTCAGGAAGAAAAAGAAAACCAGTGAGGAGGTTCTCTAAAAGGCTGATGCTATGATAAACAAGAATGTATTAATATACAGAACTCCATAATACTCTGTTGGGAATTCAAACCAAGGGACTCTCTATACCCTTGCTATTGGGCATTTATTCCAAACACAACAGGATGTATTAAAGCAGAAGTAAACCAAAAAATGATTTCATTATGAGCAGCACAGAGGCTTGATCATTAGCGCTCCTGCTTCACAGCTCCAGAATCCTGGGTTCAAATTTTAGCGGAGGATATGTCCTGACTTGAGTTAACATAGTTGGTATAAAGGTATGATTCCCCAGTCACGTTTCTTGACAAACTGCTGAATGATTTGTTACCTGAAAGTCCTCATTGCTTGCATTGCTCGTAATGGCACTCAGCGTGCATCCCATAACTAAGTCTACCCTTTTAATTAGCTTGTTGATTCAGTGGGCCTCTATTGAAGTGATGTTACCAGAGTTGTAGAAGATGTGAAGGATGTCATTACACTGCACACATTAAAGGAACACAGTCTTCTAAGAATTATAAGTCTGCTCTGCCCTTTCTTATATAGTTTGTGTTACGAAACCAGTCCAACATGTTATTGATGCAGACCCCCAAGTACTTGCAGGAATGCACTGCCTCTACATCCAGTCACTGGATTGGTGACCACTAGACATAAAGGCTCTTTGGTGCGGCGATAATCATTAGCCAGTTCTTTGGTTTTCCTGATGTTAAGGTGTACTCAATTCTTTTTGCACCAAGAAACAAAGTTATCCACCTGACTGCTATACTCTGTCTCATCCCCCTTATCAATACACCCCATAAGTGCAGAATCATCTGCAAGTGACATGACCTAGTGTTATATTTATAGTCCAAGGTATACATGGTGAAAGGAAAAGGAGACAAGACTGCTCTTTGTGGTATTCCAGTGTTACCCACAGCTACATCAGAAACACAACCCTTATGCCTCACAAACTGCAGTCTGCCTGACAGATAGTCGATTATGTAGGACATCATAGGTTCATCCACCTGCATATCTCTGAGTTTACATCTTAACTGGGAAGGCTGGATGGTACGGAAGGAGCTGGAGACATCAAAGAACATCATCCTTGCGGTGCTGCTAGCTTTATGCAAATGGGAAGGAGACTTGTAGGGCAGATAAATAATTGTATTTTCAACTCCAATCATTGCCTGATAGGCAAACTGCAGTGCATCCAGGTGGTCTTTCAAAAGCAGACTGATATAGTCCAGAACCAGGAACTCAAAGGTCTACATGATATAAGATGTAGGTACCACTGGTCTGTAGTGATTATGTGAAGGGGGTTTCCTTTCTTTGGACTAAACAGTAGTGGTGCTTTCTGTTGCCTTAGTGGCAAGCTGAACAGGTGACAGAGGACATCACAAAGTTGGCCTGCATAGGCCTTATGAGCTTGAAGACTATGTGTAGCCTCTTCACTTCTCTCTTTGCTTTGTTATCAAAGGTGGATTCTTCACCTGGCCATACCACTTGAAGTGGAATTAGTGGTTTATGTAGGAAAAATGATTAATATAATGCTGAATATCACTGCAAATCCTTGGGATGAAATCTATACTGACTTGAAGGAGACAGTAAACGGATGATTATGACTAGGAGATACACATCTTTCTATTATAAAAGAAAATCTTGAGACAAGACAAGGTATTTTCAAAAGATTATTTCAAGTCATGCCCTCCTCTTAACCATTTATGGTTAACGGCCCACGCCCATGGTCCTCTCAGCTCTCATTCGTGTAAATGCTTTTGTCAGTTGCAGTTCCTGCGCTCTCAGCACTTATAAATTTTTAAAAAGTTCACAATAAAAGAAGGCTTATTATGTCTAAATCTTAATGAAGAATTTCATCCTGAAGGGTTATCAATGGAAGAAATGAGTACACGGGCAATCTTAGCACCGAGAAACGATGAAGTCAAACGAATTAACGCGAAAATTGTCGATCACTTACATGGCAAATTGGTTTAAATGCATATCAATAGACTATGCTGAAACAGTTGGTGGTGATTGTGCAGAAGATGAAAACATCAACTTAAAATATCTCATAGAATATCTACAACCATTAACACCGTGTGGCTTTCCACTGGCCGAATTACAGTTGATGAAGGCTGTATCGTAATATTGCGCTATTTATGTATGATTGATGGGCTATGCAATAAGACAGGATTAGTTGTATTCAAAATTGGTCGAACAATTCTGACATGCAAAATTTTAACAGGAAACAAGAAGGTAATGTAGTACATCTTCCACGGAAAACATTAGACATCAAAGGGGATCTTGATTTGCCATTCGTATTAAAACTTTTACAGTTTCCTGTTTGATTAGCTTTTGCTATGACAATTAACAAATCACAGGGACAAACATTCAAAAAAGTTGGTTTATTTATTAGAGAGAAAGAAACAATATTCACTCATGGGCAGTTATATGTTGCGTTGTTCCGATGTAACACCAAACATGGAATCAAAGTTCAAAGCGATATTGAAGAAAAGTAAAAGTGTAAGTTTAAAAAGTATTTGACTGTTAATTTCAAAGCCAAACAGAGCGAAAATGTATCACGCAACAAATACCTCTAACGCTACATGAAACATAATTTTCTTTCAATTTATTGCGTTTTACTGTTTTTTTACTATGGTTAATTACTCGCTGTAATGTAAAATAGTTAGTTCTGTTATGCATATATAATAATTCCCATGAAAATAACAATCTGTTTAAAATGTATAACCACTTCTCCATATGTGAGCGGCATAGCAGCAAAGTGGCTAGCGCTTAGCGTCTGCACAGGGGTTGGTGAACAAAGCAAGCAGGGAGCAGAACCCGCTATTTTTCAAAAAAAAAAACAAGAAGCTGAGGCCAGAACCAAAAAGCAATCCAATATTTCATTAGTTTGAGAAACACTAATCCAAACCAATAATCAGAGACAGGAGCAAAAATGTGTTAATAGCAAAAGATCTTTTGGGAAGTCTCAAAGGTCCCCTGGTTTTATCCACAAAATCAGATAACCTAGAAAACACCCTGAGGGATTCTGGGTGGGTTGCATGGGAACAAACAATGTTAGATGTCCAAAAATGGTGGCGCCCAAATGAAAACAAAGATGGAGATGTGGTGACATACTTAAAAATTATAACTTTGTCAGCTTACTTTCAGTTCAAAAACTAATTACGAAAATAATTTCCTTGGGTCAAAAAAAATCCAAATGAATGTATAGATCAAATGTATCCATTGTCAAGGATGCCAGGGGCCACGACCCGGCCGGGACGCCTTGGAGGACCGGAAGTGGGCGTGCGCTCAGCTGGGATCACGTGGGGGTTGCCTTCCTGGTTGCATTGGGGGCCACGGCTGCAGGGCATGGAAGCCCCATCCTGTAGGGCCTCGTGGTCACCGCCAGGAGGCGCCCCAATGCCTTGGGAATCCTGGACCCCAGTACTTCCGCCACACCAGGAAGTGCTGGGGGGAAGAGAAGCAGGGACACCCGGAGAGCTTCCGGGAGAACAGCCGGCACTTCCGCCACACTAGGGCGTGTCAGCGGGAGATTGCCGGGGAGCACCTGGAGCTCATCCGGGTGCGGATAAAAGGGGCCGCCTCCCTTCATTCGGGGCGAGAGTCGGGAGGAAGCTAGACAGAGCTGGAGAAGGCAAGGAGGCGGTCTGAAGAAAGGGAGAGAAAGGCATTTTGTGGCCAGGACTTTGGGGACTGTGGGGGGTTTGTGGTGCACTTATTGTACATAGTTTGTAAATAAACGTGTTGTGGGTGACATGAACGTGTCTGCCTGTCTGTGTCCGGGTTCAAGTTCACACCATGCAGGAATCACCCCAAAAATGATTAAACCTAACTAATCATAACATAAATATAGCAAACGCAGAGAAACTACCGGTATTAAAGTAAGTAAATCCTCAAACATCAATAAGAAGCAGAAACAGGTAATATCAGATATTATGTGAATAAAGACAATTGCTCTTTTTGTTTTTGTGTGACGTTGTTAAAGCCACAAAAAGATATTTCCAGAGAAATCTAGTTTCCTCAAGGAAACAAAATATCTTTTCTTTGAGAACAAAATTGGTGCATTGATTAGATGGCCTTCAAAACCACATGACAACACTCCATGACATCACATGTTCATATACAGTATTTGTGGCCCCGCCCTTTAGCAATGCACAGTGTCCTAGCAAACAAAATCCAAAGAGAAAACTGAAGGAACTGATAAGCAGAATGTGAACACATATTGTGTGATCAAAGGTAACAGATCTTTTTATTTTTATATTACCTAATGAGGTACAGTAAGATTAGCTAATGCCACGGTAGAAATCAGACATAAAAATGACAGAAGATTTGTTACTAACAGAAGAGTCTCTCTGGTAGAAGACATGTGAGAAAATTAACCTAGAAGTGATGTGCCTGTCTGGTCTTCTGGAGTAAATGGGAGAGGGCAGAGGTCATGGCCAAGTCAGAGTTCCTCCCCTTTCTCAGATGAACAAAGCTTCTTCGTTTTTTGATATTTTTCTGTTAATTTATTATTTGTTTAATTAGGTATTTTCTGGTAATTTTACTCTGTTTGGTTATTATCCACTATCTTCATGGGTTTTTCATTTCTCTCATTTTCCTTTTTTTTTGTGGGTGGATCTCAATCAGGCAGGTTTGCCCATCCATCACAGTTAAGGGACCACCCCACCCGTATAAGGACAGGCTGAGAATTGAAGTCCATTGTGGTTCATTTGAATGCACTGTCAGAGATTTTGGTGGTTCTTGTAATTATTGTTCTCTTTGTGTTTTCTGATTTTTTTTTGTCTTTCAACCTTTTCTGCTCTGGAAATCTGATATTCTTACACATTGTACTTTTGATTTTGTTTGCTAGGATTTCTTTTAACAACACTGTATCTGCTCCCTTTTTGTTAATACACATCCTTTTATAAAGATTTTGAGGACTTATCTTTGCTCCAGCCAGAGTGCATCACACCTATACTGACTCACAATGAAAATGAGCAGGAGAATCAGCAACGTTTATACGCTCTCCCTGTAGTGAGACATACTTTTAGATTTTCTGATTTCTGACTTCTAGATGAGCCATTACTATAATTTAAGCCTTCTGAGGTCAGGCATGAGATTTATTTTATAGGCAAATTCACCCCTTCATTAGTTTGTGCTGCCAGGGTCAATGTTAACAGCAGATTTAAATAGAAAGGGGCCAGGATATGAAAAACTGTCAAAATACCCATATAAAAGTTCCGACCTGATATCAAAATGCTGTGTTATCAACATAAAAAACAAACTAAATCAGAGTCAGAAGATGTAGCTTAAGTTATTTTACCAGGGAAAAATTAGCCAGAAGAAATATACACCCAAAGTCTCAAGGACGTTATCTACAATCTCAGGTATCAGGAAGTGCATCACACCTGTACTGACTTGCAATAGAAAATAAAAAGAAAAGGAAAATAGCCAGGAGAATCGAAAGTCAAAGAACTAACCTAAGGTTGAAACTAGGAGATAAGATTTTTTTGTCAAAGCCAAATCACAATTATACATGTTTGTAACCAAAAACAAATGCAAGAATTAGAAAAATCAAGAAGGATTAAATAATGATATTTGAAATGCAGCAGAACACGGTCTATCTGTCAAGCTGCCCCCGAAACGGACAAGGTGACCTTTGTATCTCTGCAAAATTGACATCACAAACAAGAACTCCCCATTTATTCTGGGAAAAATATCCCTAGAGAACAAAAAAAGCCAGAAACCTATCATACAACGCCAAAATGCCGTCACGATAAAATGTGACTAAATAATGAGCTCTTTTAGAACAGGTTCTGCACAAAATTAAATGCAAATTTTGAATTCTGCAATTGCCAACAATATATAACCCACGTATGCATTGAAAGGAACTGCCCAGGAATTTACTCAATAAATGTCTAAATGTTGTTGGAGATTCCTTGTAATGGAAACTGGCCGGCATCAAATAAAAGGAGGCATGCCTGGAGTGTCACGTCTCACTTTGATTCCAAATGTGGACACGGAAGGAGCTCCTGAGCTGCCTGAAGTAAACCTAGAGACTGAATTGGCCAAATTTTCACTCTTTAGCCCTAATAATTCTTTTCTTTTGCTGTCATTGCCTGGCCGGCTCCCCAACGTCATGGGCTCCACGACTCTTCCTGATCATGACACACCAATAAAACTAACAAAAAGTAACATAAAGATATGAAGAATCATAACTCAGCATTAAAATAACGTAACAGATGTACCATCAGACTTGCCTTGACACTCATGACTTTGCTTAGTCATGATGGCCAACATAATACTGGGCATTGCGTGCAAGGTTGAAGACTTTTTATTTAAGTTATGTTTACACAAGAAAACATGAAATTTTTAAAAACAGAACAACAAAACTCCAAAAATTTAACATTACTAGGAAATACATAATTTTAAAACAATCTACTGATAACTAACAGAAAGTTCAGTGAAGGCACAAGCGCCTTGACTTCCTAATGCTTTGCTACCTATAATGTTTTTTGGAGACCACTGGGTTGAGTAAGGAACTGCTGCAGCGATTTGTGTGTGTCCATAAGGTGACCATCCTCCTCGTTTTACTGAAGGTCAGCACTGAATGCAATAGGTGGCTGTCGTGCCTTTAGGTCATTCCAAATATATTCATCATCAGAGTTCTGGCACACACTTATCAGATCATCAGCATCAGCTCCAACACTTTTGGCTGCATTTCTGGCAACCTTTTGGGGCTTTTTTACATTTTAATTTGTCAGGCTACTAAACCAGGCAGTGAAGCTGAAAGTCATTGCAGAGAGGATCAACATTGTAACAAAAGGACAAAACAAGGTCCTTATCCATATGACTCTCAATTCATTCAGGATTTTTATTGTTCTTCGTAAAGAGGTAAATGTCTAACACCCTAACACCGAGATTAATGTTGAGGACTTGTCTTCTCTCACATCACGTTATAAACAGCAGTTAACACTGAAGATGATAATTTGTGAGAAATCTCTTTATTAGCACTGACAGATTGGCTTACAGTGTTTCAGCATTGTAGAGATCTTAAGTCTTGTGAAATTTCAAAGCATTGTTGTGCACGTAGGTAAAATGTCACTGGGGTTCATTGCAAGATTCACAGGTCAGGGAAGGTGCACTTATCTGGTTAACAAAATGGACTGAATATTTCAAAGGAGACCCTTTAAACAGTCACAGGAAAGATGATATTTCAATCAGTGCTTCTGACAGTCACATGGCGCTGTGATAATGAAATGTAATGCAGCAGAATTATTCCTGGCATCCAAAAACATAGAACGGCCCCAAAATGGCAGAAAAATGCTGTCACTGGAATACTACTATGAAAATTGAAAAAGTGTGCAAAAAGAAATTACACTTACACAACAGGTACACAATTGAGTTTAAAACTCAGGTTTTAATGACTGTCATAGATGGCTGGGGTGGCGACCCGGCCGGGACGCCCAGGAGGACCGGAGGAGGGCTTGTGCCTTCCCCAGACCAGGGGGCGCCCCTATGCCTTTGGAGCCCTGGACCTCAGCACTTCCGCCACACCCGGAAGTGCTGGGGGGAAGAAGACTGGGGACGGCATTTCCGCCACACTGGGGCTTGTCGGTGGGAGATTGCCGGGAAGCACCTGGACCACATCTGGGTGCATATAAAAGGGGCCGCCTCCCTCTACTCAATAGCTGGAGTTGGGAGAGTAGAGGAGACAAGGTCTTAGGAGGAGGCAACGAGGTGGCCTGAAGAAGTGAGGCACTGTGTTGTGGCCAGGACTTTTGGGGACTTTGGGGTTTTGTGTGGCACTTTGACTTGTAAATATTGTATAATAAACGTGTTGTGGGTGACATGAATGTGTCTGCCTGTCTGTGTCCGGACCAGCTTCCACACGACTTATATTTATGACATGAAATCAAAGTTAAAAACAAAACTGGATCAAAGCCAAAATTTAGTAAGCCTTGAAAAGCAATTTTCCAGGGAAACAAGTTTCCTTAAAGTCACAAAAGGTTTTAATACCTTGAGATGTTAGGAAAATGCTAAGATTGCCTCCTACACCATATGTGCATATTAATAAAGCCAAGCCTCTATGTGTAGACTACCTCTTGATTTGATTTAAAAAAAGGCCTTTGATCATTTGGTAGACTACTATTAAACATGCTCTATCACGAGTCAGGATGAGTTCATACACAAAAAGGGGAATTATCAGGCCAGGATTAGAAGGATCACTTGGGGTGTAAAACTAGACGTGTTTTGCAATATTTCATTCATTTATTCATTTTTCTGAACCTGCATAGTCCATACAAAATTTCAGATATCAGGTGCCTGTGCCTTCAGCATATTGTTGATGCAGCTCTGTTATTTCTTCACTGAATGTGTTCAGGTGTCATGCATGTAAAGTTAGCCTATCCCAACAGGTTATCACTTCCTTATTTGAGAAAAGTGACATTAAAAATGAATATTTCCCTCTGGCATATGGACAGCATAGACAGGCTCTATGCACAAGTCTCACATCCGTGTGCTGCTAAATAATTCAAATCCAAGAGCAAACTTTGGATAATGCCTGTCAAATCATCATATCATGTTAAAGAGAAGTGAAGTAAAAGAAAACCAGTTGACTGTTATCTGGATTAGTTTCACACTTCGCTAACCACACTCAAGAAAATATGAACTGGAAGAGAAACTTCAATAAACAAAATAATACAGTAGTCAAAAGCTGGGTGAAACAACAGGCTTGTAGTCCAAAAAAAAATTTGGTGTTCAAGATTTTAAGAAAGAAGAAAGAAATTAATATATTTGAAAGATTAATACAAAGAGGCATGTCATTAAAAGTGGCATGTATTAATTAAAATAATATAAAACTGCATTTCAAATGAAGATGGATGTTGACAAACCTGAATGCAAAACAAATATGATAGCAAAATATCACTAAGACTGAGCTTCAGCAAAAAAAAGCAAAGTGAGGCCCAATAGAAAGGATGACACAACTGTGTTAAAAATATTGGAGGTTCATTGCCTCATATAGACTTTTTTGTTAATGTATAGTAATCTTTTCAATTTCTTACAAGTATATACAATATATATGAAACCATAACATAATGAACTATTAAACTCCATCCATCCATTCTCTTCCGCTTACCCAAGATCGGGTCGCTTGGGCAGCAGCTTGAGCAGAGATGCCCAGACTTCCCTCTCCCTGGCCACTTCTACTAGCTCTTCCAGGGGAATTCCGAGGTGTTTCCAGGCCAGCCGAGAGACATAGTCTCTCCAGTGTGTCCTGGGTCTTCCCCAGGTCCTCCTCCCGGTTAGACGTGCCCGGAACACCTCACCCAGGAGATATCCAGGAGTCATACTGATCAGATGCCCAAGCCACATCATCTGACTCCTCTTGATGCGGAGGAGCAGTGGCTCTACTCTGAGCTCCTTCCAGATTACCGAGCACTCTACCCTTTTCCAGCTCATGATTCCCATCAACGCCCTGGCAACACCTAGAAATTCTGTCCATAAAAGTTATGAACAGAATCGGTGACAAAGGGCAGTCCTGGCGGAATCCAACTCTCACCGGAAACGGGTTCGACTTACTGCCGGCAATGCAGACCAAGCTCTGACACCGGTTGTACAAGGACCGAACAGCCCTTATCAAGGGCTGTTCGGTACCCCATACTCCCAGATTCACGGTCGAATGCCTTTTCAAAGTCCACAAAACACATGTAGACTGGTTGGACAAACTCCCATGCACCCTCCAGGACTCTGCCAAGGGTGTAGAGCTGGTCCACTGTTCCACGACTAGGACGAAAACCACCCTGCTCCTCCTGAATCTGAAGTTCGACTATCTGATGGAACCTCCTCTCCAGGACCCCCGAATAGACTTTTCCAGAGAGGCTGAGGAGTGTGATTCCTCTGTAGTTGGAACACACCCTTCGGTCCCCCTTCTTAAAGAGGGGGACCACCACCCCAGTCTGCCAATCCAGAGACACTGTCCCCAATGTCCATGAGATGTTGAAGAGGCATGTCAACCAAGACAGTCCTACAACATCCAGAGCCTTGAGGAACTCTGGGCGTATCTCATCCACCCCCGGGGCCCTGCCACCAAGGAGTTTTTTGATCACCTCAGTGACCTCAGTCCCAGAGATGGGAGATCCCACCTCTGAGTCCCCAGACTATGCTTCCTCATTGGAAGACATGTTAATGGGATTGAGGAGGTCTTCAAAGTACTCCCCACCACCTAACCACAACGTCCCGAGTCGAGGTTAGCTGCGCACCATCCCCACCATATACAGTATTGACACTGTACTGCTTCCCCCTGCTGAAAGGCCAGATGGTGGACCAGAATCTCCTTGAAGCCGTCCGGAAGACGTTCTCCATGGCCTCCCCAAACTCCTCCCATGCCTGAGTTTTTGCCTCAGCAACCACCGAAGCCGCATTCCGCTTGGCCTGCCGGTACCTGTTAGCCACCTCTTGAGTTCCACAGGACAAAAGGGTTCCGTAGGACTCCTTCAGCTTGATGGCATCCCTCACTGCTGGTGTACACCAATGGGTTCAGGGATTGCCGCCACAACAGGCAACAACCACCTTACGGCCACAGCTCCAGTCAGCCGCCTCAACAATAGAGGCACGGAACATAACCCTTTCATACTCAATGTCCCCCACCTCCCTTGGGACGTGGTCGAAGTTCTGACGAAGGTGGGAGTTGAACCTACCTCTGACAGGGGACTCTGCCAGTCGTTCCCAGCAGACCCTCCCAATACGTTTGGGCCTACCAGGCCTGACCGGTATCCTCCCCCACCAATGAAGCCAACTCACCACCAGGTGATGATCAGTTGACAGCTCCGCCCCTCTCTTCGCCCGAGTATCCAGGACATGTAGCTGCAAATCCAATGACATAACCACAAAGTCGATCATCGAACTGAGGCCTAGGGTGTCCTGGTGCCAGGTGCACATATGGACACCCCTATGCCTGAACATGGTGCTCGTTATGGACAATCCGTGATGAGCACAGAAGTCCAATAACAAAACACCACTTGGTTTCAGATTGGGGGGCCATTCCTCCCAATCACAGCCTTCCAGGTCTCACTGTCATTGCCCACGTGAACATTGAAGTCTCCCAGCAGAACAAGGGAGCCCCCTGCAGGTGCGCCCTCTAGCACCCCCTCCAGGGATTTCAAAAAGGGTGGGTACTTCAGACTGCTGTTCGGCAGATACGCGCAAAACAACACTTAGGACCCGTCCCCCCACCCGAAGGCTGAGGGAGGCTACCCTCTCATCTACAGGGGTGAGCCCCAATGAACAGGCTCCAAGTCGGGGGGCAATAAGTATGCCCACACCCACTTGGCGCCTCTCACCGGGGGCAACTATAGAGTGGTAGAGAGTCCAGCCCCTCTCAAGGAGACTGGTTCCAGAGTTCATGCTGTGCGTTGAGGTGAGCCTGACTATATCTAGCCAGAACCTCTCAACCTCGTGAACTAGCTCAGGCTCCTTCCCCTTCAGAGAGGTGACATTCCACATCCCAAGACCCAGCTTCGGTAGCTGAGGATCAGACCGCCAAGGTCCCCGCCTTCGGCCACCACCCGACTCACACTGCACCCAACCTCCTTGGCCCCTCCTACAGGTGGCAAGCCCATGGGAAGGGGGACCAACGTTGCCTCTTCACCACCAGGTGCTTGCCATCGAGCCCAGCCTTCAGGCCTGGCTCCAGTGGGGATCCCCAGTGACCCGCGTCCGAGCAAGGGAAAACGGCTTCCAATGTTTGTATGCATCATAGGAGGTTTTCTGAACCATTCTTTGTCACATCTCTCATCTAGGACCAGTTTGCCTTCGGTGACCCTACCAGGGGCATAAAGCCTCTGACAACAGAGTTCCTAAGATCATTGGGACACACAAACCCCTCCACCACGATAAGATGGCGGCTCAAGGATTATTAAACTATTAAACACAAGGAAAAGAATTGAATGCAACTCAAGGGTTAATTAAATCTAACTTAAAGCTAAAAGTACAAGAGGTCTTTGCTTCGCCTTAGAGAAACTACCAATGTAATTTTCCAATATTAGAATGAGATAAATGAGTAATGAACACCCCCCTAGAAAGCGAGGATAAATTGATGGGGAAAGCCCACACACCCCTCCTATGAATCAATGCTAAGATCAATAGGACAATTTACAAAACACCCATCTTAATGAAGCGGTGTTCAGAACAATGGGAGAATCGACGAGTCAGAAATTACAGGTGGCTTTAGTTGATTGGAGGAAGTAATAAAGTTCTGCATATTAAAAGACAGATGTCACAATGTATTAGGTAATGTGATGTAATCAGAAGAAAGTATAAAAGCAGATGAACTGTTTAACCCTTAAACCGCCATTCCAATGCAATTTGCCAGTACGCTGGAGCTGAGTATATTCGGTGACATACATTCGTGGAATGCCACAGCCACCTACAGTCGGTTCCCAGTGCAAGTTGCCGGCATGTTTGAGCTGATCAGTCTGTGCCGAACATTCGTTAACCAGCCAGCTCATGACCACTGCCACCCCCTAGTGAATCAGCATCACTTTTCCCTGGGATTCAGCCACTGCATTAGACTAGCCTGCAAGCATCAGCGTTGGCCTCTGTGTGCTTGCATGCAGCCAGTTCAACCACAGTTGGCTCGGTGATTTACTGAATTTCATCAATTGCGTCAGTTGCACCTTGTACATATAATAATAGATTGTTGCAGCAGTTTTTTTTTATAGTTTTTCCAGTTCATTGGCAGTGTGTAAAATGATCAGTGTTTTGCATGAAAAAAATAAGTATTCCATTAAAATTTCACTTTTTCTTGGTGAATTGTGACGTTTCCTTAAAAAGTGCAACAAAAAACTATTTGGCGTCCATGGACTGAGACATTTGTGCATAACTCTGTGCAAATAAATAATTGTTCCGCATTCTCATGTAAGCTCAATGAATGCCATCGTTCAAAGCATTTTTCGTGACATGCCCTCAGCTGGTGTGATAAAAAATGACAGAGGGGCTCTCAAATTCAAGCCTGTCCTTGTTGTTACCTCCTATCTCTGATCACAGAGCCACTTTAGAACTCCTTGCCTACTTCAACTTTAGAATTAAAAGTCGCTTAAGAAAGTGCCAAAGCCAGGATAGCCTCTGCTCCCACCATTACCACAACCCTGAGTTGGATTAAGTGCTATATTATTCCATTGACTTCAACTTTGGATCCCTTTTCAATTTCATGATTTGGTATTAAAGAAGTCTGTTTTTCCGCAATTTTAATCTAAACACATTCTAAAAATCAGATTAATCCAAGTATCAATGTTTCATGTACAAATTAGTCAGATCAAGATAACAATGACTTGCCCGAGAAGTTTAACCCTCTGGCAGTGCCAAGGTCATAGCTCCTCTACACACTTCAAGGTGTGTCTCTAAACCCACTTACAGTTTCATAGTTCTACGATCCTGCTTCACACAATCATGCTACTACCCTCAGTTCTTCCATTTTTTTCCCAAAACTTGCTTCTGGAGAATTTTTTTCCTCATCTGTGTGGATGCATGTGAAGTATAACACTTTTGAGCCTTTAACGTAATCTCAAACTATGTCTCCACCAGGAACTTCTTCTCTATGGAACCAAGAACTGCAGCTTTGAGCTGTGACCCCCAACAACTTCCTCAAGGTAGGAGACTATAAGACCTTCTAAGCATTTATTCAGAAATCTTTAACTGGTTGTAATTAGCAGACCTTCTTTTTGGCAAACAGGGATTCTGACCATAAGGGGCCTTTACAGTACCCCAAACCCCAGACACAATTGCACAGGCACAAGTCCTGATATAGCAAAATGGTTTATTTGCATCCAAATACCTTACAAAAGGATTTTCTCACAAAAACCATTTTCCTTTACTTTCCACTCCTCCAGGAAAATTTTATCTTATTTCACCTGACTCTGACTCCCTGGCTGAGATAGAGTGACTTCTTTTATCTACAGTATGATCCGGGAGTACTGGAAGCACTTCCCGTTGTTAGATAAATTTTAGGAGATAATATTCAGCCATATTCACCCCCCGCACCCTGTCCACTCCAGTCCTTCAATTGCACTGGCTAGTTAAGGAGCCTTGTTCAACCCTGGGTGGGAATCCAGTCCACATGTGTCATCCTTTGTAGAATCCACTGAAAAGCTTTCAAAAACAATACTGCTTTGAAACATCTAAATAAATTCAAGTAAAGCAAAATAATAAAAAGCTACCAAAGCTGGTCGTATTGCTCCCTTTTAAGTGATGAGTTTATGGAAGTTTCTTGAGTGTCTTTAATGTTTTTGATGCACAAGCTTGTACAGTGGCAAAGAAAATGTATTGTTGTTATGTGGATGCTTTGAAAAGATCCTATCACTAAAGCCAAGATTTTATTTAGAATTCTCAGTCAAAAGAGTGAAGGAAAATCGCAGTTCATCGTAACATTTAGTTTCTTCTGTAATGGTTCATGGGTTAATGATGGCAGATGTTTGCTTTGTTGATCCAAAGTTTGGACACGAATTTATGAAAGCCACCATCTTTTATACCATCAGCACTCGTGGCTAATGTTTCTAGCAATGAGTTCCACAGCTGTCAATAATATGGTGGTTTAAATCCAGGCTCACTACCTTGATTAGCTTTGCATATTGCATCTTTGTTGGTTAACCATCTACACACAAATATAAATATTACAATAACCAGTAACGGTGCACTGCAGAATACACTTGACTTGAGCATTCATAGTTTTCATCCCCTTTCTCTGTTTAGCATTCATTTGCTCAGAGGTTGATGTGGTTGCTGCTTCCTGAGCAGCTGTTCTTTACTCCATCTTAGTGGCCTGCTTCTTCTCTTCTTTCGTCAGCATCTTTTCGCGTTAAAAGTGATTAAAGAAGTGTTTGTGTTTCAATTACTTAGTACATTTTCTTTGAATTTTCACTTAAGCTGGCACTTAAGTCTTCAATCTGCCTCAAGAATGATTTAAGATATGAAGAGGCAGAGGAAGTGATGGCGAAGGTGGTAGGGAATGAGAATGGTGCCGGTATGCATGCAACGCACAGCCGCTCTGCTGGCTGCTGCCAAGAATTGATTCTACAATAAAATAAAAATAAAAAGAGGAATAACCTTGGAGGTCAATCATCACCCCGAAAACTGATAATAGACATCACGTAGTATACGTGTACCAAATTTCAGGTCAATAGGTCAAACGGTTTGCGAGCTACAGGTAATTTAAAATCCTGGACAGACTAACGAACAGCCACGGTAGCGTATTATATAAGAAGATAACATTGAATCATGTTGGGTTTAATTTGATCAACAGAAAAAGATTCTTTAATGTAAAAAGTAAACAGGTCACTCTAATGTAGTCCAAATTAATAAATATAAAACACCAAATAATTGATTGTATAAGCATTCATCAGTCAGTATTTACAACTCTGGCAGTCATTACAGCCTCGAGTCGATTATAAGGATTATGAACCATTACATATTCTCCTCTGCTCCGTTTCTCTTCTTGGTATCCTGCTGTGGCACTTGGTGTCACTTCTCTACTTCCAATTTTCTTTCTTGTCCATGGAAAACACATCTGTGTTACTAGGAGCCTTGGAATCAACAGATAGAAGGAATCGGTCATCAGATTAGACGATCCAGCATTGACTCTATTGTAGAACTCCCAGGAGGATTTGGGCGGCTAGTTAGCCGAGATCTCCAGGACTCTGCTTGTCTCTGACTTTGTCTTTAACTTTCTCTGTTAGAATTGCCAGTGATCCCTACAGAGGTTTATCTGCTTCAGGAATGGTTCTGTCTAGAGTTATTGTTTTCCTCTCCTCTGTTGTCAACTGGCCATAGTTCAACAGTTAATAAATAGGTAGATAGTGTTTGAGAATCTTTATGTACTCATTATGTAATTAGTAAAGAATGAAATTACATTTTACCTGAGAATTTGTCATCATGTTCTATATCTGCACTCACTAAAGAGTGCTATACAATGGCAGCCATCAACCCCAAAGCACAGATACAACTATTTACTGAACACAATGTAACGCCAATTAAGAATGTCTGAAACAGTCTAGATGCAGTCACTGATAGTGAGTGGTCAATGTCAGATGTGCTATGAACAGAGATACATCTTGCGAGTAGGCACATCCATTGTACTATCCAGTGATCCAACAATTGGGCCCACAATAAACTCACTCACTTGCTGGAACAAATAAATGTTTTTTCAAGTTATCTGTTCCTTTACATGCAAGTTTTACTGGGTCAGAAAATAATAGTCCAGTACCATCATATCAGTCTGATACTCTACTAGCTTACTACTGCTTTATTAACATTGCATTTTACATTATGCCTGTATTCATTAGAGCAGGAGTCTCCAGGTCCGAGTGAGGTGCGTTGTCCGATTTTATGGTGGTACAATTAGTCTCTTGTAGTGTGCCATCATTTTTAGGTCATTTATCACTTCTACAATATGAAAAGAATCAAGCATTGCACGTGTATAGAAGAGTATATTCTTAAAGTTGATGATTCACATAAATTCAAAGAGAATCATAAGCATGTATGAAAATAAGCAGCATATCCTAATGCACTTTAGTATAGCAGGGGTTAAGTCGCAAAAAGGCTTGTGCCTGTGTATTTTTTATTTTTCTAAGCAAGCTAGAAATCACCAAGATTTCATGAGTCAAAGTCAAGTGTGTAGAGAGGGGCCTGCCAGGTGGCCTTGATGCTTGCTTAAACACCATCATGAGATCATGAAAAGTCAAGAACAGTGTGTACTGCGAGAAAACTAAGCAGGCCATTTTTTTACAAATGCAGCTGCTTAAAATTTCAACCTTGAGAGATTCTTGGATGTCAAGTAACTTTCATTTGAGCAGCACGGTATCTCATATGTGGGTCCTCCTGGTTTCGACTTAAATTGTGTACTTGATCAATGAATACGTTTTGGACTCCTGCACAAGGTGTGAAGTAATGATGGCAGTTTCGGTCAAGTAACAGACATTAGGTAATGGTGTGTTTGAACTTTAAATAATGATGGGAAGACCTAGAAGGAGGAGAGTATTTTGCATAAGTGATAAGAACTGTAGTAAATGTAAGCTCGCTGAATTTGCTAATTGCTCAATTCGTCTGAACTGAGACCGTGTGTACATCACGCAATAAAGCTTGATTCTGCCTGCACATCCTGAGGTCTCCGAGTGTCTTGTTTGAGCAGCGTGTTTCTGCCACAACACGTGTAGTTGTTACCTGTAAATTAGCCACAGACATGCACGGCTTCACGGGAGTGTTTGTAAAGACAAAAAACCTTTTTTTTAAGAGAATGGAATTTGGACCTTGCAAAGATCCGTAGAAAAGTGTGAGGCCTAGTATTGATTTCAATTCCTGACCGCGGAATGTCACTGATTTCGAGATTTGACTGACATTTGTGCCAGAGGAAGACAAAGGGGACTGAATTGGATGCAACACCTGCTGCTTACACCCAGCCCATCTCTCCTGATGGCCAGTAGTGCAGCAATTTTAACTGTGTGATGCATCTGTTTTTGAACTGCAGTGCAGGTGTGACTGGGGGACAAAGCTCGTCCGACTGTGTTTCATCACTAAACAGTGCGCTGGCACCCATTGCTTCACTGGGGTTCCTAATATCTGATCCCCTCAGTCATTGATCGTGTGTCATTTCATCACAGTTCTTAAAGCTTAGTGGGACACCTCAATCTCTGGGTTGTCATTTGAGCATCTAAGCTTCATGGGATACCTATTTACAAGATTATTGAAATGTATAAAGGTATATTGCTCAATTTATATTTTGAGTTTGTTCACCCTCAGTACTGTATGTGCTCTAATTTTTGATTCAAAAATTACAAGTTTGACTTCTTCTTCTTCGATTTCATATTACTTTTGTAAGTGGTGCAAACATAAATGAAATATTTTCTAGGGGTGCGGGGCATAGAAAAGGTTAGAAACCACCGGTCTAACACTTTTCTTAATTAATGACCAGTTTTTTGTTGCTTATTAACTTCTTTTGCCTTCATTTTAACTGACCTCCTATTTAAAACTCAGACTTCTTAATTATTTCTTTTTTTTAATTACCAGCCAAACAGTAATAAGCTACAAAACAAGACCAGCATATGACCAGCATACAATATCTGAAAGTAAAGAAAGGTGAATGTCTCAGTAATGATGATCTGCTCAGGTCCACAAAACATTTTGACCGTGTTCTTAAAAAGATGAAAATCAGCATTTTTGGAAATGTCTGCTGTTTCAAAATGAGAGCACTAACAAGTCATGGAATTAAATAACAAGTTTAATTAACAACAAGAAACTAACTGGAGTGAAACTGGATGGTGTTTGGGGCCTCACTTTACGTCTCATTTTTATTTTGGCTGCCATTTAAGGAAAAAAGAATCAATTCAGAAGACTGAGTTTTTAAAAAACATTGTTATGACTAAGTCCCCAAGCACTAAAGCATGTAGCCGTAAAAATGCCTACTAGAGGGAGAAACTGTCAAACTCGGCTAGTGACAAGGGCAAACGCAGAATCTTTATTTATAAAAATATTTATTGTTACCAAGAAAAATGCTCCGTAATACTGTAAAGATCTGTAGGGTACAAAAAGACAAAAAGGAGACGCCAGCAAGGCAATCAAAGGCAGACAAAAAGTCCCAATGCGAAAACATAGTCAAAATACAGAGAATTAAAATACAATCCAGTAAATTACTTAACACCCAGTGGGTACTTACTCTGTAGTCTGTGTGTGGATCCCCTCAGGTGCAGTGACTGTGACACTGTGCTATAAAAATGGTTGCATCATTCGAGTAAGGCGTAAAAAAAGTGAGGTCTTGATGCTCTGTGGTTATTAAAGATCCCTGAGTATCCTTCAAAAAGAGTAGTGTGTATCTCTTGCTCTTCATGGCCTAGTCATTCTGGCCCCCTAATCATCGACTATCTCTATTGGCCATCTCTCTCACCCCCTTAGCCATCTATTGATGAGCGTACTGTCACAGAAATGGCTTCAGTTGTATCATCCAGGTGGCTGAAGTGGCTACTCAGTCTCTTTGAGTAATGACAAAAGTGATATATAAATGTAAATAGTTATTATTATTATTATTAGAGAAACAGAACAAAAGAACTCAACCCTACTAAGTGCATTCAAAATGAACCACCAGGAATAGCGGGAGACGGTGTGGTTATATAGAGTGGTGATTGGCAGGAGCCATACAGAAAAAGCATGGAATATAACAGAACATCCTGCAGAGAGTTAGCAACAGTAACATTAACATAAATAAACATCTTGATAATGAATAAGTAGGAGCCAGCACACGGATTTGAACCCCAACCATGAGAGGAACACTGGCTGAAATATAACACAATGTGCTTAAAATGGAGGAAAATGAAGTCAGTTGTGGTAACTGATAAAGAAAGTCACAGGAAGGCAACTCTGCAGCCAATGCGGCCCTCCAGGATCGGAGTCCAATGTAGAACGCCATGCATTGTACATGTTGTGCGCATTGAAGCGACTGTCAGTGTGGAAAATTTCATTTGCATTAAATCGACTTGGCTGCAGCTGGCAACAAGCACAGCTCGCAACGGTCAATCAGCAGTAATGCCACCAGAACAGTGCATTCTAGAAGAAGCAAGAGTTTTTCCACAACAACAGCTCAACTGAAAGATGCATTACAGTGGGATGACTGATTTACCATTTGCAATTCCATGTCATTGTCTAGTGTCGTTTTTTGAATGTGATGCATACAATGGAGTGCATTATGTTGCTTGCTTTGTAGGCCAGTCATTTCTTATTTCAATTTTATTATTTTCATAATTTCATTTGCTTTAATTAGGCGGATGGAATGTTTTCTTGATGGTTTTGCATAAAGATGAATGCATATTTTACTAATTATTTGGAATATGTACATTGGCTGTGCTCTGATACCAACTACTTACAGTGGTGTGAAAAACTATTTGCCCCCTTCCTGATTTCTTATTCTTTTGCATGTTTGTCACACAAAATGTTTCTGATCATCAAACACATGTAACCATTAGTCAAATATAACACAAGTAAACACAAAATGCAGTTTTTAAATGATGGTTTTTATTATTTAGGGAGAAAAAAAAATCCAAACCTACATGGCCCTGTGTGAAAAAGTAATTGCCCCCTTGTTAAAAAATAACCTAACTGTGGTGTATCACACCTGAGTTCAATTTCCGTAGCCACCCCCAGGCCTGATTACTGCCACACCTGTTTCAATCAAGAAATCACTTAAATAGGAGCTGCCTGACACAGAGAAGTAGACCAAAAGCACCTCAAAAGCTAGACATCATGCCAAGATCCAAAGAAATTCAGGAACAAATGAGAACAGAAGTAATTGAGATCTATCAGACTGGTAAAGGTTATAAAGCCATTTCTAAAGCTTTGGGACTCCAGTGAACCACAGTGAGAGCCATTATCCACAAATGGCAAAAACATGGAACAGTGGTGAACCTTCCCAGGAGTGGCCGGCCGACCAAAATTACCCCAAAAGCGCAGAGACGACTCATCCGAGAGGTCACAAAAGACCCCAGGACAACGTCTAAAGAACTGCAGGCCTCACTTGCCTCAATTAAGGTCAGTGTTCACGACTCCACCATAAGAAAGAGACTGGGCAAAAACGGCCTGCATGGCAGATTTCCAAGACGCAAACCACTGTTAAGCAAAAAGAACATTAGGGCTTGTCTCAATTTTGCTAAGAAACATCTCAATGATTGCCAAGACTTTTGGGAAAATACCTTGTGGACTGATGAGACAAAAGTTGAAATTTTTGGAAGGCAAATGTCCCGTTACATCTGGCGTAAAAGGAACACAGCATTTCAGAAAAAGAACATCATACCAACAGTAAAATATGGTTGTGGTAGTGTGATGGTCTGGGGTTGTTTTGCTGCTTCAGGACCTGGAAGGCTTGCTGCGATAGATGGAACCATGAATTCTACTGTCTACCAAAAAATCCTGAAAGAGAATGTCCGGCCATCTGTTCGTCAACTCAAGCTGAAGCGATCTTGGGTGCTGCAACAGGACAATGACCCAAAACACACCAGCAAATCCACCTCTGAATGGCTGAAGAAAAACAAAATGAAGACTTTGGAGTGGCCTAGTCAAAGTCCTGACCTGAATCCAATTGAGATGCTATGGCATGACCTTAAAAAGGCGGGTCATGCTAGAAAACCCTCAAATAAAGCTGAATTACATCAATTCTGCAAAGATGAGTGGGCCAAAATTCCTCCAGAGCGCTGTAAAAGACTCATTGCAAGTTATCGCAAACGCTTGATTGCAGTTATTGCTGCTAAGGGTGGCCCAACCAGTTATTAGGTTCAGGGGGCAATTACTTTTTCACACAGGGCCATGTAGGTTTGGATTTTTTTCTCCCTAAATAATAAAAACCATCATTTAAAAATTGCATTTTGTGTTTACTTGTATTATATTTGACTAATGGTTACATGTGTTTGATGATCAGAAACATTTTGTGTGACAAACATGCAAAAGAATAAGAAATCAGGAAGGGGGCAAATAGTTTTTCACACCACTGTATTTCCTAGACTTGCTGTGTCGGCTTTTAACAACTATTTAATTACCCGTTTTATTAGGTTATAGCATGCCCCTTACTAACAGAAAGATGCCTGCTTACTCAGTTAATTTACCACATGGCTTCTACAAAGGTGGGACAGGGAAGGAACAGACTGAAATAAAAACTAGCAAATCAAAACCTTCGTGTGACACTGTGTAAATGTGAATGTCAGTTGAAAGTTGCCTGACATTGCAGAATTTGCCAGACAAGCCAGGGCACATTGCCTGTCATCCCAGAACAAGTTACCTGACACCTCACAGTTGGTTACCGAAAAAACCCCACAGGCAGAACAGGACTCAGTGCCGATTCCAAGGATAGATGTATCGCTGTTGGACCTCCTTTTATAGATAAAGTGCAGGACATTTCCGATTATACATGCCTTTGCAATGATAATTAACAAGTCATAAGGGTAAACCTTGGAGAAAGTTGGCATTTATTTGCCTGAGCCAGTTTTAGGGCATGGGCAACTCTATGTTGCAATCTCCCCCCACCGAGTGAAGAGCATGTGATGTGAACGTGAAGGTTTTGCAAAACTGTTTGAAGAGAAATTCGTGGAAAACTCAATAGTGTTTCCTCGGAATGTGGTTTATCAGGAATTATTTGGTTCATTCTGGAAGTAAAAGGCACTAGGTAGTGGCACAGACAAATGTACCAACAGTACCTTCAAAATAGGAGGCCCGTAGGGCAGCAAGTAGAGGGAGGTCCATGTCATCTGCTCAGGGAAATTCTTTGGAATTAACTGACACCTCCGCAAAATGTAAATGTGACATGCAGTGGCATAGCCTCGCCTTTGTGTCTCATAGAATGAGCAGCTCCAGATTATTAAATGATTTTTAATTATGTGAATCAGTGCTGTAACATTAATGCATTATGATATTCAGCTAGGCAGTATGGTGAAGTGGCCAAGGCACTGGACATGACACCACATGGCTGTTGGTTCAAACTAAACTACTACAGTAATTCACTGAGTGAATCACTTAAACCATTAGTGGACCAAATGTAAAAAATAGGTATATAGGTACAGAAATATACACATATTAGCATATCTCATACTTATAAGCTACCTACTTTTACAGTTATTAAAAAACAGAAATATCATATTTCAACTTTACTGTATAAAAAATTGTATTTATTTGCTTACTATTTCTACCCAAAGCACTGGACAAATGACAGTAATTTTGAACTCTCATATTTCCGCAGCAGGAGCACACTGGTAGATTTAGGTTCAGTGCCTTTGCCACACTGCATACAGTGTGCTCTTACATGTACTGTATTTGCAATCCTAATATTTATGCTGAATATTTTGAGCTTCTGTAAGATGGTGCAATTTATATCTCAGATGGCAAATCAAGCCTGATTATATGGAATTGAACTTATCGGAATCGAGTACCGTCAGAGTAAAACTAGGCAGCTTTGAGAATTACATTATTTTGACAACCTGCAATTTCTCCCACAATCCGACATTTACAATGTCACACGATGCGTTCAAGCAAGACTTTTTTAAGCTATGGTTTTAAGGATTGAATATTTTAAATAACGCATGCATTAAACTTGAGAAAGACAGCTGGCTGTTTTTCCTTTTTTCCTGTTTTCTCCTTATACAGTATAAGCACAAAAAAACAGAAGAACAGAGTGTTCCTCTATTCATGAAATGAGACACAACAGACTTGAAAAAAAATAAATGACTGCCAAAAATTAAAAAATGACCACCTAGTGATTTTGTTATTCAGTCATGTGAACTGTAATGAGACTTTCAAGATCGTCACACAAGATCCCCCAACTTAAAAGCCACTGAGCTGCATGATGAAATGTTGGCTAACAGACCAGTGAGTGCCTTCAGGCTTCTGACAGAGAAAGAGGAATGACTGACAAGTGACTAGTCTTGCATTTCTTTATCTCCCATGGTGCACTGCAGATGCAAAAATATGACAATTTAAACATAAAGCTACCATCATACAAGAAAGAGCATCAAGGTGGCAGGTATGCTACCAAGCTGGAGAAATCCAGAGTTTCAAAGTGATGTTATATGCTTGTCTTATATGACAAATTTAAATATAAAACACAGTTCCCAAGACAGAAAGAAGGTACAAATCTAAGTAAATAAAATAATAAAACCTACAAAAATGATAACTAAAGTAAAATCATGCATGATCATACAGTTCTTTACATAGCATACAGAGTAAATAGCACAATATTCAAACCAGTTCATTTTTGCAGACAGTAAGAGTCTATGCCATTTTCATTGAGAATAAACAAATAGACAACCAGGGACTGGGCACCAGTCCACTTCAGGGCCCATGTAGAGATGCTGCCACCCTCACAAACAGACTGATCCAATTATCACATGCACATGTATTGTGACATCTACTAATCAACATGCAACACGCCTCCACTCTCCGGCACCATGATCACTGAGTATTACTGTCTTACTTCAACACTTCTGTCTTCCTAATCTCGAAAACATCTATCTTCCACATTTTACCTCAAAGTTAGAACTTATTTAACAAATAGGAAGGAGAAATTTGTGAATATAGCAATATATAGAGTACATTTAAGTTTTTATACGGAAGGTACAGATCAAGTTAGTGAAATTTTAAGGAAGGAATTACATGAAATCCAAATTAAAAATTAATTTTTAAACTTATTGAACATGTATAATTGCCTCTCCATTTTATACACATGATACAGTGTCAGCTAAACTTTTGCAATAGTATTGAAGCATAGTTGAAATTCTTCTCATAAATACCTCAGACTTCCAGTAACACCTTAGCAAAACAAGTCTTAACTTATCAACAAATAACCAAAAGCTTGTGAAGTAACTCAAAGAGCGAATGTTGCCATACTCTTATCTGATTATATGCAACCCCTAGACTTGTGGTGTCTTCTCAGTGCAGCACAGATACTCTCGCCAATGTTCATGTAAATTACAAGCATGCAGTACCTGGAGAAAAGCCACAACGACACAGGGAGAAGGTGCAAATGTCACCCACAGAGAGTGACCAGGTACCAGTGCCAATCCCAGGACACTGGGTCTGTGAGGCAGCAGGGCTTATCAGACTACTGTACAGCCTAAAAAATGTAACACATAGAGCCCCAACAATGTGTAGTTTCTGTCTTATTCACAAGGCTAATGGAATCAGCTCGGCCTCTCTGTGACCCTGTAGATGGATTAATCAGATTTGAAAATGGGTGGATGCAGAGCTGATGCATTAAATAATGCCACACATTTGGCATCCCCTATTCCTCATATATCATTACTAAGCAAGAGTTGATACATTTAATTCACACACAATCTGCATTGCAAAGCTCAGTCTTCATAATACAATCACTCCCACAATACAATACACCCTCAGAACAATGGGAAAAATAATAAATAAATATTGTGAAAAAATTTAAAAGGATTAGCTTAAAATCAATAAAATACACAAAAGAGACATTAAAAACAATACAAATGTATAAATTCTTCACTCAATACTTTTGACCCAAATATACATCGATCAATCACAATATTAAAACCTCCACCTGCCCTAATATTGTGTAGGTTCCGTCATGACACCAAAAAAGCTCTGACTCATCGCGCCATGGACTCCATGAGACCTCTGAAGGTGTCCTGTGGTATCTGGCACCAAGATATTAGCAGCATACCCTTTAAGTTCCTGTAACTTGGGAGGTGGGGCCTCCATGGTTTGCACTTGTTTTTCCAGCACATCCCACAGATGCTCAATTGGATTGAGATCTGGGGAATTTGGAGACCAAGAAAACACCTTGAATGCTTTGTCATTTTCCTCAAAGCTATTTTTGCAGTGTGGAAGGGCACATTATCCTACTCAAAAAGGCCACTGTCATCAGGGAATAGCGTTGCCATAAAGGGGCGTACATGGTGTGCCACAATCTTTAGGTAGATGATACACATCAAAGTAACATCTACACGAATGCTAAAACGCAACGTTTCCCAGCAGAACATTGCCTAGAGCACAACACTGCCTCTGCTGGCTTGTCTCCTTGCAACAGTGAATCCTGCTGCCATGTCTTCTGCAGGTAAACAATGCGCACAAAAGCCAACCAAACACATGATCTAACACATTCATCCATTGCTCTGTGGTTGAGTTCTGAAGCTCATTTTCCCAATGTAGGAACTTTCAGCGGTGGAAAGGAATCAGCATTCCAGGCACTCTGGTTGGTCTGCGGCTGCAAAGTAAACTGTGATGCACTGTGTATTTTGACACCTTTCCCTTATGACCAGCATTCATTTTTTCAGCAGTTTGTTCTACAGTTGCTCTTCTGTTTGGACCAGAGGGGCTAGCCTTCACTCCCCATGTGCAACAATGAGCCTTGGGCACCCATGACCCTATTGCTGGTTCACCTGTTGTTATTCCTTAGACCATTTCTGGTAGGTACTAAACACTGGATACTGGTAACACCCCACAAGACCTCCAATTTCGGAGATGCTTTGACCCAGTCATCTATCCATCACAATTTGGCCCTTATCAAAGTCGCTCAGATCCTTACGCTTACCTCTTTTTCTTGCTTCCAACACATCACTTCAAGAACTGACAGTTTACTTGCTCCCACCCCTTGACAGGTACCATTGTAACAAGATGATCAATGTAATTAATTTCACCTGTCAGTTGTTTTAACGTTATAGTTGATTGGTGTGTATTTTAATTGACTTTAATTGAATGAAAACTCGGCTGTTTTGCTCTCCATGCACACTTCAGCTTCAAGCTGTCCTGTAAGCTAAAAGGCATCTGCCCTTTCTAACTAAGCTTGCATGGTGTAAACTTAAAACGACTCTTACCAGACATTCTACATGAGTCTAAAACCTTAATAAAAGTCCCTAAATTAACAAAATTTTACAAAATGACAATCAATAAATATTCAATACGATACGTAAAAATTAGGGAAATGAGCACCAGTATCAGTTACTGACGTGTAGCTTGGAAATGCACATACGCCATCTTGACTCTTGGATGCTGTCAAGCGATGTGAATTGCAGCTCTGATAATTTGAAACTCTTATCAAGAAAATATTTCTTGCAATTTTTAAAAGCAGCATATAAATTAGACACTTGATATGTATGCTGGATTAAAAAAGTATTGCGGCCTTTTCACTTTCTTCTCGCTTTATTGTGTTGTCGATTTAATTTTAAATTGAGTTGCAAACCTTTCTGAAGACTTGTTTTCTGTTTATCGTTATGGGTTATTGAGTGGAGACTGATTGGCAAAAATGGCAAATTGATCCATTTATAATTAAATCTATAACACAATAAAGTGTCAGAAAGTGAAGGGATCTACAGGGATCTGAATGCTTTCTGAATCCACTGTATGAAACTCTTACGGCTCATACTTAACTTATTGTTTTGTATTATTCTTTAATAATGTTAAAAATAGAATGAAAATGCTGCCCTATCCAAAGTGCTGTCTGAGGCGATTGTGTCATTGATTGACCTTACGAGATTGCCCTGGATGAACGGGTTGATGGATGGATTACACCTTCAGGGATCTGGGCTAGATTTTATGGCTTATTCATCCTGTCTATTACACTGTTTTTTTGACCTAACAGTGTGGAGTTTGCACTTTCTGCTTAGATCTCTACTCTGAACCTTAACTTCTTGTTATCCATACGTACCATGGCTGACTTGTGCATTGAAGATCTGAGACTCTGGGAAGATGTACTGATATAACTTGCCATAGAACTACACACCATTAATGAAACTAGACACTATATAAGAGAGTGGTGGTAAAACAGTGTTAGAAAGTGCCAGAGAGAGAGAAAGAGAAGAGCAGACTGACAGAAGAGACATGTACTAGATGTCACTGCATTTGGACCATTTCAGGGGCCATCAACAAACATGAAAGGAACGGGCTAGGTGCCAATCCCTTTCGTCTCTCTAGTATTTCTTTTACTTTTGTTACTGTGGAGAGTCTGATAAAAGAATGTGGTTCCAGCTAAGTTACAATTTTAAAGAAGATATTCCAAGGGGTCAGCATGATCAGCGTCCAAAAAGTTTGTACATATGTGCTTTTGGAAAATCTCTATAAATACTGTATGTATTTTGTGTATTTTTCTCCATCACGGTACTCTTTACTGCAGTGAGCAAGTCTCTCTTAAACATCTCCAATGCCCTGTCAGCTATAATCCATACCACTTCCATCTTGGCCCACTGGATTTACTCCAAAAGCATTTTTTAAGTCCACTAATACAACACTAAGCTGTTATACAAAGTGAAAAGAATAGACAAGAAGTGATGTCACCCTAAAGCTGTACTTGACGATGCCCTTGTTTAAATGGCGCCCCTTGTTCAATGATCTTACTGTTTGACATCTCCGCTCTGTGCCATGCCTGCTGTCATTTACAGATGGATGATCGCACATCACTGCATCCTGACTACATTTTTTTTGCCTGTTACAGTAATCCTTAGTGGCCTCCTTTTCTTTTAAAAGAAATGTCACAAAAATTGCACCAGCAATTAAGTATTTGCTCGCTGTGACAATAAATCGCCAAAACTAACATTTTGGATCATCAGTTATCTTTATATTAATAGAGCATTGCTTTATTAACAAAGAGGCATCTAGGAGTGTTTATGCAGATCAGCTGAAACAGAAAAAAGAATTTGATTTAAAATACAAAACAGTATATTTTGAGGCTATCGTATTTGAAAAATCATCACATTGTCAGTCTAGTCAGGAGTGCTGCCATTTCACAGCATTCGAGTTTTCATTAAATCCTTGTGTTCATGGAGGAATATCCCACTCTCCATTCTGTCAGATCAGTTGAAGGCTCTGAAGTTCCCCAGTGTGAGTGAGAGCTTTGAGTGTTCCTTGTAGTTGACTGTCGTCTTATAATGTGTTGGTTTTTGCTGTTCGACTTGAGAAAAACCTTCCACACAGTCAAAGGACTGCACTGTTGGAAATTTACTAGGATCTTTGTGGGTTGAATTTTCTTGATTTTTTTTTACATGGAATTGTTATTTCTGATAAATTATTTTACCATTTTGTGCACTGTTTTGCATCGGTGCCGCTTTGCTGTCTTTATCAATGATTCTCATGGATTACTTAGTGGTACTGAGATCTATGACAAAAGACAGCACTTGAAGCTTAACATGGAAGCTCAACAAAAAATGGAATATTCAACTAATAAAGACAAATAAAAAATCATGATAAAAAAAATAAATAACTACTTTAGAGCTTGGCTTTTGGGTTTCGGAATTTTGACAAATGTTTATGTGCGTTCACATATAATGCAAAAGCACCTACTGTGATCATCCATCTCTCCAGTAGGAATGAAAAATCAAAAAAGAGACCTAATTAATGTATTTCTGGTTTCTCCTAGTCAACAATGAGATCAAAATTAAATAAAATGGAGATATAAAAATATCCTGCTATTTTCACACACGTCTCCTTTTCAGTTTCAGCAAAGATCTCAGCAAATGTCACACAATGGGCTCTGATTTTCCAAGTAGTGTCTTGACTTTTTCTATTACAGTTCGAAAGTATTTGCATTGTGTGCTCAGTATTATCTGGTGAATTTGTGGTAATAAAACATTTTACTCTGATTACAAAACTGTAATCTTTGCTTCTGATTAATACTATTAGTTTCTCTAATATATACTTCTATGCTCCAATTAGATCATACTCATTCTAGTAGAAAAGGCAGGTTGTGTGGCATGATGGTTGGAAATTTGGACTTCAAAAGGTCATGCAAAAAGACAGTCCCCCTCAATGATTAATAAAGTATATCAAATCAAAATCTAAATCAGAACCCTGAGTTTGTGGGTTTAAATCCCACTACTGACACCACCCAACCATAAGCCAGACCTGTGGACCAATTGGAAAAACACAAGAAGTGTTACTGATCAAATCTCAAATATTTTAAGTCACCTTGGATAAAACAATCACTCCAATAATAAGTATAAAATATGAAGTCCTTAAAGAGATTAAAACAAGACTAGAATTTGGCCTCACGAAATATAAAGACTTTTCAAATCAAATTCTCAGTTTTGACTCCTTTTTCCTCAGTTGTATCTCATGTCTCCTTTTTGTCTAAAGGTATTTATCCTAAGGAATTTTAGGAGAAACATCTGCGACAAAGCTGATTCTTAAATCTATCCTTATATATAATTTGATACTATCCGTATGTATAGTGTTCGGGTCAATACCCCGTATGTATGGTGTTCACGTCAATACCTCGACTCAATACAAGTTAGAACCATGCAATGGGACTCTGCCTCTGTAGTTAGTACATAACGTGGCAAACGCGGACGCGGTATTGCATGATTGGCTAAGAATGTTCAAATGCTTCAGTGACGCCGCTGGACGGCCGAGTATAGTAAGTCGGTGTTGGTTCGAGTAGATAACAATAAGTTCGGTTGGCTTGTGGAACGTAGGTTTGGTGGGGCGTACTTTCCAGGACTAACGTCGTCGACTGACTTAAACCCTTCTACAGCTCCGGAACCGTAAGTAATTTAGAACGTATCGCCATTTGCTTGGTACATCAAAATCTATCTTTGGGCAGTTCGGTTTTGGCATCCGTCCTTCTGACATCTATTGGCAAACTGAGGAATGACGGCTGGGTAGTAACAACGGTCATTGTTTAAATTTTAGCTGATCTCAGATCTAAAATGACCACGCCAACATAATTATTACTCTGACTCTGATTAGAATCGTAAAATACGGTTTATTTTGAAAATTTCTTTGCCGGAAAAAATCAAATGAGGTGCGCCGAAGAGCTGAGTTCACGTCTCACAGCCCCTTTTAAACAGGATTTTAAAATTTCCAGTTGATTTTGCGACTTCTCTCAATCCGCTAAGTACCATCAGATTTGCTGTGGTCCCAGAGCAGGGGGGTGGGGCCTTCCTCATTCAATCGCCAGCCTCTGTTCGAGTAAGTCTACATCTCGCCACATGTTGGAGTGCACCTTTTCTCTGCGTAGCTAGCGATACCTGTTTGTTCAACAGACATTGTCATCTACAGATTGTTTAGGAATAACGTTGGATGTTTTTGAGAGAGAGAGATCAGAGCTCCATGCACTTTAGAGGGTAGCTGCTGATTGCCAGAGATATCACGGCCATGTGTTTTTCTCTCCACGCATGGAACGCTTTCCCGTCAGAGCTGAACATGATCAGATATAGTGCCAAAATCTATTGATTTTTAATGTTTGGGTGAAGCCGCAGGGTACAGCTAGTTAAACATAAATAAGCCATCAAAGATCAACATTTGAGCAGTATAATTTTCCAATGGGGTCTTCCCACATGAAATAACTTGACTGCCAATTGACTAAATTTATTGGAATTTGGCATGATTATTCTTCAAAGAAGTTAGTCAAGTCAGTTCAGTTTTCATTGAACTATTTCAAATAGAGCACTCAGTACAAAGTTTGGAAATTTCAAGATCTTCCATTGAAAGGCCTTGGTGAATTTGTAAACTTGTCAGAAACATTCTGTGTGACTTCAATTACAGATTAGTTTACTATCTCAAATTTAATTTAAGAGCGGTCACTTCGACTTGCATATATTGTTTATTTTCCTCTTCTACTTGTACGATAAACGCTCCTAGCAGCAATATGGATCCCCAATCCAAGTTAGTCAAACCCCTGGTAAGTCACAAGCGTGCAAGTCGCTGGTACAGAAGCTCACTCTTCTTGTTGCTTGAGGTAAGCAAACTGTAAAAGTAAACAAATTAAAAAGGTACAAAGTCACATATCTAGAAATTAAATGTAAGAGGAAAGGAATTAGCATAAAGTGAACAAGCATACCCAGTATTTATGTTACACTAAAAACAACCTCATAGCTGCATTACCTGTACATTATAATGGTTCAGTATTTCTCTGACACTTTCATTTTTCTGCAAAGCTCCATAACTGCCCTGTCATGGGTCAAACCAGCCAACAATTTCAAGTAATATTTTAACTTTTCACTGGAGACTACTACATTTTCAGAAAGTTTAATATATCTGGACAAAAATTAGTCACAAACTCTCAACAACTAACAAACAGGACATCAATCGATGCCATTTTCATCTCACTTGAGTCGAAATCTACTGACTATGAAAGCTACTGAGCCACCACAAGCCTACTTGGGCTACTTTTTTTAACTACATGACATTGTAAAGTGCGGTTAGTAAGATGTTCAATATTTAATGTTGTCTCCTAAAGCATGTGTGACAGGCGGCTAGCGTCCATGCCCAGCCGGGACACCCCTGCACACTGTATTCAGGGGGAGCAGCCCTGGGCAGTGCAATACCTCCCCCTGGACGCTAGTTGGCCACACCCCTGGGCTGGTGTAGTGCCACAGGGCTCCCTGTGAATTGGAGTTGGGGGCAGCCCTGTTGGGTCCCGCAGGTACCGCCAGGGGGTGCTGTGTTTGGGACTCCTGAGCCCGTGTGGGTAACAGATTCATCACACCTGGAAGTGCCGCCGGATCTTGGTGATCAAACACCTGGAGCACTTCCAGGTGACCTATAAAAGGGAACCAGCAACCACCACTCATGGGCCAGAGTCGGGTGGAGGAGGACAAGGTTGCAAGGGAGGAGTGGTGGTGCCAAGGAGAAGAAAGTGTTTGTGCTGTACTGGTGTTTGGGACTGTGTTGTGGCTGGGGGGAGTACGGGGAAGACGTACCCTCCAGCTGAAGAGTAATAAAAGTCTTTTCTTTTACACGTGCCTCCCGTGTCCAATCTGTGTCGGGTCAGGCGCTATATAGCGTCTTTCTTACACATGTAACAAAATTTTATTATCACAGTTATTTTTGAATATGACTTATTGTTACACAAATATTGAATTAACAACAGGTTGCTGACTCTTTGATGAAATAATAAAACATTTTAAATGCTCTAACTTTCAAATCAGTTAACTAAGTCTCCCAAACGCACCTGAATGCTATGCTATGCAGACAGTTTCAAACTTGTTCCTTCATGTATCAATCCAAGCTGTGACTCATTCTCTTTTGTCACATTCCTTAAAGCTATTTTCCTCTTTGCCACTTGCTGTCATTTTATTAATAAAAATATCACAAGTGACAGAATCACTTAAACAAGCAGAGCAGAGATCACTCAAAAGTGTTAAGAAAATGAATAGTGTAACCACTAGGAGATGTTGTACCACCCCAAACCCCAGACATAGTTTTGGGTTTAAAAAGATATTTTCAGAAATACCTTACACACACTCCACAACTCCAACATTATGACTCTTCCTTTCTCCACTCCTCCCAGGTGAGCTTTGTCCAACTACTCTCCCAGCTTTGACTCCCCGGATGAAATGGAGCAGCTTCCTTTATACCGGACACATAAGTATTTCACATTGCATTCAGGAAGCGCTTCCAGGTCAGGTGGAACTGCTCCTTGACAAGAGAGCTTAACTCCAGCAGATCCCCCTAGTGGCACCTGAGAATCACGACAGGACTGTCAACCAAATCTACAACTCCCATGCTGCCCTGCATGTGTTTGGATGGGATGCATGCCAGAGAGATGTTGCCACGCAGTGTACTGGGGAAGCACATAGCCCTGGGAAGCAGTCTCCCCTTGTCCAGACATCATAATGACTTCCTGACCAGGAAACGTACTATTAATCAACCTGGTCGGGGTGCTCATCCACCCACATCCACCCATTCTGGTTGGGATGCCAGGCAACCCATGTTGTCTATTAAAATAGTAAGGAAAGCAGGAGTTGTTACTAAAATTAGAAATGCTAACAACTGCCATAAATGTAAATAAACTGGTAAACTGGAACAAAGCTAAGTATCATACAAAAATATCCTTAAACTAAATCAATAATCGGAACAATAATTTAAAAGAACACAAAAATTGTACAGAGTGCATTGCAGAGGGCTAAATGAATAATTGAATAAATAATTGCTCTTTAATTCAGCTGTTTCTCTCTAGTTTAGGTAGTGTTGAAACAGGTAAACATGGCAGGGGCACCCCCAGCTCCAAAGAAAGCACTTGGAGTCTCAGGACAGGCAGCAGAACCAAGCTTTATTGTATGGCATGCATACAGACTCAATTCAGATGGAACAATGAGTGTCCAGCCATAAGCACCTTTTACATTTAGTACAATTCTTAAGAATTGTAGACATTATTCCTAACATTTTATTGCTCTAGTCCTGCCTCTAATTAATTTCACCAATAATTCTTAGTTGAGGGGGTGTCAGACCCTGCTCTGTCTATCTTATCGATTTGATAAGGACTATTCTTGCTTGCTACCATTATTTAAAGCCAAAGAGTTCACATTGCCTCTCTAATTGAGGGGCCCATCTTTCTCCAGCTCTCCTGCACGTCAAACCTTTGGCTTAATGAACTATTGTTGGTTTCTAGCTCATACAGAATAATAAAACATATGTAGGCATAAGCCCTTTTAATTCTAACTCTTACACCTTAATGCTTAAAATATAGTGTCTACTTTTCTCATGTGCTTATAATACTTTTTTTATTCATAGAGATTACCAATTGTAAGAATACATTTTTCTATAGTAGCTCTCTCCTATGTTTTAGACTTTGTGACTTATGATTTTCCCAAGTTCTGTGTTTCTGAGCTAGTGCTCAAGCATAACATCTTTGCTCGTTCCTTATTTGTTTTTTTTGGCTGCAACCTATCAGCAGATCTTCAAATCTCCCATTAACAATGTCACTGGCTGCTTTAGTCCTCCCACATCATTCAAGTCCTCAGGGCTCAGAACTGCTCCAAAGAGTGGTGAGGTGAACATCATTACTTGGCTAGAATGAGAAAGCAGCAATATGACAGATACAAGCTGTATTGGCCATGTCTGGGACAAAAAAGCTCTCTCTATGCAACTGTACATCATACGGAAACTCAGATTCAATAATACAAAAATGTGACCTATAAAGATGACAGAATCGAAAAAGCAACGGCCACAATTTAATAGTTTTTTAAAAGTGCAGATGGATCTGCAGCAAAACACCATCAGAACAACATCTGCATAGGAAAGCACGTTCAATAAATCCACAACGAGATGAGCTAGATAGATAGATAGATAGATAGATAGATAGATAGATAGATAGATAGATACTTTATTAATCCCAAGGGGAAATTCACATAATCCAGCAGCAGTATACTGATACAAAAAAAACAATATTAAATTAAATAGTAATAAAAATGCATGTAAAAGCAGACAATAACTTTCAGTAATGTTAGCATTTACTCCCCCGGGTGGAATTGAAGAGTCGCATAGTGTGGGGGAGGAACGATCTCCTCAGTCTGTCAGTGGAGCAAGACAGTGACAAAAGTCTGTCACTGAAGCTACTCCTCTGCCTGGAGATGACACTGTTCTGTGGATGCAGTGGATTCTTCATGATTGACAGGAGTTTGCTTAATGCCCGTCGCTCTGCCACAGGTGTAAAACTGTCCAACTTTACTCCTACAATAGAGCCTGCCTTCTTAACAAGTTTGTCCAGGCGTGAGGCGTCTTTCATCTTTATGCTGCCTCCCCAGCACACCACCGCGTAGAAGAGGGCACTTCCAACAACCGTCTGGTAGAACATCTGCAGCATCTTATTGCAGATGTTGAAGGACGCCAACCTTCTCAGAAAGTATAGTCGGCTCTGACCTTTCTTACATAGAGCATCAGTATTGGCAGTCCAGTCCAATTTGTCATCCAGCTGCACTCCCAGATATTTATAGGTCTGCACCCTCTGCACACAGTCACCTCTGATGATCACGGGGTCCATGAGGGGCCTAGGCCTCCTAAAATCCACCACCAGTTCCTTGGTCTTGCTGGTGTTAAGGTGTAAGTGGTTTGAGTCGCACCATTTAACAAAGTCTTTGATTAGCTTCCTGTACTCCTCCTCCTGCCCACTCCTGATGCAGCCCACAATAGCAGTGTCATCAGCAAACTTTTGCACGTGGCAGGACTCCGAGTTGTATTGGAAGTCTGATGTATATAGATTGAACAGGACCGGAGTACAGTCCCCTGCGGCGCCCCTGTGTTGCTGACCACAATGTCAGACCTGCAGTTCCCAAGACGCACATATTGAGGTCTGTCTGTAAGATAATCCACGATCCATGCCACCAGGTGTGAATCTACTCCCATCTCAGTCAGCTTGTCTCTAAGGAGCAGAGGTTGGAGGGTGTTGAAGGCGCTAGAGAAGTCCAAAAACATAATTCTTACAGCACCACTGCCTCTGTCCAAGTGGGAGAGGGATCGGTGTAGCATATAGATGATGGCATCCTCCGCTCCCACCTTCTCCTGGTATGCGAACTGCAGAGGGTCGAGGGCGTGGCAGACCTGTGACCTCAGGTGGTGAAGCAGCAGCCGCTCCATGGTCTTCATCAGATGTGATGTCAGAGCAACAGGCCGGAAGTCATTCAGCTCACTAGGACGTGATATCTTTGGGACTGGGGTGATACAAGATGTTTTCCAAAGCCTTGGGACTCTCCCCTGTTCCAGGCTCAGGTTGAAGATGCGCTGTAGAGGACTCCCCAGTTCCAACGCACAGGCCTTCAGCAGTCATGGCGGTACACCATCTGGACCCGCTGCTTTGCTGGCACGAAGTCTTTTCAGCTCTCTGCTCACATGGGCTGCTGTAATTGTGGGTGGGGATGTCTCACCTATGCTGGTATCAGCAGAAGGATGGTTGGAGGATGCAGTACTCTGAGGTGAGAGTGGGTTAGGGTGATCAAACCTATTAAAGAAGTTGTTCATTTGGTTTGCTCTCTCCACGTCTGTCTCGATGGTGGCACCCCGCTTCGAGCTGCAGCCAGTGATAATCTTCATCCCATCCCACTCTTCCTTCATGCTGTTGTTCTCCAACTTCTGTTCCAGCTTTCTCCTGTACTGCTCTTTCGCCGCCCTGAGCTGGACTCGCAGTTCCTTCTGCACACACTTGAGCTCATGCTGATCACCACCTTTAAAAGCCCTTTTCTTCTGGTTCAAAAGGCCTTTGATGTCACTTGTAATCCATGGCTTGTTGTTAGCATAGCAGTGTACTGTTCTTACTTGAACTACAGTGTCCATACAGAAGTTGATGTAATCAGTTGTGCATTCAACAGCGTCTTCAATGTTCTCACTATGTGACCCCAGCAGGATATCCCAGTCTGTAGTTCCAAAGCAGTCTCTCAGAGCCTGCTCTGCCTCAGGGGACCACTTCCTGAATGAGCGTGTGGTTGTAGGTAGCGCCCTCACTCTTGGTTTGTATTGAGGCTGAAGCAGAACCAGGTTATGATCTGCTTTCCCAAGCGCAGGCAGCGGGGTGGCGCTGTATGCGTCTTTAACGTTTGCATACAATAGGTCGATAGTCCTATTTCCCCGGGTGTTACAATCCACATACTGGGAGAAGGCAGGTAATGTTTTGTCCAGCGTCACATGGTTAAAGTCTCCAGAGATTAGCACAAGTGCCTCAGGGTGCTTCGTTTGTAACTTAGCAACTGCGGAATGGATGATGTCACTTGCTATCTCCGCGTTCGCTTGAGGGGGGATGTAAACAATGACAACAATGACGTGTCCAAACTCTCTGCGCAAGTAATAGGGACGCAGATTTACGGCCAACAGTTCGATGTCCCTGCAGCAATTGGAGATTTTAACATTTACATGTCCTGAGTTGCACCATCTTGTATTGACATAGAGAGCGAGTCCTCCTCCTTTCTTCTTCCCGCAGGTACTTGCGTCTCTGTCCGCTCTAACTGTGCTAAACCCAGGTAGCTCCACGTTAGCATCTGGGATGGTAGTTGTTAGCCACATTTCACTAAAACACAGCAAGCTGCATTCTCTGTAGGTTCTGACATTTTTCACCAGCACAGCCAGTTCGTCGATCTTATTTGGTAGTGAGTTCACATTTCCTAGGATCACAGAAGGCACTGACGGTTTATAACGCCATTTTCTCTCATGTTGCCTGGCTTTTATCTTTGCGCCGGCTCAGCTGCCCCGATATCGTCTTCTTACCTCGTCAGGTAAATAAGGAACCACACCGGCATGAGCATTTCTTCTCAGTGCTTTAAGTTGACTAATTGAATAGACGAGTCTCGGAGTGTAAAAATCCATGTCAAGTAGTAAAAATAGTAAAAAGTGTCCAGGGAGCGATTCCACATAAAAGAAAGTGGTAGAAGTGATCAGTGAATAGTCGCTCTTCCAGAAAATAGAAAGCAATCGGTTGGTCAATTTTAGTAAACCTGCAGTCTAGGAAAAGCAGACAGATGATAAAATTCTAAACTGTGATTTTTAATGTCTATCATAAAATAGTTATTTTTAAAAAAAAATGGTCCAACATAATTATGTGCATGTGTTTAAATCTAAGGCAAGAAAACTGACATAAAGAAAAAATAACAACCTGACATTTAAAAAATGTAACATGCCAAGATGCTCTGTGCATTTCTCTCTGGCCAGCCCTGTTCATCACAACAGATGGAAGAAGCTGCATCATTACAGATTTGGAAATGGCACATTGCTTCACATGTCACTACCCCAGTAGTCTTGAAATTTCCCAGGACGGCCGAGGTGACCAGCTGTCTTGCTGTTAGCCATTTAAATTATGGATGAGGTGATCCCTCTAGGGGTTTGCTTTTCCCACTACTGCCTGATTTCATTCATGCTGGAGCTGCCCAAGTGCCTGTTGAATGTTCATTTTGCACTCTGTGGTCTAAACAGTGGTCAAAGCTTTTCTGTTTCTGTTAATTAATTGACTTATAAATTAATGTATTTATTTTTCTTTCACATATCAAGTACATAGAGGTTCATACAATAGGGTACTCTAAATTGGCCCTGTATGAGGAAGTATAATATGTGATGGTTACGATTTGGGTCACTTTGTGAATTTCATTTTGCTTCAGTGAAATTACTTTCTGCTACTTTATTGTGGACATTGTAAAGTTTTAACCTCGAGGGAATAGATCAGCTGTGGCAACCCCTAAGTGGGAGCAGCTGAAAGAAGAAGATGATGAGTGCTTTGTATTACAGTTTGGTTATGAGCCAGTGGACGTTCTTATTTTTAAGTGCATCACTCTTATGATTTAACCAGCATTTTATCCCTGGCTCACATAAAGTTTCATTTTAAAAGTGAATTTTATGATATAAATATTAATTTGTACATTATGTTATTAGTTATGTATTTTGCCTCTATGTGTTGAATATTGTTTTATTTGTTATGTTAAATGCATATTTATTCTAAACTGTATCACTCTATGATTATGGTCGACTCCCGTAAATTTTCATTTTATATGTGAATTTTATAGTTTCGTATATATTGCTTTGTATATTATGTTATTAATTATGTATTTTGTCTTTCTGTGTTGAATATTGTTTTTGAATTTGTTGTGTTAAATATTTGATTGTTTTTAAGTGTGTCACTCTTATTATTTAATCAGCATTTTATCCTTGGCTCATGTAAGTTTTCATTTTAAATGTGAATTTTATGATATCACTAGCAGAATACCTGCGCTTCGCGGCGGAGAAGTAGTGTGTTAAAGAAGGTATGAAAAAGAAAAGGAAAAATTTTAAAAATAACGTAACATGATTGTTAATGTAATTGTTTTGTCATTGATATGAGTGTTGTTCCCATATCTATAT
>JANRMT010062849.1:6392714-6411481 GCA_026402145.1 Polypterus bichir lapradei
TTCATATATATATATATATATATATATATATATATATATATATATATATATATATCTATATATATATCTATATCTATATATCTATATCTATATCTATATATATATATATATATAGCAAAATAACCGCGCTTGGCAGCGGAGAAGTAGTGTGTTAAAGAAGGAGAAAGAAACAAAAGGAAACATTTTGAAAATAACGTAACATGATTGTCAATGTAATTGTTTTGTCACTGTTATGAGTGTCGCTGTGATATATATATATATAGCAAAATAACTGCACTTCGCAGCGATGTCGTGTGTTAAAGAAGTTATGAAAAAGAAAAGGAAACATTTGAAAAATAATGTAATATGATTGTGAAAGTAATTGTTTTGTGTCGTCTAGCTGCATTAGAAAATGTACTACGACATCTGACATGCCTCCTTTTTACTGTTTTCTCACAGCTTGGATTGCTGCTGTCATAATGGTTTTGAGTCTACATATATATATATATATATATATATATATATATATATATATATATATATACATATCTTCATATCTATATAAATATATACATATGTATATACATTAGATATCTACATATACATATCTATCTACATCATACATACACACACATACATACATACACATACACAAATTATATATATGTGTGTGTGTGTGTATATATATATATATATATATTGTCACGCATGCGCGAGTAGGAGACCGCGGACTGATCCGAAACCACTGCGAAGGACGTTTGCCGGTAGGGAATGGCGGAGTACTAACCTTTCTGCTCTTTCTTCCAGGAAAAAGGATCCTCCACCATCATAACCTGACCGCACTACGTCCACTTCCGCCCTTCCTCCGCCATCTTCCCTGACGTCAGCAGTCCCGTCATCCCTCACGCCTCCTTCCCAGCATTCCTCCACCAGTATAAAAATGGCCGCCGACCCTGTAACGGCGTCGCATATTTTGAAGACCTTTTGTTTATGTATTTTGTGACTGCTATTGATAATCTTTTGTTTACAGTATACGGGGCCAAAAACCCCAACCCTTTACGCTGTGTTCTGTTTATTTTTACAGTGGCATAGTCGGCAGGATTTACTGCATTGAAGAATAACAAAAATGACTGAAAGGCAGGACCTCAACACCGTGCTGCAGGGCATGAATGCCCAAATCCAGTCCCTGCAGCAGGCCCAGGCTACTACTACCCGGGAGCTGGAGGCCGCGAAGGCAAAACTCGCGGAAGCCGAGAGGGTAAGGGCCGACCCGCCTCGTCCTAAACCTCCGTCCATGGTCCCGATGACGGAGGCGGACGACATCGAATCTTTTCTGGGGATCTTTGAAAGGACGGCCACCCGGAACGAGTGGCAGCGGTCCGAGTGGGCGTCCATTCTGGCGCCCTACCTGAAGGGGCCCGCGCAGCGAGCCTACTATGACCTCCCTGAGGAGGAGGCCGCGGACTACAAGCTCCTGAAACAGGAGATCCTGGCACGCTACGGCATTACGCCGAGCCAGCAGGCAAGTGAATGGCGGGGCTGGCAGTTTGACCCCGAAAAGCCGGCCCGAGCACAGGCTTTCGAGTTCTGGGGTAAGATGGGGAGGTGGCTACGGCCCGAGGGTCCCCAAGCCCGGAAGGTAGTGGAGCAGGTGGCCTGTGAGGGCCTGGTCAATGCACTGCCCAGCCCCCTCGCCCAGCAGGTTCGGCGCCATCCTTACACCGATATGCTGGGACTCCTGGAAGTCCTGGAGCGACAGCTCGCGGTCTTCCGACTCGGGGGGACAGAAAGGCAAGCTCGCGGGAACCGGCAGGGACGGGCGGCCACCCCCGAGCCCCCTCGACGCGCTGCGGAAGCGCCTCCCAAACCCCGAGAAAAGCCGATCTCCCCGCGCTGTTACAAGTGCGGGGAGACCGGTCACCTGCTACCAACATGTCCCCTGAACACCCCCATGGAGCCGATGGACTGCACCTGGGCTTCGACGGAAAGGTACTGTACTCCGCCGCACCCCTTGGCTAGTCCGAACACGGGAGTGATGTTGATAAACGGGCACTCAGTGGTGGCACTTTTTGACTCCGGCAGCAACATAACAATTGTCGCTCGCCGCTATGTCTTACCGCGACAGTGGCTAAGCAAACGGTTACAAGTCACATGCGTACACGGAGAGACCAGGTCTTACCGTTCCGCTGAATGCTATCTGTCCTGGAGGGGGGAGTTGTCCAAACTGTTGGTTGCGGTGTTGCCCGAACCCCCCTTTCCGGTGATCCTGGGACAAGACTGGTCACAAAGGAAAAGCGGAAAGACTCGCACCGCTCCTGGGGCCTCACTGGGTCTGGTTATGGAGGGACAAGGCACCCTTCCCGCGGTCTCCACGCCATGCACTGAGGCAGGCCACAATGGCGCAGGCACAATGGGGGAGGTGTCTCAGGCGACGGACTCTGAGCCGGAACCTCCCTCCGGCGAAGGGACGAGCCAGGGAACACCACCGCCCAACACTTCTCTAGATCCCCTGTCCAACATGGAACACCAGTTCCGCTCCATGCCCGCCTCATTTAAAAGAGAGCAGTGGAATGATGACTCCCTGCGGTTTGCCAGGAATGCGATTGTTCTTCCAGGCAGCTCACAAGCTGACGGTTCCATACCACGCGAGCCCTTCTTTGTGTTAGAAAATAATCTGCTGTATCGGGTGGCAACTCACGAGGGCGAGGTGCGGAAGTTGTTGCTAGTGCCGCGTACCTTCCGGCGGGAGGTATGCGAACTAGCTCATGCCCACCTCCTAGGCGCCCACCTCGGGGCCGAAAAAACATTGGAGAGGATCAAGCTCCGCTTTTACTGGCCCGGGATCAACGAGGAGGTCCGGCGTTTCTGTCAATCCTGTCCGGACTGCCAGATTCGCCAGATTCCTAGGAGGGACCGTGCTCCTCTCGTCCCGATACCCCTGATTGACGTACCCTTTGACCGGATAGGGGTCGATTTAGTAGGACCCCTGGAACCCTCGAACCGTGGCCACAAGTATATATTGGTCATGGTTGATTACGCAACCCGGTACCCAGAGGCGGTTCCCCTGCGCTCCGCTAATACCAAAAACATCGCACGGGAACTGGTCAACCTTTTTTCAAGAGTGGGTATCCCTAAAGAAGTCCTCACGGACCAGGGCACCCCCTTCACTTCAGATACGTTCAGGGAGGTTGCCAGGTTACTGAGAATAAAGCACCTAAAGACGTCTGTCTACCACCCCCAAACGGACGGCCTGGTAGAACGCTTTAACCAGACGCTTAAGCAGATGCTTCGCAAGGTAGTCAGCGCTGATGGCAGGAATTGGGACCAGCTCCTGCCCCTTGTGCTTTTTGCCTATCGGGAGGTACCCCAGGCCTCTACGGGCTTCTCCCCTTTTGAGTTGTTATATGGGCGACAGCCCCGGGGACTTTTGGACATTCTAAAAGAGGGCTGGGAGGCCGAGGCTCTTCCCTCCTCCAATATCTTGGAGTATGTAGCGCAACTGCGTGACAGACTCACAAAAATCAGGCCCCTCCTCAAAGACCACGTGACTCGTGCGCAGGCAGCGCAGGCTCGGTGTTACAACCGCAACTCTGTTCTCCGGGAGTTCCACCCGGGGGATCGAGTGATGGTACTCGTCCCCACCTCCCACTCCAAACTACTAGCTCACTGGCAGGGGCCTTACGAGGTTAAGGAGAGAAAGGGGCTCGTCGACTATTTGGTTAGACAACCTAATCGTCGACCGAGCGAGAGGATCTATCACGTGAATCTGTTAAAGCCTTGGAAGGACAGGGAGGAGACTCCCGATACTCATAGATCCCTCTCCCTGTTCGCTAGCACGACCGCCCTTAACCTCGGTGACGAGCTAACGCCCATACAGCGGCGAGAGATAGCCCACGCTATCTACGCCATCCCCGAAGTGGTAAGCGAGTCGCCAGGCCGAACCTCGCTGATTGCCCACGATATAGTCACGGAACCCGGAGTAGTCGTCCGGGAGAGGCCCTACAGACTCCCGGAGGCAAAACGCGCCGAAGTGGAACTAGAGGTACAACGAATGCTGGACTTGGACATTATCGAGGAAAGCCACAGCCCCTGGTCCAGCCCGATTGTCCTCGTTCCCAAGCCAGACGGCTCCTGGAGATTCTGCAACGACTTTAGACGTCTAAATCAGGTCTCCAAGTTTGATGCCTACCCTATGCCCCGCATTGACGACCTGCTCGAGCGGCTGGGTGCGGCTCGGTATCTGACTACTCTTGATATGACAAAAGGGTACTGGCAAATTCCCTTAACGGCATCTGCCAAAGAGAAAACCGCCTTTAGCACCCCTAGTGGACATTGGCAATACAAGGTCCTCCCATTTGGGCTGCACGGGGCCCCGGCGACCTTTCAACGTCTGGTGGATAGAGTGCTGAAGCCACACCAGTCCTACAGTGCCGCCTACCTGGATGACGTCGTCATCTATTCCGGCACCTGGGAGGAGCATCTATTGCAGCTCTCTGCTGTCCTCGCGACACTGGCTAAAGCCGGCCTCCGTATCAACCCCCGTAAGTGTTTCTTTGGCCTAAAGGAGGCCAAGTATTTAGGCTATTTGGTGGGGCGAGGACAGGTGAGACCCCAATGTTCCAAAGTTAAAGACATCCTGGAATGGCCCCGTCCGAATACCAAGAGACAGGTGCAGGCTTTCTTGGGGTTAGCGGGCTACTACCGCCGGTTCGTACCCCGTTTCTCCGAGAGAGCAGCACCCTTGACTAGCTTGACAAAGAAGGGGGCTCCCCTGCACGTGGTATGGAACGATAAGGCGGAACACGCATTCAGTGACTTGAAACAGGCCCTTACTTCGGCACCTGTATTACGGACCCCTGACTTTGGGCTACCCTTTATTCTCCAGACCGACGCTTCGGACACAGGCCTGGGCACAGTGTTGAGCCAAAGCGTCGATGGTGTCGAACACCCCGTAATGTACTTAAGTCGGAAACTGTTGGACCGAGAGACCAGGTACGCGGCGGTGGAGAGGGAAGCCCTGGCCATTAAGTGGGCCGTGTCTTATCTCCGCTACTACCTGTTGGGTCGCGAATTCACTCTGGTGACTGATCACGCTGCACTTCAGTGGATGTCCCTCCACAAAGAGTCGAATCCGCGAGTCACCAGGTGGTTCCTGGAACTGCAGCCCTATAAGTTCACGGTCACTTATCGCCGCCGCGGCCTTCAGGCCAACGCCGATGCCCTCTCTCGCATCCACGATCTCTCGGCTAGGTCCGCCTGACCTGACGGTCTTGGGCTAAGGGGGGGTCGTGTCACGCATGCGCGAGTAGGAGACCGCGGACTGATCCGAAACCACTGCGAAGGACGTTTGCCGGTAGGGAATGGCGGAGTACTAACCTTTCTGCTCTTTCTTCCAGGAAAAAGGATCCTCCACCATCATAACCTGACCGCACTACGTCCACTTCCGCCCTTCCTCCGCCATCTTCCCTGACGTCAGCAGTCCCGTCATCCCTCACGCCTCCTTCCCAGCATTCCTCCACCAGTATAAAAATGGCCGCCGACCCTGTAAAGGCGTCGCGTATTTTGAAGACCTTTTGTTTATGTATTTTGTGACTGCTATTGATAATCTTTTGTTTACAGTATACGGGGCCAAAAACCCCAACCCTTTACGCTGTGTTCTGTTTATTTTTACAATATATATATATAAAATGTAGATAGGTGTGTGTGTATATATATATATATACACATACATACAAACATACACACAGGTATATATATGTGTATATATATGTATGTGTCTATATGTGTGTGTATAGCTTTGGTCACTGAGTGCAAGGGAAAAATAATAAAATATAGTCTATTAGTTATTAAACAGTAAAACATTAACGTTTTAAGAAGTACAGGTACATTAAGCACTACTCGAGTGGTTACGGGTAAACTACAATTTAAAAGACGGTATAACAGAAGAGGTAAGTAGTACTAACAGCAGCTAAAATGTATATGGATCATCTCTCGGTAGTTGATCCCTTTTAAAAGGCGCTACACGACGGCTGTGGTACAGAAATTACATTTTCTATGTGAACGTTCAAATTTCTGCCTCTGGTAATGTGCCTTAACGGTATTACCAGTAATTAAAGAAAAATTGTTTTGTGTCCTCTGCAGTGTTAAGAGAGAAAGGCTTTGGTTTGGGATAAAATGAAAAAAGGTGTAAAGAAAGGAAAGTTGCATTTTTCTTTTATATAGTATAGAGAGATGTGTTCGGTGACGTTATGATCGCCTTTTGGGGACAGTCGCGGTGGGTCTTGTGTAGACTGGTGAGACGTCTCTGCCATTAATCGGCTGTGATGGCACTGTCAGTCCTTCACTCGTGTGCGTGTCTTCATAATCCGAGCTGAGGACCTCATAATCGTATACGTGCAAAAGAAAGTGTGAATCGCCTTAATATTATTTTGCCGTGGTGTAGAAAAGGGGTCCCGTGTTTGCACTTGTCTGGGCTATAGCTCAGGGGGAGGATGAAAAAAATTAAAAGTGCTCACTTTGATTTAAGGCAGAAGCGCAGTCAGCGTCTCAAATCCCGGCACAGCTATGCACGCGCGCCGGCTGCTCGACTTTTGCTGGGAAGGAGACCCCAGTTTTTCTACACACGTTCCACAAATGAGACACACGGGTTTACCGGCAATGTCAGTAAACATATACTCAGCCTCCCATCAGTTTTTAAAGGCTCTATTTTCAGAATCAACTTTTCTCTTCGGCATCGTGTGGGCTAGCTTCGCAATAACTTACAGTATCATAAGCTAGACTTGATTAACGTGGTAAGTGTTCGGCAAGGCAGCTGAAGCGCTGCATTATGGGATCTGTAGTTTATTGTGTTACCAGCGCTTCATATCCCTGGGCCATTAATAACAATAATACAGTATATAAAATGATCTCGCGGGCCGGATATAATTACACGCCGGGCCGGATGTGGCCCGTGGGCCTTGAGTTTGACTCATATGGACTAAATAGAACTTGAAAAGAAATATTTTTTGGAATGTGATCGCGCAAGTCAGATCTAGAACTACAGTACATCGAGCCCGCGTGCTATTGTGGTTTTGCTTGTGTGCTTCAGTAAGTTACCGTCCCCTCGCTCTTACTTTTTTACCGTTCATCTAATGAATACACTGAGTATGGCTTTACCAAAACAATCATTGATCGCGAATAAAGTATCCATTATTCATGAAGCTTCAATAGGTGATCTGTCTTTCTGCGTTAACCGCATGCGTTTTCATACGTCTCAAACTAAGGGGATGCGAGGTTAAAATAAATCGAGAAGCGCGCGTACATACTTAGTGAATCCCCTCTTGGGAATCGAACCTCGGACGCGGGCGCTACAGGCGAATGCTCAACAATCGCGCAACGGCGTGTGGTTTATCTATTTGAGCGTAGCAGTGTAATTCGGTTTTTGTTCAGCACTCTTTGGAACTGTTGCTTTTTGTCTGCGCACTGCGTCAGTTCACGTGAGCCGCTGAATATGGTTTTATATGTCACTCGCTCGCTTCTAATTGTTTCGCTGCCTTCTTAATTATATAATGCATGTTTTCTAAAGCGCGTTTTGTAGCTCTTCCTGGCTTTCTACGTAATGCGTGATTACGTGAGAGGCGTGATGATGTCATACGAAACTCCGCCCCTCCAGCTGAACTCCATTACAGTAAATGGAGAAAAATAGCTTCTAGTTATGACCATTATGCGTAGAATTTCGAAATGAAACCTGCCCAACTTTTGTAAGTAAGCTGTAAGGAATGAGCCTGCCAAATTTCAGCCTTCTACCCACACGGGAAGTTGGAGAATTAGTGATGAGTCAGTCAGTCAGTCAGTGAGTGAGTGAGTCAGTGAGGGCTTTTCCTTTTATTAGTATAGATAATAGTAATTTGTATATTATGTTATTAATTATGTTTCTTGTCTTTATGTGTTGAATATTGTTTTGTTTGTTTGTTGTGTTAAATATATGTTTATTTTTAAGTGTGTCGCTGTTAGTGTTTTATCCTTGACTCATAAAACTATACATTTTATGGATTCATATATATTACTTTGTATATTATGCTACTAATTATGTGCTTTATCTTTATATGCTGAACACTATTTTGTTTATTTGTCGTGTTAAACATACAGTATGTTTAGTTATATGCCCTGCCCCCTTAAGATAGAGTTTAGGGTACAAGGCCTCCATGAAGTACAACAGGAGGACTAGATCTGTCCAGGGAGAAGGTCAGTTCCTCCAGAGCAGTGTTCAGTTTTTGTTGTGGAATCATTATCCAACCCGCTATATCCTAACTACAGGGTCACGGGGGGTCTGCAGGAGCCAATCTCAGCCAACACAGGCTGCAAAGCAGGAAACAAACCCCGGGCAGGGCGCCAGCCCACCGCAGGTCGCACACACACCAAGCACACACTAGTGACAATTTAGAATTGCCAATCCACCTAACCTGCATGTCTTTGGACTGTGGGAGGAAACCAGAGTGCCCGGAGGAAACCCACGCAGACACGGGGAGAACATGCAAACTCCATGCAGGGAGGACCCAGGAGGCAAACCCAGGTCTCCTAACTGCGAGGCAGCAGCGCTACCCACTGCACCACCGTGCCACCCTACTATAAGTGCCTTTTTTGTCAATTTCTGTTTTTATTTATTTTTTTTATTTCTGGATTATGGATTTAGTTCTGTTATTTTAGTGGGTTACCTTATATAGTATATCATTATTGTTATGTCATTTTCATTTGCAGGAGGTTGTAGCTTATCCTAGCTAGCACAGGGTGCAAAGCAGAAACAAACCTTGGACAGGGGTCCGCTCCATCATGGGACAGACACACACACACATACACACACATATCAAACCAACGCATGGGCCAATTTAACCTAACCTGCATGTCTTTGGACAGCTGGAGAAAACTGGAGCGCCCGGAGGAAACCCACACACATGGAGAGAACATACAGACTCCATGCTGGGAGGACCAGGGATCCAAACCTTGGCCTCTTTACTACAATACAGCAATGCTGCCACTGTGCCACCAGTGATTTTTTTTGTTGCATTGAATTATTCTTTATGATAAAGCTTCCATATTGTTCAAAGAGACATAGTTTTTATATGGTCCCTCTCTTAATTAATCCTTTCATTTTCTGAAGATGAAGTGTTTTGTTGCTAGGCTTTCCTCTTTGTAGTTAGGGAGTGGCCATTTTTGAGTAGTTTGCCTCGAGCCTTGGCCTAACTTTTGGAGGCTTGGCTACATTTTCTGGAATTTGTGTCATTTTGTAGTTTCAGCATTTGGTGAGTGGTTTGCTAAGACGTGGTGCATTGTTACCCAGAAGACACTACATGCCACATGACAGATGCTTGGCTTGATAACCCTACACAGTATACAGCGCAATGTCCAAGATTCTGGATCAACCAATTTCAGCTCAAACCTTTAATTTTTGTTTCATAACAGTTCTTGTTTCAGCTTCACTAATAGTCATGTGTCTAGATTTTGGGCACAGCTCACTTTCAGAGGACATTGTTCAGTTTTGTGTCTGGATTTGTGATGCAGTGTGCCTTCTGGTAGTTAACTTCTGATTATTCTGATTTTGACCTCAATTTAATTTTGCCCTTCAGTTTTTTCATTTTTTTTTTTGAACCTTAGACATTGAATCTCATTTCAGTTTTTGAAACACAGAGGCATTTCTAAGTCTTGTTAACTCTATTTTTGCAGTTGCCACATGCAATTCTGTGAGGTCAGCTGGTACGGAAAAACCAGGTGGGCTCTGTCTATGCTGCGGTCCAGCAGATCCCCTTGGGATACTCGTGACTGGCACAACAATGATGGATTGCCACCCTATTAATGTTTTCTTGACTTGTATTTCTGCTTAAACAGATTCCAGTTCTTGTAAATTTAAATAAAGTGGGTTTGAAAATGGATTGATGGACAGATGATGTTTGTTTTTAAAAGTAACCAGGGGGCTTTGCCCCCTGCTCACTTCATTCACCTACCCCCGTGCCTGCGCTATGCGCTAGATTTTTTGCGGTTCTGCTGCTTGCGTATGGGGATGTGGATGTACAATTTAAACAGATTTTTATTTTCATGGGAATTGTTACATATGCATAATAGAACTATTTTACATTACAGCAAGTAATTAACCATATTAAAAAGAGTAAAATGTAATAATTTGAAAGTAAATTATGTTTCATGTTGCATTAGAGTTATTCGTTGTGTAATACGATTTTATTCTGTTTGGCTTTGAAATTAACACACACATTTTCATCAATATCACATTGAATTTTGATACTGTGTTTGGACTTTCATCGTGACAACGCAACATATAACTGCCCATGAGTGAATATCAGTTCTTTCTCTCTATTAAATAAAATGACTTTTTTGAATGTTTGTCTCTGTGATTTGTTAATTGCTTTTGCAAAAGCTTTTCTAATGGGAAACTGTAAATGTTTAAATACGAATGGCATATCAAGATCTCCTTTGTTGTCCAATGTTATCCATGGAAGATTTACTACATTACCTTTCTTGGATACACCCTTATTTCAACAGTAATTCGTGCGGTGGAAGACCGGACAGTGTTAACGGTTGCAGTTCTTCTTCGTGATATTGTAAGTTGATGTTTTCATCTTCCGCACCCTATTAACATATACCATGACAGGGCCAGAAAGCAAACCATGATGTGCAGAGCTATAAGGTGGCAGCCTTAGCTGTTGTGCCACTATATGCCCCCATTTTGGGAACACCTTCAGAAAAAAACACAAATTTCCTATGAAAATGGTTGAGAGTAGGGTGTGACTTGAAAAAATTTCTTGGCCAAGGTCTCAACTCGCAGGACTTGAAAAAATCTTCCAAAAAGACTTGTCTTGTTGCAGGATTTTTTTTATTATAACAGAGAGACTTAAAAGCCACAAGTGCATGAAGATAAACACCAGAGGAACCATTCAAGTACTCAACTGGATGTACTGTTCAAAAATCATTCTGTAAGTGTGGGTCAACTGCTCTAAGAACTTCACAAGAAATTTTGAATCTTTTGGCTCCTCTGGACATTTTTGAAAACAGAAAATGGGTCTGAAAGTTCTAATCAAGATAGAAAGATTGTTTCCTAGCCCAGAGACAAGAAGTGGTGTTCAGTGCTGTCAGCTGATCATAGTACATACAGTGTGATGATAATGTGAAGTTGGACCAGTAAGTGGGCACTAGGGCTTTGAATCTGACGTGTGCTGCGATTCGATGATCAGTAGAGAAACGATGAAGAGGGCTGAAACAAGCCAAGGAAAGCATAGGTGGAGGTAAGTGAGCTGCTGCAGTCTAAATAACTGTGTATTCTGTCCAGGAGTTGATGCAGGCAAAGACAAAGTCCTTAAGACAACAGGTGGCCAGTGTTTGGATGTGATATGATTATAAGACATTATGTTGTGGTATATGGCCGGCCATTCATCCTGGCCAATACCCCCAGGCCACCAGATGGAGCCCTCCCTGTAGCATGGAGGGGCCCCAAATTCCAGCAGGGCATCATGGACATTGGACTGTTTATTCACAGCCCTGCTGCATACCATGGGGGCCGCCAGAGGATGCTGCAGGGAGGATCAAGGACTATTTGCCCTACACCCCAGAAGTACGTCCCAACCACACGGACAGAGGAAATGACGTACGTCCGGGTTTAAGAAAAGGAGTTTTTATCTGACCCGGAAGTATTACCAGTCACAAGGACAGAGACAGAAGAAAGACTTCCGGGTCAAGGACTATAAAAGACGAGATCCCAGACGGGCGAGCTGAGTCGGGAGGAAGGGTGGCAAAGCGTCTGGGAGAGTGGAGGATTGCTGATTATTGATTTATTAGTGGAGTATGTTACGAGTATTGTGGAGTGGAGGGTGCTTTGTGCACTTTATTACTGTAATAAAGGAAAATATTGGACTTTTATCTAGTGTCTGGCGTTTGGTCTGAGGGTTCAAGGGGATGACAGCGCCTCCTATCTGTCACAATGGGTAGCTGAGCCCTCCTGTCATTTAATATGATTTTGTTTGCATGCATTTTAGAGTTGTATTCCTTATTGTATATAGCTTTAATGTGTGTTGTATATTGTACAGTACTTGGGTTATTAAATTGTCCTACAGAAATCAATTGACGTTAACTCTGACAGCTCTGCCAATACTGTAGATGATGAACATTCAACAAACCAATAAATAATGTCATGACTACAGAGTAAAGTACAATAAAGTGGTGTTGCTATCCCATAATTAAATCTTCAATTACATCCACCTTAATAAAAGGTCAAGTATCTGAGTATTTGTGTAGCTGTATGTATGCCCGGCTTCTATGTCTCTTCTATCCAACAGATGGCGCATCACAAACATTAGCATTGCTTTTATGAATCCCATACCAAATGACATTTAACAAAGACTTAGCAACCGTTAACACTGAATATGTCTAACACGACTGCTGGATGAAGAGAAATCACCTTATCCACCTTAGTAAAAAGACAAGTATCTGTTTGTCAGTCCTGTTACTGAATGCCTTTCAGATGCCATCTGGTATAGGATTCATAAAAGCTAATGTAATAATGTGATAATAAAAGAGCTAATGATTGTGATGTACCATCTGTTGGAATGAAAAATGCAATGCATTTTATTTTTATAAAATTTGTGCTGCAGCATCTGTTGGAATGACAAATACAATGTAATGCATTTTATTACGACAACCCTTTGTAATGCATTATCAATTGGAATGACAAATACAATACATTTTATTACTACAAATGTTTATGATTCTCCATCCGTTGGAATTGTAAATGCAATGCATTTTAATACTATACCTGTACGCATTACAAACTACATTCCAGTACATGATGCACTGCAAAGGTTAATGCTGAGGTCTAGGTTGATTACTTAGACTTCAGCCCATCTTAGGTAGTATAGCCAGTTTGTGAATAAAACCTGTAACAAGTCAAGTAAAATGACACCTTTTATTGGCTAACTAAAAAAGATTACAATATGCAAGCTTTTGAGGCAACTCAGGTCTGAAGCTTGTATACTGTAATCTTTTTAGTTAGCCAATAAAAGTTGTCATTTTACTTGACTTATTACTACATTCACAATGTCTAACATGGTACAACACCCTAGTACTAAATAGAACGACAAAGAAATGTGAGAAAGGATTGGGGTCCCAGTCAGAAGAACCCTATTTAATTAGTCAAAAGATGAAAACTATAAGACTGTTGGAAAAGTCTGTGGGTAGCAACCCATTTAGCAGTAGTGATTTTGGGACTATGATAATCCACTAAATGACAGTGACTTCCTGTTGCTGCATTGCTTTAGATCAGGTGAACATAACAAGTGGAGCTTGAGGGCAGAATGGAAGTGACATCAAGGTTCTTCAGCCATATTCTCCTCCATTTTATTAATGGAAGCAGAAAGTTTGTTAACAACCGTGCCACATTCTCTTCCTTCCCCTGTGTAGCCTTAAGGTCCTCATGAGACACTCACCAAGCTTGCATGTTTGACACAAGAAATGATTAAAACTTGGATTTATTCTGCCTAAAAGTATGACTTTTGTTGGCTGTTTCTTGTATCAGTGATAAAAGTTTCTTAAGTTATTTACCATTCAGTTGTTGTGAAGTAACATGGTGTTTAAAAGCCATTGCCTTAGCTTTATCTTGGGGTTAATTGTTATTACTTCTACATCAGTGAGCAGATGAAAGATTGAGAGTAAAGCAGGAGATAGGCAAAAGACTAAAAAGGGTGAAAACTGGGAGATCAAAAACTACAAGCATCAAAGCCAAAATGAGAGACAAAAAAAATTAAGGTCAAAAAACAAAAGAGCAAGAAAGTTGATAACCAATAAACTGTTTGCAAAGGAGTCTGAATGAGCAATTTGGAAAGGGTTTAGATTCTGCAAGTTGGATGAGGGAGTCATTCCCTGGGGGAACCTTTTGCATCGTGACACAATCTCAGAGGACATGACCCTAGCAACAAGTGTGTTTACCCTAACAACAAGAGCTCAAAATGGCAGCGATTGTCAAACACCCAAAATGGCAGACAAAATAGTCCAAAAATTATTTACCACAAAATAAAGGAAAATTGTCACAATTGGATGTCAGAATTAAATTCAGTGTCTCAAAGATGTCCCAAAACAAGTGTTAGATTACAAAGAATTATGCAGGAAACCAATCTTAACAATTACTAATGTAGCATTATGAGTCATTATTTATTTTCAAATTCTTCATTTTGTAAAACTTTATATTGTCTTTTATGCTTTTGCTTGCCACACCAGTCACCATCACGTGATTTACATCATGCTATTTGTACCATTTGTCACACATGCTCCTCTGAGAATCAGGTTTCATCAGGTTTTCGGTACCACCCCAGGGCCAGAGGGAATGCTGCCACTAACTGACGTGACTGACCTCGCCCTTATCATGTCCTCAAGCCCCGCCCCTTCCAGTCTGAAACATATAAAAAGAGCCCACCGTGGAAGGTGGCGCCTCACTTCCAGTTAGACAAAGCCAAAGAATACTTTGTGTTCTAGTGCCCCCATGTGCCCCTTTATTTAATTACAACCTTTTTGTTGTAGCAAGAGTTATTAAATGGGGTGGACCGGTTTGCACCCCAGCAACTTTGGGACTTTGCAGTTTCACTCATTCACCACACGTTACTACTAGCTGACTCTAAGATGGCTACAGTGTTCACTTAAGCCTTGCTTTGGGATTAATGAGTAATGAAATGATTGCATTTTCTATTGTAGACTTTGGGGCTACATTTCTTTGACTTCAACCTTTCATTTTATGTGTTGGGTTTGTTCTGAACATTTATTGATTTCCTGGTAAAGATACAGGTGAGTGACTCTTACTCTTGATCACAATAAAAAGAAACCTGCCTTTAAGGAAGCACAGGTCCAAACTGATAGACCGGTCATGGACATTGTAGGCTTTCTCCATGCACTCTGTTAGTCAATCCACATTCTGAAGATATCCGTGTAGAGTGACATGGTGACTATATAATGGCCTGGCATGAGTCAGTGTGGGTGTGTGTGTGTGTCCTGGGATAGATAGACTGACGTCCTGTCCGTGCTCAGTTCCCACCCTGCATCAGACGTGGTCGGTGGCTGTTCTGGATTCTCCAATACACTGAATTGCAGTACTTAGTTTCAAAAAATGAGTAGATGTTGTGAACATCAGGGGTTGCCATTGCCCCGTTAGACCCAACAGACAGATGCTGACACCGGGTATTCCTTTTATTCTTTTTTCCCTCTGTAGTGCCTCCAAAGCACCCTAGCCACAGCAAATACAAATAAATCAAAACAGTAACACAATACGTTTCCTCCTCTCCTCCCAGCAGCTCTGTCACACTCCCTCCCAACTCCAGCTTGCCTGCTGGGTTCCCATCCGTCTTTTAAATAGTCTTTAACCCGGAAGTGCTTCTGTCCTTCTGACCACGTGACTGGTTGGCACTTCCGGGTCTAAGAAAGAACAGGGATTTTCTTCAGCCTGGAAGTACTTTGGGTCTTCCACCCTCATGATTACCTCGTACTTCCAGGCTATACCGAAAGAATATGTCCCCAGGCCCTTTGACAGCTCCTCCTGGTGGCACCCACAGCACCCAGCAGGGCTGTGTGCCCAAACTCCATTTCCCATAGTGCCCTGCGGGAATCCGGGGTACCGATGCCCTCCAGGGAAGCTGCCATCTAGCGTCTTGGGGGAAGCAGTGTTGGCAAGTAGCTGCCTTCCCCCATCCTTCTATTCCAGGGGCATCCCGGCCGTCCATCACAATTTATACACATTAGCACAGTGTGTTTGTGGATGTGCGTGTATACAGCGCCTATAAAAAAGTGTCACATTTTATCATTAGACAACCTTGAATCGTAGTCAGTTTAATTTGGCTTTTTCGACACTAATCAACATTAAAGACTCTTTAATATCAAAGTAAAAACAGATCTTTAAAAAGTGAAAACACAAAATCATTGATCACATTAAGTATTCACCCCCATCAAGTCAGTGTTTATTAGAAGCCATGACAGGCTCGAGTCTGTGTGCGCAGGTCTCTATCAGCTTGGCACATCTGGACACAAGTCCTGTCAGTTTACTTAGGTGAACAACATTTTTCAAGTCCAGCCATAAATTCTAAGTTGGATTGAGATCTGGACTCTGACTTGGCCACTCCAGGACATTAACATTATTGTTTTGACGTCATTTCTCTGTAGCATTGGCGTTGTTGTCTTGTTGTAAAACAAAATCTTCTCCCGAGGTGCAGGTTTCTTAGAGACTGCATCAGGTTTTCCCCTAAGATTTCTCTGTATTTTGTTGCACTCATTGTACCCTCACAGGCCTTCCAGGGCCTGCTGCAGAGAAGCATCCCCACCACCATGAATCAAAGTACAGATGGTGTGTTTTTAAAATTGTGCCGCATTTACTGTAATGGCCAGAAAGGTCTGTTTTGGTCCCATCAGAACACAGAACCTTCTTCTAGCTGATGTCAGAGTCTCCCAAGTGCTGCTTAGCACATACTAATCAAGAAGTTGTATTTTTTTTTTAATATTACCATTTATTCGCTTAACAGATGCTGTTATCCAAACTGACTTACCAGAGAGGTCAGCCTAACTGAGTATCTCCTATCACAAAAACTGCTGACTCTCACAAACTTGGGTTCTTAATCGCTTGTGGCTTTAGGTCTGCCAGTCCTGCTCCTGTCAGAGCTTCCTCCAGATTGCAAGTTGGTGTTGATGTTGTAGGAGACGGCACTCACTGTCTGACACCTTGGCTTTCGTTACTATTTCTCTAAAGGAAAGACAGACACTTTTAAGGGTTATTGTGGTCTGGCTGTCTTCCTTTATTTATTGCTTTGTTTCTTGCATTACAGTATGAAATCAGCAGACAGTACAATGTTAACCAAATAATACTTCAGAGGGTGCAGCAACACAATTTGTCCCAACACTGCTTTTATACAGACAGTGGAGTTGTAAGTAATCAGCAAAAATTGGGACACCTGTAACAATTGTTTGCATTAACTTTTAAGGCTTATTTAGCTTCTATTGCTGCATAAAACCCTGAAGTTACTAAACCTTTACTTCTTCTATGAAAAAGGGCTTTTTATATAACTGAAAATTACATACATTTTTAGCATTTCTTTTAGCAGTTTACTTTTGTACCATTTCCAGTTATTCACTGGACTTGAACTGCTTAGATTTCAATAAAAATTGGAAAAATGGGGGTGCTCTGACATTTTTAATTGGTAGTGTACATAGACAGAAGCAGACAACTGAGGACCTGTGAGGTATTTGCTCCTCACACTCTACACTTTGATGTCCTTATGCTAGTATGCAGTTGCTTATCTGGGTCTTCCCCTTCATTTTTGTACCCTGGTCAGATCCAGTTTGCCATCTTCTCTCAAGACAGTGTAGGTGTCATGGAGGAAGGGCAGGCATCTGGCCCGGATGAAGGATGGATTCTTGGCCAAACAGCAGGCCAGAATAGGTGGGCTGGGCAAATGGGCATACTGGGAGCAGTTCATTTCCCCACATGACAGGTGGCAATGTTCCTAAGGACTGAACCCAATTAGGACACCTGCAGATTGGCATGGGAGTTGGAGTACAGAAACTCAGTGCTTTCAGGGTCTTTGGGTACCACTAGATGGTGCTGCTGGGGGGTGGGCATGACACTGGAAGCAGTTCCCAGATTGGAGTCAAAACAGAGCCCACAGCCTCACTTAACTGAGTAAGAGTCAGAAAGCAGTGGGAAACACTCTGCAGGTGGTGGAATGAGAAAATTTGTATTTGTCTATTGTGGCTGGTATTTCTGTAAGAAGATGTTGGAAGCAAATTAAAATCTTTTTTTTTGAACCTGAAATTGTGCTTGGGCATTACTGTGTCTGTGGTTTGGGACTCAGTGGTGCCCCCTTGTGGTTACAATAGTAAAAGTCACCTCTGTATGAAATCTTCAGTTGGTAAGTCTGTCACCCGGAATTACCTTCATTTCACAAAACAACAAAACATTGATGTGCTCCGCGAGAAAATTGTTTTGTTTTGTCCATTTTTAAACTTTTTTTTAAAATGTTCTGGTCTGTCTGTATCATGCAACCCAAGGGACGACAACTGACTTGCCTTTTTGAATAGAACACGTTTCCGCTGTGCTAATGCAATTAAAAAGGCTATTTGTGAATTTCCCTTGGGATTAATAAAGTATCTATCTATCTATCTATCTATTGTCAGAGATGGCTGGGATGGCGACCCGGCCGGGACTCCCTGGAGAACCGGAGTAGGGCTTGCACCTTCCCCAGACCATGTGGGGGCGACCGCCCTGGTACCTTTGGGGGCCACGGGTACAGAGCTTTGAAGCTCCACCCTGTAGGGGCCCGTGGTCACCGCCAGGGGGTGCCCCTATGCCTTTGGAGCCCTGGACCTCAGCACTTCCGCCACACCCGGAAGTGCTGGGGGAAAGAGGAGCAGGGACACCTGGAGTGCTTCCAGGAATGCAGCCGGCACTTCCGCCACACTGGGGCATGTTGGTGGAAATTGCTGGGATACACCTGGAGCACATCCGGGGGGCCATAAAAGGGGCCGCCTCCCTTCATACAAGGCCTAGAGTCGGGAGAGAAGAGAGCTTGATGGAGAGGAGTGGAGGCGGCCTGAAGAAGAAGGCATTTGTGTTGTGGCCAGGACTTTTGGGGACTTTGGGATTGTTGTGCACTGTAAATATGGCAAATAAACATGTGTTGGGTGACTTCAACGTGTCTGCCTGTCTGTGTCCGGGCCGGCGACCACACTATCTATCTATCTATCTATCATATAGTGCCTTTCATATCTATCTATCTATCTAT
>JANRMT010062849.1:6415922-6444470 GCA_026402145.1 Polypterus bichir lapradei
ATCAGGCTGTATATTGGTGGCTGTCTCTAAATATCCTTTACTAAGGACGTGTACTACAAGTATAACTGCATCAGTACAGCAGGAGATGTTAGCTTACCTTTTCTATTGCAGGTATGTTGACATTTTAGTATTTACATTTTTTTGTTCAATGTAGTAGCATTTTTTCTCTTTGAAAAAAAAAAACAACATTTTTGGCTTGTTTCACTGGGGGTAAGCATAATGGTAAGGTGGCCTCCTACACACAAGTGGACTCCATTCCAATGCCATAACTGTGTCATGTTAGACTTGAAATGTCATTGGTTACAATATTACTTAAATATCATTGTATTAGAGCCAAATGTCAGCTCACTGGGTGCGAGGTCTGGGTCATTGATTTGGTTATTAAAAAAGTAGGAACCACTAAAGTAAACTAAAGTAAAAAGTTGATTTTAAACATTACTGTAAAGCTCCTAAATTTAGGTATCATAATAAAAGCATTCATTTTAAAAACAAAAGTTTTCTTCCTAAAAATTAGCCATGATTTGCCAGAACCTGCATATTTGGGCTTCATCATTTGCTTTACACCATTTTTGCTTTGTTTTTATGTAATTGTTTATTTTGATCATTATGATAGTGATGTCATCACGTCACCATTTTGTTGTCTTGCTTCTTTATGGTGTGAGTCTTTGTGTGGGCACAGCCATGGCGTTTGCTGTTGTTACAGTGGTTATTTTGCTTTGTTTTTCGTCTTTCTTGTTATTTCCCAAAGTTATTTTTTATTTCATTTCACATTCAAGTAGAAATATATATATATTTTTTTTTTATACACCAGCTTTAGTTCTATGGACGCTGGTGTTTTGTGGAGTGGTTACCACCAAATTACTAAAGAGTATGAAGTATAAATGTGTGATGTCATCATTACAACAGCTTAAAAGGACAACTTCAACCATATTGGGTTATCTGAAATTGAATAAAAAATAGAATTAGCAAGTTTTGTTTTTATTCTCCTCATAGAATGACATTTTGACTTAAACTTCGACTATGATTTGAAATTTAGTTTTTTGGTTTGGTGAACAAGCAAACTGATTTTTCAGTTACGAACTAGGCCAGTTTTTGACTGACATTTCTTCTTCTAGTCCCTATTTAAATCCATCTGCTCAAGTACAGTGACGAAGAACATGACAGGTTATGTCATCACAATCCACCTATTAAAGATGGTGGCAACCATTACTCCATGTCTATGTTTTGGACTGGTTTTATTATAATACAAAACTATTTCTAGCAAAGTTTAGGGGTAAACAAAACAAGTCAGAATCAGGGCTTTTATTTTAAACTTTTTTAGTTAACGATTCTAGCATTGGCGTTTGAATTGTTAGTTGTTTGCTTGACTTTTCAGGCCCGGTTCTGTGTAATGGTTATGATTTAGTGCACTCCTTTAACACTTCTGATTCCGAGTCTTAATTCCTTTCTACTTTTGTCCTCTTGTCCTGTTTATTTCTTATTTCATAACAGTCTACAAAAGCAAATCAAAAATAAAACACGAGAAGTAAAACTGCACTAAGCAAGATAACTACACAAATTGAAACGATTCTGATACCACACTTTGGTAAAGAAGAAAATGTTCAAAGTTGTGAACTTGGCTAGACTTCTCAACTGTGATGAGTTTGTTTAAAATTTGAGAGGCGCAAGTTCTGAAAGCATCTCACTATCTAATTGAGAACAGTGACATCTTATACTAATTCTGCTGTAGATGAAGACATAATCTGACAGCGTACTGGCGGCTAGAATGGACTACAAGGGAATGATGTCTTGTCCTGACACCACAACATGATATAAAGCTCACAAATTTAATCAGTTCACTCTGAAGGTGCATTTTTAGGTGGACTAATGGCTTTTTCTTGTATCTGGAAAACAATTTGCACTTCTACTCAAAATAAATGCTCTTCTTTACTACCCTCTAATTCCATTTAGACAGCTGCTGTAGCCTTTGCCTGCATGTAATCTATATTGATAAGGGTTGCGTGAGGGAAGGGCAGAGGAATAGGAAATAAAAGCATTTGTATTTTTTTTCTGAAGATGTTACCAAAATGGAGGCACATAGTGGCACAACAGCTAATGCTGCCACCTTATAGCTCTAGACAACATGGTTTGCTTTCTGGCCCTGTCATGGTATATGTCTCTCTATTATTAAAGGAAATCCTGAGATAAGACTTTTTCAAATAGATAATTTTAGGTCCTGTGAGATGAGACTTTTGCCAAGAGATTTTTTCAAGTCATGCCCTCCGCTCAACCATATTCAACCATGCACACGGCCCTCTCACCTCTCATTCGTGTGAATGCTTTTGTCAGACACAGTTCCTGCTCTCACAGCTCTTATAAATTTTAATGCTTTCCTCACTTTAAGTTCCCAATATAAGAAGACTTATTATGTCCAAATCTTATTGAAGAATTTCATCCTGAAGGGTTAAGGATGAAATGAGTACACGGGCAATCCTAGCACTGAGAAATGATGAAGTCAAACGAATTAATGCGAAAAGTCAATCGGTTACACGGCAAATTGGTTAAATGCATATCAATAGACTATGCTGAAACAGTTGGTGGTGATGGTATGGAAGATGAAAACAACAACTTACAATATCCTGTAGAATATCTACAACCATTAACACCGTCCAGTCTTCCATCACACAAATTACTGTAGAAAGAAGGATATATCGTAATGTTAATGCATAATTTATGTCTGAGCGATGGGCTATGCAATAGGACAAGATTAGTTGTACAGTAATCCCTCCTCGATTGTGGGGGTTGCGTTCCAGAACCCCCCGCGATAGGTGAAATTCTGGGAAGTAGAAACCATATGTTTTTATGGTTATTTTTATATATTTTAAGCCCTTATAAACTCTCCCACACTGTTTATAAATATTCCCCGCACAGTTATACAGCATAAACCCTTTGTATTCTCTTAGATATTAGGTAAGATTCATTGAAATTATGTATGTAAACACACTGTTTATATACAGTAAAACCTAAATATTATTTTAAAGATATTGAGCGTCTCCGATATCACATATGTTATAGACATTACGATAGACAGACCACCAACAATAAATACGTACAATGCAAGAAAAATTGCATACAGTAAATGTGTGTACAGTGACACTAAACATACATACATGTACTAAGCACTGTAAGTAGAAAATTAATTATGGTTACTCACCAACAATGACACGACGACTTGTCCGATAATGATGAATGTAATTTTACTGCACAACAAAGGACAGCATTACAGCCCTTCTAAAAGAGCCACTTCAGGCGATTGTGTAGCACTGCCATTGTTCTTCTTCCGGCAGTCTTCAATCCAAATCCCTAAAGCAGATTCCATCCGGACTACTGCCTTATTACATCCACTTACAACTCGTTTTGTGCCTTGGTTAAAAGGACACTTCAGCCGTAGATCTTATATTCTTTTCCTCCTTTTTAAATAAAAAGAATCATGGACTCATTGATGCCGTAATGGCGTCCTACAGAGGTGTAGCTTTTCCCTTCCTTCAACATATCCAAAACTTTTACCTTTTCGGCAATTGTTAGCATCTTCCGTTGGCGCTTGGGTACAGCCCCCGAAGCAGTAGCAGGAGCAGATCATTTTGGAGACATAACGAAGGGCTTGACTATGCACAAAGATAAACACAAAAGAGCACAAAAGTTAACTCTTTACACAGCGAAACACGTTGATGTTGAATGAGCGAGACGAGACTTCCTGGTTAACGCTGCGGAATCGAATTCGGCGCTCTGTCACTGAGCCAGTCAGCACACAGGAACTTAACTGCATGCTCTGATTGGTTAGCTTCTCAGCCATCTGCCAATAGCGTCCCTTGTATGAAATCAACTGGGCAAACCAACTGAGGAAGCATGTACCGGAAGTAAAAAGACCCATTGGCCGCAGAACCCACGAAGCAGCGAAAAATCTGCGTTATATATTTAGATATACTTACATATAAAATCCGGGACAGAGTGAAGCTGCGAAAGTCAAAGTGCGATATAGCGAGGGATTACTGTATTCAAAATTGGTCGAACAATTCTGACATGTAAAATTTTAACAGGTGACAAGAAAGGTAATGTAGTACATCTCCAGCAGATAACATTAGACACCAAAGGAGATCTTGATATACATTTGTATTAAAACTTTTACAGTTTCCCATTAGAATAGCTTTTGCAAATATAATTAAGAAATCACAGAGAAAATAAGTTTATTTATTAGAGAGGAAGAAACAAAATTCACTCACGGGCAGTTATATGTTGCGATGTCACGATACAGTCCAAATACAAAATTACAATTAAATGTGATATTGACAAAAGTTGAATAAAAAAATTGATTTTACTGAAGTTTTACAATAAAAATGTAAGGTTAAAAAGTATTTGCGTGTTAATTATAAATCCAAACAGGATGAAATCGTATAACGCAACGGACAAATCTAAGGCAACATGTAACATAATTTACTTTCAAAATATTACGTTTTACTATTTTTTAATATGATTACTTACTCGCTGTAATGTAAAACAGTTCGGTCTATTATGCATATGTAACAATTCCCATGAAAATAAAAATCTGCTTAAAAATTGTACATCCGCATGTATATGTCAGTTTTCTCTGGGTGCTTTTGTTTCTTTTCACATCCCAAAGCTGTATATATTAGGATAATTGGGGTTTGTGATTGACCTGGAGTGAGTAAAGATGGGTGCAAGAGGTTCCTTGTGATGGACTGGCATTTCTCGCCTAGTATTGTGAGGTGCACAAAAATCTACCTCATACTTTTAAGGATGCCACAATGGTGTTGGCAAACTGCACCAAAAACAGATTATTTCTGCACAGCAAGACCATATTAGAATTGCTTGTTTGGCTGCTCATAACACAAAAATGTTTTAATTATTTGCTCAAAAAAACATATGGATATCACCATTATTGGCTGCTGATAATGCTTTTCCTATCTTCGTTTAGTGCTGGCGTAATATGGCACAACTACCCATGGCTATGGAATGAGGTTTTTCTCTCTTCTACTCAAATTAGAATCGAAAGTCAACAAGAAATGGTCATGTCCTTGAAAGTCAAGAAAATAATAGTACTCAAGATATCAACTATGAAATCAACAACTGAAGCACCTAGGACCACATCACTGGACACATGACCAAGGAGTCACAGCTAAAAAGAACAATGAGAACAGGGACCAGGAGTTAACTTCCTATGGGGGAATGAGGAAGAACTCTATTATTTGAAGGGTGCTTGTTATGTGACTGTAGTCCTTGAAAAAGCAGAAGAACCTTTGGAAAATGTTGTTGGAACCTTACTAGAGGAAATCCTGTCATTCAGAGGGATTTAACAACTATTGTTGCAAAGAAATTACTCACAATAAATCTTACCTTATTTTAAATGTCTTTGGCTGTTGCACAAGTTCTCTCAGTGGTGGTTGGGGTGCCTCCTGGAGACCACAGTAGTGACAAAACACAAACTCAGACCATCATATGATTTTGAGGCAACTGTGGGCAACAATTACAAGTTCTGAACTGATCGATTTCTTCCCAAGTACCATTGACCTTCAGAGAGATTTGTTGACTCTAGTTGGAGAAAACTAGAGTTTATGGTTTGCTGATTTATTTCTCCCATAATATATTTGTAAATTTTACTTCATTTGCTAAAATATTTCTTAAATTCTTTGTTTTTATTCTGTCAAGACAAAATCTATTTATAATAATAATTATAATAATCTTTACATTTGTATAGAGTTTTTCTCACTACTCAAAGCGCTTTTCATCCACCACTAATGTGTAGCATCCACCTGAACGATGTGACATCAGCCATTTTTGAGCCAGTACACTTAAGAGTTGAAGAAGTGAGAGAAATGGCCAATTAGAAACAGGGGATGATTATGGGGCCAGAATGGCTAGTCTGTGGTGGACAATTTAGCCTGGACTTCAGGATACACCCTACTCTTTACGAAGGATGCCCAGAGATCTTTTATAACCACCAAAAGTGAGGACCTCGACTTTATGTCTCACCTAAAGGACTGCACCACTTTTTCACCACAGTGTCCTCATCACTGCACTGGGGTACTGGGATCCACAAACAGACCACAGGATAAGCGCCCCCTGCTGGCTTCACCAACACCTCTGATACTGGCCAGGCCCAAACATGTTTAGCTTCAGGTGGATTAGCTGTTCTGTGTTTTTTAATCTACTAATGTACATTAAAGCAGTTTTGGATTTCTAGTTCCGATTACCTTAAATTACAAATTTGCTTAAAAACTGAATTTGTTCATAAACTTTGTGTCATTTTTTACGAACAGATGTTACATTGCTTGTGCCTAACACCACTAAGACATCGATGACCCCAGATTCCTTATTTCTTTGGATTCAGCTCAGCCTCTACTTCAGAGTCACACAAACTATAACATAGCTGTTCTTATTAGATTTATCAACAAGGTTTCATAAAATGAGAGCTTAACTGAAAATCAGGTAAACTGATTTGTGTTTTCTATTTAATAAAATTCATTTTATTTGTCATGATGGCCAAGAGTGGAGACTAGTGAGGAGCAAAGTGATTGTAGTTAATTGAATATGTTGTAGCGGTCCAGTGGCGCTAAGATTCACACCGTCAAGATGACGGTGATTTATTTATTTTTATAGAGGATCCCAGGGACGCTCCCAGCCTTGGTCCGCCTGCACACACTCATAAACAGAGACAAAATAAAGCACACTGGGGAATAACAACAATTAAAGAATATAATGAAATTAAATAATATAAATGAAAACAATACCACCCCTGTACCCCTACGGTGATATTACATTAAACACAAAAACACAACTCCACACAGCAAAGTCCATGGAATACCACACCATATTGTTTTGCTTCACAAATAAAACATGCAAAACAAATCATTTCCAGCCACATGAAGAAGATGCAATTGTTGGTCATTTATGTCTGGTGGGAAAAAAAAAAATCACTGGACTCGCTTCCTGTCACATGTAGACATTATATTAAGCCACCAGATATATTCTTGTAGTATGATTCCTGCTTTGCCAGTTATAGACAATCTTAACCATTGCAATCCTAAACATGCTTCAGAGACATGAAGGGCGCATATCCTCTACCTCTTCTTCAAGAATCAAGAAGTAAAAAAGGGCTGCTATAAACATATTAGCATGAATAGGACTTTAGGGAGGAATATTTCTTCTATTCTTTATAGCTAAAAAAAAATCATAAACCCCCATAAACATTTTGGTGAGTTCTACACGTCACAATTGTGAAATAAATTTTAGTGTCAGCGTTGATCTCCAATGAACATGGTGACCTCTCCTGTAAATCAATCAAGACTAACAGCCAAGGTGAAAGCCAAACATTCTCTAGCTTTCATAGGTCTGACATTACGTTCCATTTTAATAACTTCAGAAATGCCAGAAAAAGCAGCAGCCAAGCACCGGAGAGAATGACTTTAGATAGAGTTTTATTTGTCCCAAGGGGAAATTTGACTTTTCCAGTAGATAGATAGATAGATAGATAGATAGATAGATAGATAGATAGATAGAATACACCAGAATGACTTAAAAAGGATGAACATTAAAAAGGAAAAACCTTCTGACTTGACAGCCCCATTCCCAGTGAGGTATTATGTAAAGATATTACTGTTGGTATAAAGGAGCCCCCTAAGTGTTTCTTAACACACTTCTGCTAAATAATTAATTGCCTGAAAGTCCTCAGTGTTGGTGTGTCACAGAGAGGACGTGCAGCATTGTTCATAACGGCACTGTTTTGTTTTAATTCTCTCCTTTGCTACTACATTCAGGGCATCCAGAGTGTGTTCCATAACTGAGCTTGCTCTTAAATTAGTGTGTTGATCTGGTGGGCCATTTTCTTCAAATGATCTTACTAGCCCAGCATAGAAAATCACACTAACCCTCATAGAGTTGTAGAAGGCGTGAAGGATCACTGTTCACATTAAAGGAGTGTAATCTCCTAAGAAAAAATAAACAAAAAAAAGCCAAAACAACCTGCTCTGCCCTTTCTTATACAGTTCCTCTGTGTTATGACACCAGCCTAGCCTGTCGTTAATGTGGACCACCTCGAATAGTGACCAGGCATAGAGGATTTTGGGGCAGTGAAAGTCAGTAACCAGTTCCTTGGTTTTGCTGATGTTAAGTTGCAGACAATTTGTTCTCTTTGCAACAAGAAACAATGTCCTCCACCCGACTCCTATACTCTGTCTCACCCCCCTTATCAATAGACCCCATAAGTGCAGAATCATCTGAGACATGACCTGGTGCTATATTTGTAGTCTGGGATGTACAGAGTGAAGATAGGAGGAGACAGGACTCTTTCTTGCATTGCTCCAGTGTTGCTCACATCTGTATCCGAAACAGGCTTCAAGCCTTACAAACTGCAGTCTTCCTAACAGCTAGTCCATTATCCAGGACACCATAGGCTCAACTACCTGCTTATATCTGAGTTTACCCCTTAACAGGGATGGCTGTAATCAAAAAACTTAATCCTCACAGTACTGCCAGCTTTGTCCAGGTGAGAATAAGCCTTGTGGAACAGACAGATAATTGCATCCTCCACTCTGATGTGTGTCCATTAGGCAAACTGCAGTGGGTCCAGGTGGTCTACCACACTCGTATAGTCTGGGATCAGCCCTACAATGTGCCACTGGTCTGTAGTCATTAGGTGAACAGGGTTCTGTCTTCTTTTGAACAGGAACAATGCAGGATATTTCCCACAGGATCAGCTGTAAGTCGTTTCATATTTCTGAAAGTGTGCAATGGTAGCATCATATCGACGCTCACAATGGGATCACTCCAGATGTGGTGTGTGGGTCTCAGAAACTATTTTTGTATAAAGTAGCAGAGGCCTGCGGTGTAATTATCAAATTTGTGTGCCCTTGAGCTTTTGAACATATACTGTACAAGACTCTCGGTTTTCAAATGAACAAAGGCTTTTATGTCTAGTCAAGGTGGTACTGTGCCAAGTGTATCTTTAAATAACATGTGTGCACAGAAATAGTATGGTTTAAGTAGGCTTTAATCGAGCACATCAGAGACTACTCGCTGAATAATGTGAGCACAGCACAAACATCTCTGATATTCACAATGTGTTATGATGGTCTCAATAATATCATGAGGAGAAAAGTGGACTGGGAGATGCAAAATGTGCACAAGTAACATAGTCAGAAAATAGGCAGAAGTCAGAACTGAGAGGGCAAAGAGATTGAAAAGTCAAAGACTAAATGGCAAAGCAGAAGTCAAAATGCAGGAACAAAAGGATTTAAGATACCTAACACCAGGGGCCTACTTGGGTTAAAATACAGCCAAGTGTTTTTGCAAGATTTGTAAAGAGTACCCCCCAAGAGATAACGAGTGACAGGAAAGCCTCCATATTTGAATGGAGCGTCTCACAAATAATGAAATCAGGACATGAATATAAATGAACTTCAGGCTGAAAAAAAACTTTAAACCATAAAAATAAAATGCTTAACGTAAAATAAAAAAACATGAACAAGATAAAATTATACATACGAAATGTCCTTAAACACTTCACAAGGAAAGTACTGGCACAGAAATGGGTCGTCATCTGCGTGAATAACAGGCTGATACAGCAACAAATTTTTAGGATGCCAACCCCGGCTGTCCACATTTACTTGCAAAAGTCAAACAAAAACAACGCACAATGGCGTTCAAAAAGGAAACAAAAGGCTGACCCGCAAAAATCAGGCGAGTTCAGTCAACACAATTAAAGCAGTTCTGAACAGGCTGTGGAGCTCCTCTCCTTAGGTCGCTTGAACCAGAAGTGGTCACACTTTTATGGCCCAGGTACTGGAAGGGGCGGAGTCAGTTGCCCTCACTGGGCAGTTTCTCTGCACTGTGGAGGAAGAAGATGACAAGATAGTTAGCAGCAGCGCCCCCCCCTCGGCTCGGAGAGGTTGCACATAACTGGGAAGAACTCGGAGGGTGAACCTCTGACACGCACGTGTGACAAATTTATACAAAAAAAATAAAGTGGCACTTAAAGAACGACCGTGATGACCTGTGTTACAATATGGGACACTTGAAATCATTGTTTCCTTTTAAAACAATTTTCTCTTCAGTCCTGTAACTGGTTATAGTTTTTTTTTTTTTTTTAAATGGAGAATTTAGCTTTTCTGTCAGCTACCTTGTAAGGTGTGTTTACTTATAAAGTCCTACTTTATTCTTGTTTCACCACACCACCATTGTGAGGTCCCATAGTCATGGCACAAACATTTGTTGCTAGGAACATAGCATTGGAGGTCATGCAATATTGTGCCATGGATACAATGGTATAAAAGCCGTCACATTGTTATCTGCACCAACCTAGATTCTGGTTAAAACCTTACACTACGTGTAATTACTGCCTTCAAACGTTTTCTCAATTTTCTGATCTTTTTCTATGTTTTGTTTGGCTACCAGCCCTCTCAAATTTCCCTGCTTACCCTCTTTGATTACATTCCTCTCCTGTCCTGGTTTTATTTATTTCTACCTTTGCAGTTTGCCACCTCTGCAGTGCTAGAAGAACAGGCAGAAGCTGTTAGATGTGTCTGTTTAAAGGTAGGGCCTGGTATTCTGAAACATTGTCAACCGAGAAGCTGGGCATTAGTTTTGAGCCATGATCTAAAGGAATGGCATCACAATGCCTCACAACTGCAGAGGAACTGGTTAATTTCCTATCTTGGTATCCCATCTACATCAAGTCGACATGCCTACCCATAATTCCCCAGGGTTTTACTCCCATGTGTCAAAGATGTACCCAACAGGCAGACTGGCAAATTTGGCCCTGTATCACAAAGTACGACTTTGCTCCGTGACAGACTGGCATTTTGTCTGATCGGGTGGCTTGGATAGGCTCGGGGTTCTTGGAAAGAAAATATCCAACATCTTCATTGTTTACATTGAAGTAATAAAGTGTTTACCAAAGGTGCTTGGCATCATATTTCTTATTGTCTTTAGCCAGCAGATATGTCTCATTTTAGCTGAAGAAGGTCTCAGATGTTGTCAGACTGAAATATTATCTGAATTTACGAAAACTAAACAATAGCTTACAAGATCAGTAATGGAACAAATACACCAATACTGTATAATCCATGCACCCATTCAATGAACCATGAAATCCAGTTTTGGGATATTATTACATTAAAGAGGATTGTTTTGTGTCTTGATTATAGTAACACACCTTATAAAACTTTAAGAAGGTAGAACAGTTGTGCCATTTCTGCTGATAGAAAGGAAACTGGAAAAGTTTGTTTTTTTTTTTTTTACTTAAAAGTATTGCACACAGCACTAGGAACATTGTGGAAAAGCTGCTCTCCTAGTTTATTATGACTAGAGCAGTGTGGTGGCATATCAGCCTCATAGTAAGGACTTAAGTGTTCAAATCCAGGAGCAACCCAAGCTTTTTTCCTGGTTAGTCTTCTGTCCAAATACTGAAAATGCTTAGTTCAGGTGGACGACCTGTTCTGAGGTGCTTGTGGTATGGCTGCTGGCTTTTATTGCAACTAGGGACAGTAGGCATAATCTGCCACCATTACACCACCACCAGAAGCTGCCTGGCACTGTGTCTCCATCCCCGTTGCTGCACAGGTCAGGTTTCTAGTGGATGATGAATAGTGAATACAAAGAGGTTTGCAATGCTATTAACAGTTATAGACTACATGCAACAATTTTAATACAATAAAGTTTGATAATGTACAATATGTAACTACTTTTTACCTTTTTAATGTTCCGGTTTCTCACTCAGGCAATGCCGGGTAACTCAACTAGTAATAATAATAATAATAAGTTGCATTTATGGAGCGCCTTTCACAAACCCAATTTTGCTTTACATACAGATGGGAAAAAAAAAAGATCACACAGAAGACAAAAGTTCACCGCAGAGGAAAGTTTTGAGTTGAGATTTAAAGATGGAAAAAGAGGAGCAAACTCAGAGAGACTGAGGAAGAGAGTTCCAGAGTTGAGGGGCCATAGCACTGAAGGACCTGCCTCCTAGGGTGGAGAGTCTGGTGCATGGGACAGTAAGGAGATTACTTCTCGAGGACCTGAGAGAGTGACAAAGAGTTTAAGGACCTAGTAGCTGAGTGAGGTAGAGGGGGGCAAGGTTGTGTAGGGCTTTGAAGGTGAGAAATAGAATCTTGAATTTAATCCTTGATGGAACCGGTAACCAGTGAAGTTGGAAGAGAGCAGGGGAGATGTGAGCAGAACACTTTGTGTGGGTGAGGACTCTGGCTGCGGAGTTCTTAATGTACTGTAGCTTCTGTATAGATTTTGTAGGGAGGCAAATGAAGAGGGAATTACAGTAATCAATACGAGACATTATGAAACAATGAACCATAGTTTGAGTATCAATAAAGGACAAAAATGGACAGAGTCAAGCAATGTTAAGGGAGAATGGTGAAGTATGTCAGTGGCAGTGTGATGCTATGGGGTTGTTATACAGCGGCAGGGACTGGTAGACTACTCGTGGTCAAGGGAAAGCAGAAAAGAGCAAAGTAGAGAGGCATCTTTAATGAAAGCCTGCTCCAGCCACAGTGCTCTGGACTTCAGACAGGGACAAAGGTTGACCTTCCCATAAAGTATATATAACACAGATAAAAGACAGGAGTGGCTAAGGGTCAACTCTGTAAATGTTCTTGAGTTGCCCAGCCAGAGTGCAGCCTTGAACCCAACTGAACATCTCTGGAGAGACCTGAAAAACAACTGCCCACTGACAGTCTCCATCCAACCTGATATGGCTTGAGAGGATCTGCAGAAATTACCCAAATCCACATGTGGAAGTATTGTTGCTTCATATCAAAAGAAGACCATAGTAACACACAAAAGCAACAAATGCAGTATCTCACACACACTATCACAGCTTTTTCAAACAAATTTTCTATGCAGGCAAAGAATTTCTAAATTTCAACAGGAGAAGAGAGGATATGCAGCATTGCTCATAACAGCACTCAGTTTTGTTTTAATTCTCTCCTTTGCTACTACATTCAGGGCATCCAGAGTTTGTCCCATAACTGAGCTTGCTCTTTAGTGTGTTGATTTGGTGGGCCATTTTCTTCTAATGACCTTACTAGCCCAGCATAGAAAATTACACTAACCCTCATAGAGTTGTAGAAGACGTGAAGGATCATTGTACACATAAAGGAGTGTAATCTCCTAAGAAAAAGCAAACAAAAAAAAACAAATCAACCTGCTCTGCCCTTTCTTATACAGTTCCTCTGTGTTATGAGACCAGTCAAGCCTGTCGTTAAAGTGGACCATCTCAAATAGTGACCAGACATAGAGGATTTTGGTGCGATGAAAATCAGTAACCAGTTCCTTGGTTTTGCTGATGTTAACTTGCAGACGATTAATTCTCTTTGCACCAATAAACAATGTCCTCCACCCGACTCCTATACTCTGTCTCACCCCCCTTAGAATAATAATCAATAGACCCCATAAGTGCAGAATCATCTGAGAATTTCTGTCACTGACATGACCTGGTGCTATTTTTGTAGTCTGGGATGTACAGAGTGAAGACAAAAGAAGACAGGACTTTTTCTTGCGTTGCTCCAGATGTTGCTCACATCACATATAGGCATAAATCTGCCACCATTACACAACCACCAGAACCTGCCTGGCACTGTTTCTCCATCCCTGTTGCTGCACAGGTCAGGTTACTAGTGAATGATGAAAAGTGAATACAAAGAGGTTTGCAATGCTAATAACAGTTATAGACTACATGCAACAATTTTAATACAATAAAGTTTGATCATGTACAATATGTAATTACTTTTTACCTTTCTAACGTTCCAGTTTCTCACCCAGGCAATGGCGGGTAACTCAACTAGTAATACACAAAAGCAACAAATGCAGTATCTCACACACACACACGCTCAGCTTTTTCAAACACATTTTCAATGTCGGCAAAGAATTTCTAAATTTCAACATTAGAGCTGGTGCAGTTTACGCCATCAGGAACAATACAAACATTTACACTGTATTGTAATATCATCCTGTATCATACATATGTTTTTATTTTTACATGGAAATTTAATTTCAAACATAGTTTGTACTTTAGTTTAGGTTTTAAAGGCTTTGAATTTGATGCACATCTTTGCTTTGTGATGGACGGCCGGCATTTCAGTCTGGATGGTACGTCCCTCAACTGGAAAAAAGAGCCTTTTTAGGGCACTACATCCCTCAGGACGCTAGATGGCAGTTCCCCTGGATGGAAATGGTTCCCTGGATTCCCGCAGGGCAGCATGGGACATAAAGTCCGGTTCTTCAGCCCTGTTGGGTGCTGTGGGTGCCGCCAGGGGGAGCTCACCAAGAATCAGGGGGATATTATCACAACGTTAACCCAGAAGTACGTAGGAGTCACGAGGACAGAAACCCGCAGTACTTCCGGGGCACCTGAAGAAGGCGTTTGACCCGGAGACGGAATACTTCCAATATAAAGGATTGTGGGAAACCCCAGCAAATTGAGCCGGAGTTGAGTGGTAGGGGACGGAGCTGCTGGGAGTGGAGGATTGTGTTTATTGTTTATTATTGTCTTGATTATTGAGAATTGTGGATTGTGCTGTGCTTTGTGCACCATTATTGAAGAAAATTATTAAAGAATCTTCTTGGTGTTTTACAAGTGTGTCTGGGACGTCTGTCTGGTGGGTTCAACGGAGCAACAGTGACCCCTAGCGTCTAATGCATTTAATTTTTACGTAATGCCGTTTTGTTCCTGTGTTGTCACATTTTCGTTCAGGACATTCAGATCTGTAATATCACTGGTATTTCCTGTATAAATATGGCAGCGCACAGCTTGTCCGTTAATCCTCAGTGGATAAACCTTACAACAAATCTCTAGTGTTAGTTAACTTACTTTCCTCGCATGCCCTACTGTTAGACTTTTCTGTCTTTGGCTTCCATCTTTGTTCTTGCTCTTTGGTTTTGTTTGCTTGAGCTTATTAACTTCCCTCTACTGCATTCCTGGCCTACTCTTTCAGCATGTTGATCCTCTCCTGGCCCTACCTTCTTGCTCACAACCGCCCTTGGGCACTTCAGAAGGGTTCTTGACAATGTATGCTGTTATGAACTTGGAGTTTCAAAGCACAAAGAGGATCTCACAGTTCTCCAAAATACCTATTAGGTGGGGATTTATGATCAAACCCCAGCTAGATATAAGGGCAAACACATGGTCTTTATAAATTAAAAGGTTTATTTTCACAGAAGTGCTCTGATGCACGAAAGAAAATTCCGCTTTGCAAAAAAGGCAAAAAAAAAACGCAATCCAATATGAACAAAGTCTCGATACGAAATCCAAAATGAAGTAAAAAAACAGAGGAAATGATCAAAAATCCATGAGATTGCAATAAGCACAAGGAACAACAAAATCTCAAGAAGTACTGTGGGAAACACTTGTCTTTATAGGGTGTGAGGCAGTCCCTGGCAGTCATGGGCAAGTGGTCCTATCTTTGGGGAACCACTCACAAAACTCCGGACGCATTACAAGGACTTAGAGACAAAAATCAAAAATAAGAAATAAAGTAAGTAATTAACAAAAGTAGCATTAATATACAGTAAATAAATAACACAAAAATGAACAAAAAGAACAGGATTTGAAACCTTGGCAGAAATACAACATATACTGCCTATTAAAAGTATTCACCCCTAAGAAGTTGTCACATGTTATTGTTATACAATGTTGAATCCTAGTGAATTTAATTTGGCTTTTTTGACAAAGATAACAATAACAAACATTTATTTATATAGCACGTTTTCATACAAACAAAGACTCTTTAATGTTAAAATGAAAAGAGATCACTGTAAATTGGTCTAAACGAATTAGAAACATGAAACACAAACTAATTGATCCCATTAGTATTCCTCCCTCTTCAAGTCAGTATTTTGTAAACCAACCATTGGCGACCATGACAGTCTTCAGTCTGTGTCCACAGGTCTGTATTGGCTTTGCCCGTCTGGACTCTTCAATTTTCCCAACATTTTTCAATGATTTCATGTTGCATGCAGTAATAAAAAATGTGATCACTTTCAACAAGTGAGTACTTTTTATAAACACTATTTACTGAAAGGAAAAAAGATTCTGTATCTGAATTAAATACAGAAGAGATGTTTGAGTTCTCTTTAATAACATTGCCTTATAAGAATTTGCCTGGCTAGGAAGAGATTACCACAGTAAAGGATGAGGGATGGTTGCAATGTGGATCTCCATGAGAATAAGAAACCACAGTGTTTCTTAGCCTGCCTGCGTAGGAAGACATGGACTGTCAAGGGATTTGATTTCCTTTACACATGAATGGCTCCCTCTCCGTAAAGAATGAGACAGAGAGGCAGGTAGCGAATACAAATCTCCTGGGAGGGCAGGGGGTAGCACTAGAAAATCCACTGGATTTTCTAAACATGACAGCAGGCAGACAAGAAGTTGACTTAGAGACTTGTTTCTTCTAATGACCACTCAGGGATTGGTGTGCTGCTGTTATAGATTAATTCCATATACAGTAATTTACTGCACAGTTGAATCAAAGAACAGAGAAGTCTGACACTTCAAGAAAATAAAAATATTTACTTCTGAAAGTGTTCCACATCTGCTGTAGTCTGCACAGTGTGCTGTTAATGTTGCGATGACAAGAGTATTCCATTGTAACAAAACCCAACACTGGCGTGGCTGAACAGAAGCCTACCTCCACCATTAGGTATAAGCATGCGGCTTAGAAAACCTCATTACCATCAAACAGCTAAGGATGCCACTGATCGGTAAATAGGCCAAAATAAACCAAATAAAAGTGGAATAGAAATAGATTATGCGATTATGAATAAAATCACTAGGTCCATAAAAACAGTTTTCTGTTATACTTTGGTTTTGCTTCATTTTAATTTAATGGGATTTAACAAAATCATAAAACATGTGGGGAACTGAAAGGCCGACTAGAATTATAAAAAAAAAAAGGGAGCAGGCTTCTCTGTTGCATGGACTGACTGGATTTACCACTTTTGGGGCCAATAAATCAAGAAGTTTAAAACCACCAAATGCATCATGTTTCTGGACACAGTGAGGGAGATGGTGAAGAAGGCAATGGAGAATCTGTGCTGACTATTCAAGACAACAGCAGAATTTAAATGGAAAAGGAATCGGGAGAGGAATTGTAACTGATAAATCCGAAAACCTCTAACCTAGGCTCAATACTTGTGAGAAAAATCATAGTCAAATAAGAGAAGGCAGCCATTTCAAAACCAATAAACACACACGCCAGAGCCAAAGCGTTGATCTTAAATGGTATTCAAAAAGCAGAGGTGGAATTCTCTGACCAGAAATAATTCAAAACAACAAAGGAATTTAAAAAGTTTTAAGGTTTGCATTGAATGCAATCAAGAACAATCAGGAAGGGCACAATGCAACGTTCATACTCTTGACCTGAATTTGTTATGTGCCACTCGCTTCTGGTTGACCCAGCCTAGCAGCCATCCACAAATTCTTCATATATAGGTGCCAGTCATAAAATTAGAATATAATGACAAAGTTGATTTATTTCAGTAATTCCATTCCAAAAGTGAAACTTGTATATTAGATTCATTCATTACACACAGACTGATGTATTTCAAATGTTTATTTCTTTTAATTTTGATGATTATAACTGACAACTAAAGAAAATCCCAAATTCAGTATCTCGGAAAAATAGAATATCAATTAAGACCAATGCAAAAAAAGGATTTTTAGAAATGTTGGCCAACTGAAAGGTATGAACATGAAAAGTATGAGCATGTACAGCACTCAATATTTAGTTGGAGCTCCTTTGGCCTGGATTACTGCAGCAATGCGGCGTGGCATGGAGTCGATCAGTCTGTGGCACTGCTCAGGTGTTATGAGAGCCCATGTTGCTCTGATAGTGGCCTTCAGCTCTTCTGAATTGTTGGGTCTGGTGTATTGCATCTTCCTCTTCACAATACCCTATAGATTTTCTATGGGGTTAAGGTCAGGCGAGTTTGCTGGCCAATCAAGAACAGGGATACCATGTTCCTTAAACTAAGTACTAAGTACTGGTAGCTTTGGCACTGTACGCAGGTGCCAGGTCCTGTTGGAAAATGAAATCTGCATCTCCATAAAGTTTGTCAGCAGCAGGAAGCATGAAGTGCTCTAAAACTTCCTGGTAGATGGCTGCGTTGACCTTGGACCTCAGAAAACACAATGGACCAACACCAGCAGATGACATGGCACCCCAAACCATCACTGACTGTGGAAACTTTACACTGGAACTCAAGCAATGTGGATTCTGTGCCTCTCCTCTCTTCTTCCAGAATCTGGGACCTTGATTTCCAAAGGAAATGCAAAATTTACTTTCATCAGAGAACATAACTTTGAACCACTTAGCAGCAGTCCAGTCGAGACGCTTCTGACGCTGTCTCTTGTTCAAGAGTGGCTTGACACAAGGAATGCGACAGCTGAAACCCATGTCTTGCATACGTCTGTGCGTGGTGGTTCTTGAAGCACTGACTCCAGCTGCAGTCCACTCTTTGTGAATCTCCCCCACAGTTTTGAATGAGTTTTGTTTCACAATCCTCTCCAGGGTGCGGTTATCCCTATTGCTTGTACACTTTTTTCTACCATATCTTGTCCTTCCCTTCGCCTCTCTATTGATGTGCTTGGACACAGAGCTCTGTGAACAGCCAGCCTCTTTAGCAATGACCTTTTGTGTCTTGCCCTCCTTGTGCAAGATGTCAGTGGTCGTCTTTTGGACAACTGTCAAGTCAGCAGTCTTCCCCATGATTGTGTAGCCTACAGAACTAGACTGAGAGACCATTTAAAGGCTTTTGCAGGTGTTTTGAGTTAATTAGCTGATTAGAGTGTGGCACCAGGTGTCTTCAATATTGAACCTTTTCACAATATTCTAATTTTCCGAGATACTGAATTTGGGACTTTCATTAGTTGTCAGTTATAATCATCAAAATTAAAAGAAATAAACATTTGAAATACATCAGTCTGTGTGTAATGAATGAATCTAATATACAAGTTTCACTTTTTGAATGGAATTACTGAAATAAATCAACTTTGTCATGATATTCTAATTTTATGACCGGCACCTGTATATATGTATATATCATATACATATACATATACATATACATATACATATACATATACATATACATATACATATACATATACATACATACACATACATACACACATATAAATTGTAACAAAAGAAGCCAGTTTGTTACTTACAATATGTAGTGGAATTGCAAGGAATGAATTACTTGCATTAGGAAAAAGGCCATTGTCTAGTTTCAGAAAACACACAACAGAGTGTAATGAAGTGAGGCAAGTCCGATTCAAAGAGGACACTGTGCAGAAATAATAGCTGTATTTATTTAAAAGCAACCACAAGAAAATTTTTCTATTTTTCGTCTTCTTTGGGATTATGGGGGCCGTGTTTCCAATTTATTTTCTTCAGACAAATTACATTAATAGTACTTAAAAAACACATTTTTATAAGCAAAAGGAGAATCCATGCAGAGCACCCTCTTAGCACAAGTCCTGACACATTATACGGCCCTTCAGTGGCAGACTTTACTTTTACAATCCTATCCAGTCCTATGATCTCCACTTGTGTCGTCTGACATACCCAGCCGACTTAGTCTATCTAGTCAGCGATTCACCCCACAAAATCATAGTCGTGGCTTGTGTATGCAAAAGAGTTGAAAACCGTCGAGTGTCTACCCAGAAGCACAATCCATATAATGCAGCTATAACAAGTAATGCACACAGGTGTTTTGGGCCCCACAAACAGAAGAGATGCTTGTCTTTCTGATGTCTTGTGTTTTATGTATCATTACATAATATGGGAAAAAAAAGGGATGACATTGCAGCTGAATTCACTGTACCTGTAAACCCTTTGTACAGCATTGGCTCTGTCAAGCACCACGTTACTGGCTGTCACAAAAAAAAAAAAAAAAAAAAGGGTGGGTTTGTGATAACGTTGGAAATGAAACTGCTAGAAAGTTATCAGAGAGTCACCTAAATTTGCAACATGTAGTTGTGTAATCTGACATACCCAGGTAACAAGATCAGCAACTGCAAATGTTAGATTTGACAACCCCTCCGACTAGATGTTGTGTAATGTGCTACTGGCTTTAGATGTTCCAGCAACTCATCGGTTTGGTCCTTAAACAAGTAAAAAACACCTGCTTTGGAAGACATACACCTGTGGGTGAAAAAGCACTTTGGGCTTTTTGTCAATACGCCTTTCCATTATTTTTCCACTTGTGCAGATTTCATTATTTCACTAAAACATTGCTACTTTCTTAACTTAGCAATTGATAGTTTGAAAAGCTTGGATGACAGCCCCATTAAATTCTCTCTGCACAAGAAAAGATCCTTCAGCCTAAATTTTTAGGGTCAGTACTGTCACATGTCCATGATTAGTGAGTATAACAACCTTACCTTGAACATCCGTCTTTATTACCTGAAACACTTCATCAGTTCAACAGTTTAGAGCACGGTCTACCATTGTGCAGTAGTTCCATCTGGTTGCTTCTTTTTGAACAGATTTTAGTGTACGTACCAGGAGCCTTATACTGTATATAAAACATGCTTATGCTTGGAAACATGTAAAAGCTATTTCTTATGGAAAAGTTGGGCTTTACAAAATATGAACTTGGTGTGAAAATTGGCTTAAAGTTACAGCAAATTTTAATCAACCATAAGGCCTGGTGTTGGCATTTTAGAGACTGTAGGTGGTAGGACAATGAAGTAAACTGAAGATCTCTATTCATTCAGTCATATTCTGATGTTCTTGAACTAATTCTATTACAATTACCTAACATGTTCTCTACATGCTGCTTTGTTCAGCGTATAAACACACTCAATGGTAAATGCGCTATTTTCTTTATAAAATGGCTGTGCTGTGTGTTGTATGACATAACTGGCAATAGCAGCACTAGGTCTTTTGGAGCATATCGCCAATGGCAGGCTACACAAAGAGAAAGCTTTCAGGGATCACAGCGATTTTTTGCCTTATGATGGTGACTGGCTTAAAAGCCAGTTTAGACTTCCTAAATGTGCTGAATTGCAGCCTACATTACAGAGACCACCTTGCAAAAAATCACACGACCCTTGTTCCGTTTCAGGTTTTATTAGGTGCTTTCCAGCGTGAACTGGATTTCCATTTGGGAATTTGGCAGTCTTCTCTAAACCCCATCATGCCATCTGTATGGGACAATGTTAATAAGTTGCTATCAAGATACATCCAGTTAAATTACAGTCCAGGTGAACAAGATGATATCAAATGGCAATAAAGCAGATGATATCTGCTTCTCCCAATTTAATCAGTGCAATTGACTGCTCACGGTGTGACGAAGACACCACCACATAATGAATTTACTTTTGTAAACAGAAAGCAGGGACGTGTGGTCAGGGGAGGCAGGTGAGGTCATCATGTAAAGTAAAAAAAAAACTAATAATGATAACATAAAATATATTTGTCTGCTGGTCTGTGCTATAAATTTGTTTTCTGAATGATTCCAACAACTGATCATTTTTACAGTCAAAATTGCTGAACTGGCGCATTTTCTGTTCAAATACAGGGGAGAAACGTGAGGTGCATTAGCGACGAGTATCACCTCAGACTGCGCTGTCCCTCACACATGGGGTTGATGTATGCAACTGGCGCATGCCTGTTGCTGTCTCTCTGTATGTCGCCAATATAATGCTTGCAGACACGTTTATTATACACCCTGACTTTACACAGTCTTTCTAATATTGTTAATGAATGTGTGACATATTTAGTCTTGCTAATCGGACATAAAACCGCAGAGAAAAGGCACAAGGTGAGGCAGACAGTACCATGTCGCACTGAAGGGGGTGCATGTGAGCCCAACAGGTGCTTGTTGCTGCTGTTTTTCTACGTAGAGGCGCCAATAAGTTAGCAATATCAGAAAGTCAAGTGCACTGCAGTGGTCTGTTTATTTTTATTTTTTGCTCCGACTGACTGCCAAAATAAAAGATTAAGATTTTTAAAACTCAAGGAAAATAAGGAGGACTTTTACCAGAAAGTAGCAGAGATTTTCGTGGAGAAGGATAGGCGCATGAACTTCATTTACAAATAAAGGTAAGACCATAAACGGTTTTCAGTTTTATAAAAAAATGTGATCAGACTAGGAGAAAAAAACAATCCAGTATTTAAAAACAAAATTTTGACCTTGGTGGCACGGTGGCACAGAGGTTCGCTTCCTGGGTTCTCCCCGTGTCTGCGTGGGTTTCCTCCCACAGTCCAAAGACATGCAGATTAGGTGCATTGGTGATTCTACATTGTCCCTAGTCTCTGCTTGGTGTGTGTGTGTGTGTGTCTGTGTGTCTGTGTGTGCCCTGCCCGGGGTTTGTTTCCTGCCTTGCGCCCTGTGTTGGCTGGGATTGGCTCCAGCAGACCCCCCGTGACCCTGTAGTTAGGATATAGCGGGTTGGATAATGGATGGATGGATGGATTTTGACCATAATTTTTTTTTGTTTTTCTTGTTATCATTTTGTTGAACAGTCTGTATTAAAATTGATTAAAGCATCAGAAAAATATTTCAATTAAGGTTGAAATCCATTTTTTTTTGTACACCACTCAATGCTTTCATTTGTATTGACTGAGTATGAATTGCGGAATTGCAACTGCAAATTTCGAACACATGGAGGGTGCAGAGCAAATGCGCTCTCTCTCAATGCTATAAATGTAACGTTCTTTCTTAGCCAAATATGCGCCTTACATATGTGTGTGTGTAAAGAATGCTGAGGAGATATGAAACATAACCAGTAGTCATTGTGCCTGACGCCAACTGAATAGTGAATAAGCTATTTGTAAATCTGACTCTGAAGGAGTCAGTGCCTCACCAGCCATGAATCTCACCGCACATCACTGACAGAAAGAACTTTCATTCAATTTATACACGACTAATATGTGATGCCAAATGTGTCTGACTAATGTTATTGTGAGGTGGCACAATTGAATTTATGATTACTTTATCAAAGGGTGGTGTGAGAAGCAGACTTGTGGGTCATGCTTTGTGTGATGGTTGGCTTCTTGATATGCAATTAGGTTTAGTACATTACAAAAAACTTGTATAGTCTCTCATGTAACAGTGGGTAGACATGATCAATGATAGAATGCATTATTGTTTCAATAAGTGTAGATGGCAGTATTTGGACTCGTCGGGCAGCAAAGATTTGCCCCATTGTGATGGCTTGTGCAATACCATACAACATAGCACAGAAACATGGAATACCTCTGCCACCTGAGAATGGCCTGGACCCTGAGCCTCAAGACACCAACTCAAAGGCAATTCCGAGACAGTTGGATGTTGTACGTCAAATGCAAAGAGAGTAACGTATGCATTGCAGCATGACATTTACTTGGTAAAGTGACTTTACTTGTACAGGTATATTCTTACAAGTTCATGAAGAATGTTCTTAATGTGTCATAGTTCTGTGTCAATTCATGCTGTCAACTGGCGGCAGTCTGGGCAACGCACTCCGCTTCTCCCACTCTTGGATTTTTCTTTTATTTGTGACTCGCATAAAGAGACAAGCAAAATAATGGTAATATCAGTTGGTAATATCCCCAGCTTAAACAGACTGTAATTTCATTTTGTGTTCTCCCATGTTTAGCATTAGCACCAGCAAAATTTAAGTACAGAATCTAAGCATGGTTTATTACAGGAGGCCCCAGGTCTTTTTTATTGTACTTCTCATCAGCACAGTATAGTCCCACCATACCATTTCCTAATTTATATTGTAGTTTTATTTCTAGCCTTTTTTTTTTTTGTAAATAACTGACTTTTGCCTGCAAGAAAACATTCTGAAATATCTCACCTTCCGATTCTGATTCTTGTAATTCAGTGTCTCCTTGCCTTGTGTTTATTACTTATCTTCCACTTGTGTCACTTCAACAAGCAAATCGTCTTTGCAGGAATCTCCTCAATACTGAAAATTGTTGGGGTCATCTAGAAATTTCTACATCTTCCTTCAAAGGGTTCACAATTTTATTGCTTCAATCAAAAAATACAGAATAGCATTAATATAAATTTAAAACAGTAATAATCCAGGCTGAGATGCCTGAGGTACTCTCCTGTAGATGACACTGCAGGATGACAGTTGTCCTCTCTGCACTTTTTCTGAATGTCTACATGTATTATTCATATTGCAAAATTAGCCCAATGATTGTAGCAATATTGAAAGCTCACAGTAACCCAGTTTCAGACGTGTTTCACATTTAAAAGTAAACATTTTAATTAGGGAATACGTCTTTCTTCATTTAACAGTTCTCTCTCTTGTATATCTTTTTCAATTATTTTTGTTTTCACTTTACTTAACCTCCTTAGCGTTATGTTTACCCCTGAAAAAAGGAGAATTTTTTTTTTTTTTTTTTTTTTAACAAAAAACATTATTACATGAAATTGAAACATGTAAATATCAAAGCATCAACATAAAAACAGTAGGAAAGGTATATCTAGTGTCCAGTGCTGGAATGATGCAGATTTAGTACATGTCATTCATATGCCAGGCCTTGAAACGGTCTCCAGAACACAGCCCAACGTACCAATCAAGACAGTGGAAGCAGGTTTCTTTGCAGTTTTCTTGTATTTTGTTTCTTTTGCTACCACATGAGGAAAGAATGTCAAAGCCTAATCCACACGATTAATACACATTATTGTAGTCTATCACAGTGCAATGCTTAGCGACTTCCACAATTCCCCTGACATGAACAACTGCTGCATTGTGAACTGTGCTGAGGAGGCTAAGCTCTTTTTTTGTATTTCTACTTGATCACAATAATTTTGCCACACTACTTGCACCATGGTGAACCTTCAAGGAACCAAATTCACCAGGCATATCACGGCAGTTTAGTCGTATAGTGCTGTATGCATTAGTCAAACTATCCTTGTCAATGTCTGATTACCCATTCACTAATGCTTCAGTTTCAGTTTCTTCTAAAACTGAGACTACAGCTTTAAGTTTTGGTTGAAGGCTCTGCCCCACTCATGAATACTGATGGGTTACCATAGAGTGGCAAAATACCTAGATGTTTTCACAATTTTATGCGGCATAATGTTATTTTATCCATTAGCTTGCAGCAGCATACTGCCCAGAGAGTTATTCACACTTAACATTATAAAGCGAATCATTACACGCCACCCCGAGATCGACTCAGGCTTAACTCAGGAAGGTGACATAAGGGACTCCCAATAGGGGACGCCCTGCTACTGCCAGAAGAGGCAACACTGGCATTCATAATCCAGGTAGACTGAAGAAGGACAAGCAATACCTTGCTGTTAGGCTAAATACTTTACAATTTTTTTAAATATAAAAACTTTATAATTTTAAAGTTAATGCAACTAATTTACTAAAGAAACAAATACTGCACAAATTAGTAAATGTCAGTCCTTTCACCAAAGAATAAACTGAAATATATCCAGAACTCCATAGTCCAATTACTCCCTTAAAACATAACTGTACATATTACTTTTATTTTCCAGTTATGCTGGATTCCTGTAACTATTAGAATTCCAATTTAAACTCCTCATACTTGCATACAAAGTAGATGATGGCCTTAACACTTGCTCTCTTTCTGCTCTTCTGCAACATTACATACCAGCTCACTTCCTCAGGTCTTCTGTCACAAGATGTTTCTCTATTCCCCAGGTAAAGTATCTACTGTGGCAGCCGTGCCATTTAGCATTTGTGCTAACAAACTGGGGAAGACTCCTCTTCAAATTTCTTTCAAGTCCAATCCCAAACATATCTATTCATGCAATACTACCACACCTTTAATAAGTTCCAAAAGATTTTCTATACTGCAGTTATTTTGCTCAAACGTTTTTCTATACTGCAGTTATTTTGCTGTTACTGCTTATTTTACCTGTACATTTCTGATGTCACTTGCAAGTTACTTATATTTTATTGTTATGTGTATTACACCATCTCAAATATTCAGTTTTAACCTTTGGTTTTCTTTGTGCGTATTTGTTATTTAATTATGTAAAGTGAACTTGGTTAAGGGATAAGTCCCAATATAAATAAACCTTATTATTATTATTATTATTACTTCTGTTGGAAGTAGTGTTCATGTTAGCGTTGTTGCCAAAAAATCAAACCAAAGTGGAAACCAAGCAGAGAGATTCAACCAGTCAAAAAACACAAGGACTGGGGCACAGAATAATGGAAGCAAGTGCTCTGAACTGAAAGGAAGGAAAAAGTTGGACAGAAGGTAGTTTATCTGTAGAAGAGCTGCTGCATTTTCATTAAAAACCACTGTAAATGCTTAAGTGAGAATTTCCTTTCTACTGTAAAATGGATAGTGGTTGTTTAATTTCTAAAGAATCAACAAAATAGCTGCAAATTCTACGTATTCTCAAAACCAGTAATGAATCATTCACTGTACATGGAAGAGTGTCTGTAGCCAACAAGTGAAGCACAATGGAGATTCCTTGCATGTTTTAACCTGCTCTTTTGCTTTATATTTGCATTTACATAGTTGACTGACACCCTTAACCAAATTGACTTACAACATTTGAAATACATTTTTTTTTCCAATTGGAGTACAGGCAGGTTAGGTGAGTTCTGATTTTTTTTAATATACTTTTTAATCCCAAGGGGGAAATTGTCTTTGTGCACGACCTTTGGGGTTCAGAGCACTGGGTCAGCCATTATACAGCACCCTTAGAGTAATTTTCAGATTAAGGGTCTTGCTTAATTACTCAGAGTAGATCCTTAGCCAAAGAGCCACTACTCTGCCCTTACTTACAGTTACACTTTGTCAGAAACACCCTTAAACAGTATACCACATTGCCTGGTTTCTGTAAATGGAGTTAGTGATCTGGTCAGAATAAACAGAATCCCTAATACTGGGAAGTACAAGCAGATCAATGTGCTACTCAATACTATCAGGAAGGCATCTGATTAGTTCCACTTTTATTCTGCAGCAGTATATTGACTGCAAATATATGTCTGGTCATACAGAATTATATTCAGCAAAAAGAAGAAAAAGAACTTCTGCAGTAAAAAGTAATACACTCCACTGAACCACGAGCTCAACATTACTGAGGCGGTCTGGGATTACTTGGAGAGTAAGAGAGATAAAGTCTAAACGCAGAAGAACTGGGGCAGGTTCTCCAAGACACTTAGAACAACCAGTCAATTTTTTTATTAAAAACTACACCCCAGTGTGATGCAATTTTAAAGTTTTTACTACACTTTATAGTATTATTGGATATTAAGAAACTTCCCATTTCACTGGTTTTGAAAGGATCTCTCTCTCTATTTATATATATATATATACTAGCAAAATATCCGCACTTCGCAGCGGCGAAGTACTACATTAAAATTTTTATTAAGAACAAAATTAAACCTTTTTAAACTGAGGGAAAATATGTCAATAATTATTTGTTAAGGATCTCTTTGTATACCACATTGTCATTTCGGCCCTCCGGTTGTAATATGACCAAGATGTGCGCTGAGCTTACTCTTGAGCATGCAACGTACAGTTGGCCATGTGAACAGTAATCTTGTTTCAAATCTCACAGCTTGGATTGCTGCTGTCATAATCGGTTTGAGTTTCATGGTTTGTTTCAATTACGACAGTATTTGCAGGACTTGTGTTGAAGTGACATTCGGCATCTGTCAAGCGTTGTAAGCATACAACCGGTTTCATCGATAACTTCACATCCAGCTTTTGAGAGTTTAAACATTCATAAACATCAAAGTGTCCACTACTGAAATCGTCACCTGTGAATCTAAGATGTTTAACAGGCATTGGTGGTTGTCGAAAGGTGTAAAATATTTGGCCATTTAAGTACACTTGAAAGCGACAACCGAACAATTCAGCGGCAGCCATCAACTCACATGCAGAACCATAGGTGAAGGGCTTAAGCATTTCACTCTTATAGTGCTCCTGTGTAGTATAATTATCTCCTGTACCGTCATCAGTCCACACCTTGATCCTGTCCCAGTCATTCAATACATAAGACACAATGTTCCTCCGGATATCAAGAGTGAGCCTGATATGGCCGTGCAATATGTAACAAAGAGAATGGAAAAGGCAGGTGCCATCTCCAGGCATGGAAACCACTCAGTAAGTGATAGTTCTTTGATCGATGGTGATCACCTCGATAGACATGGTAATGGGGGTACGGTTGGAATGATAAAGGAAATGGGCACCTCAGCAATGTAAAGTAAGTCTAAAATACCTACACAATAACTATAATCGTAATAAACGAACAATAAAACAGCGGAGAAGCCGTGGATTAAATAAAAAGGCTGTAGTTATCAGCAGGGAGACGTGAATCCCGTGGTGAAGCAAGGAAGGGAATGCAGAGACCAGAGCGACGGACAGCCTTATATAGGCAGGCAGCCAACAACGTGGGAGGCGTTGGGATGGGGGACCTAACGCCGCCTAACACGGTGACCGAGCTGCAGGCTATGGACATATATACTCAGCAGAAAAAGAAACGTCCTCTGACTTTCAACTGTTTTTACTTTCAGTAGACTTAATGTGTAAATAT
>JANRMT010062849.1:6464988-6482927 GCA_026402145.1 Polypterus bichir lapradei
TATATATATATATATATATATATATATATATATATAAGCTAAAGCCTTGGATAATAACCACAACTAAAAGCTTCACTTAAATAAGAGAAATGACTCAACCTTTGCCTTTAGGTTAGCTAAATGGAAAGGTTTTTACATACTGGATTTTAACAAGGGCAGTCCTTGTTTATTACTCACAATGGTAAACACAACTTTCATGGTGCATCTAGCGTAAAGATGAGGCACTATGTAAGGAATTTCAATAATTGATCAAAGCAAAAAATGTGCGTTACACAAAACCTGTAGGGCAAAACAATGATTTAAAAATAAACACAATGATTCTAACGTACTATTTGCAAGAAAAAAATGTTTATTCCTTGTAAACCCCACAGAATAAGAATGCAGCTAAGATTTTTTTTAAAGAAAAGTGCCAAAATGGCAGCAAGAAAACCTGAAAACAAAGAAAAACAGTATTTACCCTCATCACAAAATCAGTGACTAAATATTCCAGCTTCCGCACAAAGCCTCAAGTATCCATGACACTACTATTTCAAAATACTTGTTTTCATATGGTGACAAATACACAGGATGATTCAAAATTCAACACACATTTGGCTGAAGCTAAAAATCATCATTAAAAGGTAACAGAATTAAATGTAGGGATTTGTTTCTCATTAGCCCTCCTCACCCACTGAATAACTTAACACAATAGATGGGGAGTTTTAATACTATTTTAAAGAATGCAAAACATCCAAATCAAAAAAAAAAAAAAAAAATTGAAAATACAACCACCTTTACAGAGTCTACTGCAAGTAATTAAAATAAAAGCTCACTGGCTTTTTTATCTTTCTTTTAAATAAACACAACAAATACAGTAAACATTTCATATATTTCCCTCTTTAGCCAATGTACTTTTTAATACATTTAAATAATTCAGAGAACATTGTTAATATCTTGGCACACAGACTTAAACTATATTCGGCAGTTAAAAAAATACAACCTTTAAGCCAAAAGTCTGACAAAACATAGTATTGAATGATAACTTGGCAGACTGAAAAGCATTCACTTCTAACCTTTGCTATACCAGTTGTATCTAGTTTTGTATTTTTCAAAAACATGCCCCACAGGATGCATGTTTAGCATGTTAAGGAATGAAGAAATACTTGAAAACTAATTTTCAATTGCCAGTAGAAAGCAATACCATTAGAGATTGAGTTTAAATAGCAGTAGACTCTGTAAAACACACTGTATGAAAAGCAGAAGAGGAGCAGAGGGAGAGATACTGAACAAAAGTATCATTGTAAGAAAAACAAATGTCCATTTCCAAGGCACTGTGAAAAAAGGACGTCCAGCAACACAACTGTACTAACATCACAGGGAGATTCAGCATCAAAACACTTTCTATATTTACTTTTTGTCACATCATTTTCTAAATCTAACCCTATTTGGTCCAATAAGGGATTTATTTGAATCTTGAGTAACATTTCAAACAGCTCTGATGAATTCTTTCTCCAACCAGAAACCCCCTAACAATGACCCTTAACCACTGCTAAGGATATGCAATACTGGCACAACACATTTAGTTGTTTTTTTTTTTTTGTTTTTTTAACCATTCTGGCAAAATCATACTGTTTTCCCCCCTAAAAAGAGGAGGGCGCTTCTAACGTCATTTAGGTCAATTGATTTAAAATAAATATTTAAGGGGCTGAAACTGTTCGCGCTTTACACATCTTTAAAGCAGGATGTCTCATGCTGAAACAAACTGTTAAATACAATAAACTGTTTTTTCCCATTCTACTTAGATAACCGTCTTGTTATTAAGAAAGAATGCACAGCCTGCACTAAAGGGTACCATATTTCTAGTAGCAATTGAATTTCAATCATCCTCCAACTATGTAATTAAAAGAAAAAAAGGTAAACTGATGAAGATTACTGACTGACATTCTTTTTAAAATCCAATTAGAGAATATGTCTTCAGAATAATACTGGATTTTCAGGTATCATTTTCTTTACCATGTCTGCTTACCTTTGACACAATCAATAAACATCCAAGAAAAGTTTAGGCATAATTTGCAATATACTCATATTTTTTCCTTAATAAGGAAAAAGAGATAATAATGGGAAGGCAAACTGGGGCACTGAAAAAGAAAAAAAAAACATAAAAAGCAGTGACAAAGCACTGACCAAGAAACCCAGGAAAAATGTGTACAAAGTTCTGTGAGGTTATTTAATAAAAAAAAAAAAAAAAAAAAAAAATTGGGCACCTCTAGCGGTCTTTTTTTCCTTAAACTACAACAAATACAGTCACACAATAACAATGTCTTCTTGCCCAGGGTTGAAAAGAGAAAACAAAATTAAGCTCCCAAAACAAATAAGAAAAAAAAAAATAAAAACAATACTCTTGCATGTAGCCATCACTCGAGATACCCTTCAAACAGGTGGGCATTCACTTCTTTAGGGGCTGGTAAACAGATGCATTGGGATCCAGTGCAGAGGGGCTAGTATCCATGAACTTGGATGAGTAGTGTGGAGCAACAGGGTTCAGATTGCTTGTGTCAGCCGTGTATGTTATGCTTGGCATTACTGCCATTACTTCTGCTATCTTCTGCTTTAGCTCCTTGATCTCCTGGTCTTTTTGAATTATTTGCCCTTCGAAAGAAATATCAAACCAACAATTAGTCAAAAGCAAACCAAGATAAACTGTTAATGAACGACTGAATTACAGGCTACTTCAAAATAAAAAATTAATAGAAACTGTAACAAAATAAACAACACATGTTCTGAAATTAAACCTGACCTAGTAGACCTACCTAGAATACCTTAGTCTATACAAATCTAATGAAGGCTTCTGATGAGAAAGACTTTTTTTTTTTTTTTTTTTTTAATAAATGCAAAGTTCATGGAGATTATGCTCAAGCTTTATAATGCACTGTTGAGGCCTCAACTGGAGTACTATGTGCAGTTTTGGTCTCCAGGCTACAAAAAGGACGTAGCAGTGCTAGAAAAGGTCCACAGAAGAGCAACTAGGCTGATTCCAGGGCTACAGGGGATGAATTATGAGGAAAATTAAAAGAGCTGAGACTAAACAGTTTAAGCAAAAGAAGATTAAGAGGTGACATGATTGAAGTGTTTAAAATTATGAAGGGAATTAGTACAGTGGACCGAGACTGTTATTTTAAAATGAGTTCATCTAGAACATGTGGACATAGTTGGAAACCTGTTAAGGGTAAATTTCGCACAAACATTAGGAGGTTTTTATTTACATAAAGACCAACATACACTTGGAATAAGCTACCAAGTAGTGTGGTACACAGTAAGACTTTAAAGACTTTCAAAACTCAAATTGATGTTTTTTTGGAAGAAATAAGTGGATAGGACTGGCGAGCTTCGTTGGGTTGAATGGCCTGTCCTCGTCTAGATTGTTCTAATTATTTATATTTACAAACTGATCAGCAACAACATTAAAACCACCTGACAAATACTGTGTAGGTCCAACTCGTTACACAAACACAGCTCTGACCCTTCGCGGTATATACTCCACAAGACCTTGGAATGTGTCCAGTGAAATCTGGCACCAAGATGTTAGCTGTAGATGCATTAAGTTCTGTAACTGTGAGGTGGGACCTTTACTGATCAGACTTGTTTTCCTATACATCCCACAGATGCTTGATCAGATTGAGCTCTGGGAAAACTGGATGTCAAGTAAACAACTTCCTGTTCCTTAAACTATTGCAGATCAATTTTTGCAGTGTGGCAGGGCACATTAACCTGCTGAAAGAGACTGCTTCCATCAGGGAATACCTTTGCCATAAAGGGGAGTACATTGTCTGCAACAATCTTTTTGTGGATGGTACGTGTCAAAGTAACATCAGCATGTATTCTAGGGCCCAGGGTTTCCCACCTGAACATTTCCCAGAGTATCACACTGCCTACCCCCCCTCTTGGCTTCTTCGCATAACGCCTCCTGCTGCCATCTCTTCCCCAGAAAAATGCTGCACAATCACCTGGCTGTTTGCTACCCCTCAGCTTGCCTTCTTCCCATAACACATCACGCTGCCATCTCTTCCTCAGGAAAAATATGCACATGCACCCAGCTGCCAACATTATCAAAAATTTATCTGAACAGGCCGCATTCTTACATTGCTCCGCTGTCCCGTTCTTACACTCGCATGCCCATTGTAGGAGCTATTGGCAGTGGACATTGCTCAACATGGGCACTCTGACCAGTCTCTGGCAACACGGCCACATACGTAGCACGCAGTGACACACTGTGTGTTCTAATACAGTGATGCCTTGCTATATTGCGTTTCGACTTTCGCGGCTTCACTCCATCGCGGATTTTAAATGTAAGCATATCTAAATATATATCACAGATTTTTCGCTGGTTCGCGGATTCCTGCGGACAATGGGTCTTTTAATTTATGGTACATGCTTCCTCAGTTTGTTTGCCCAGTTGATTTCATACAAGGGACGCTATTGGTGGATGGCTGAGAAGCTACCCAATCAGAGCACGTATTACGTATTAAATTAAACTCCTCAATGATATACGATATGCTTCCCTTCCGGTGCTTCGCACACTTAAAAGCTCTAACGGCACGTATTGATTTTTGATTGTTTGCTTTTCTCTGCCTCTCTCACTCTCTCTGACATTCTCTGCACCTGACGGAGGGGGTGTGAGCAGAGGGGCTGTTTGCACAGAGGCTGTTTGCTTAGAAGATACCGACGCTCCTCTAAAAAAATGCTGAAAGACTACCTTCACATTGATCCCTTCCTTGCGGCCGCTTTATCGCGGTGCTTCCACTTAAAAGCCCAACAGCTCTATTGAGTTTTGATTGTTTACTTTTCTCTCTCTCTCAGACATTCTCTGCTCCTGACGCGCACTTCTTTGAAGAGGAAGATATGTTTGCATTCTTTTAATTGTGAGAAAGAACTGCCATCTCTGTCTTGTCAAGGAGCACAGTTTAAACTTTTGACTAATGGGTGTTATTTCATGTCTAGAGGGCTCTAATAATGTTAAAAAACATATATAGAAGGTCGTAAACAGGTTTTCTATGCTCTAACTGCGAAAATATTAGATTTATAAATAAAGAATCCTACTTCGCGGAAATTCATTTATCGCGGTAGAGTCTGGAACGGATTAACCGCGATAAACGAGGGTTTAGATAGATAGATAGATAGATAGATAGATACGTTTACTGTACTTTTCTCTCGTGGCCAACATTAAGTTTTTCAGCAACTTATGCTCTCCGCATGCATCAGTGAGCCATGACACAAGACCTTCCATTTTGGAGATACTCTGAACCAGTCATCTACCCACCACAATTTAGCTTTTGTCAGTCTCTCAGATCCTTATGCTTGACCATTTTTCTTGCTTCCAACACATTACCTTCAAGAACTTACTGTTTCTTTTGCTTCACAGAAGCCATTGTGACAAGATAGTCAATTTTATTTACTTCACCTGTCAGTGGTTTTAATATTGTTGCTGATCGCCGTATGTAAATACCAGCTGATGCATATGTAAACAAATGTGTTTAACATGGTTGAGGATCTTTGCTGTAGAATATCTCCCTATGCCATCCAAACTCAGGATGGACTCTAGAATTCCACAAAGAATTTCCACTTGGGATTAATAAAGTATCTATCTATCTACCCGTTATCCAACCTGCTACATCCGAATTACAGGGTCACGGGGGTCTGCTGGAGCCAATCCCAGCCAGTATTGATAATTTTAGGCTATATCTCATTTGTACAGTTTTCTCTGCAAAAAAAGAATGCAGTTCTATATGCAACCCTATAGAATATAAGGAAGTGTAACAATTTTTTCCTCATTTAAAGAAATAGTGCAACTTTTCAATTTAAACACATCACTGCAAACTTTAGCTTATAAATAAATAATTAAAATGCTAAAAGTTCTAATCTCTCTATTATAAAAAAAAATCCTGGAGAGAAACACTAGGGATACGAGACGTGATCTTCACGGAAGACACTAAAGACTCGTGAGATAAAAGAGATTGGCCACGAAGCGTCTCGCAGGGACCTTAAACGGGAGACTTTGTGCCAAGAGATTGACCCAGTACCATCTTGCAGGGACGTAGAAAATGAGATTCTTGCAAGACATGCCCTACTTACAACCAATATCAAATAAGACTACAGGCAGCAAAACACTCAGTCATGCAAAGGCTTTGAGCACATGGAGATCCAGAGCTCTCGGCGCATATAAAGCGTATAAGGTCAACACGTTATAAATGAAACGTAGATGACTAAGCGAAGAAGAAAGCAGTGCGGAGAAAAGAGTCTCAAAAGCGTTGGAGAGGAAAAAAAAAAAGAAAAAAGAAAAAGAATAATCTAGGTGCAAATTCATAAAATAAGGAAAGTAATTATCAGCCTGGAACAAGTGGAACTGAAAAAAAAAGCACGTCCAATCAGACTCAGAATTAAAGGACAGAGTAATAGATAAAGTACAACTTCATAAAGATGTTCACAAACATTGGCGCTATTCACATGCAGAGCAGGTTAGAGATTATGAAAGCAAAGTAATTTGAAATGCTCAAAAAAAAAAAAAAAATGGTGCGATACACATGTGGAGAAAGTTAAAGTATATGAAAGTAGGAAAATTAGAAAGTATGAAAAAAATAAAGATTGCAGTAGCACAAACAAAGAGAAATTATTACTCGGAGAAATAACAAAAAGGCGAATAGAAATTGAATATATGGACATAGGTGATATGTCAGAAATATGTAAATATTGTAAGGCTTTGAAGTCAGAGAATTTCAAAAACGGGGTTTACCTCACATGCATTTATTGGGTTACTGTGCAAAAAAAAATATTAACTGCTGATGATGATGTAGATCGTTTTGTCTGTGCTGAAATTCCAAGCAGAGAAGCCAATCCTGAATTATGGTACAAAGTCATTAAACACATATCTCACTGACCTCATTAAAAAGATTCAGCATATTGGGACTCGAAAGATTCCAAATATAGTTTTTACAGAAGTTCTTAAATAAAAGTGAAACTAATGAAATAGCAACAATTCAAAGAAAAAAAAAAATCTTAAAAGTGTGTATGCGGAAAACAAAAAACGGGGGTTGGCGAGCGAAGAGAGCAGGTGGCGAAGCCCCCTAGTTGTATATAACAATGAATAATAACAAAAGTTAAATCAAACATTTTAAAAACCTTAAGGCGCAGGATGGAAATTTTGTGCGGGGCATATTTGTTTTGCTTGGCTTTAATACAGACTTGCTGGAGTGGCAGTGTTCCCAAACATACTGAACCTGCATTCAGAGACAGACAAAGAGGGCTGGTGGTACAAATACACATTTTTTCATTTTTTTTTAAACTGTTTTAAACAGCTGAGGAATCTATTTTTGTTTTCTGCCATCAAAGAAGGGGTTCTCTATTGATTGGTTCATTCAGATGCTGTCAGTGACGCCTGTGGGGTGTTTAGTGTTGTAGTGTTTATTGTATGTGTATTTTTGCAACGCTGCTCATTTTTGTAAATATTGTTTATGATTGTGAAAAAAAAGATCTTGATTATCTTACAGTGTAACTGGGAGCAACTGTAAGGAAACATCTAAACCTTCAATAATTAAAATACTAGTCAAAACAGCATGAGAACTAACAGCTTTATACATTAAAATGTGAGAATCATGATTAGGCAATTAGACATTATCAAGACACACAGCACTACTAAAATATTCTCCGTATTATTTGTTCAGTCTCCTATTCCTTCATCTCCAGGAAGGCTTTATAGTAAAACTAGGTCCTTGTTTAACACACCTTGTGCAATCTCAAGTTGCCTTTTAGCATCCCCTAGTGCTGAGAAGAGGTCTAGCTTGATTCTGGTCTCTGCACTCAGGCTGTTTTCTAAGTGCTGAGTTTTGTCTTGCATTGCTGAAAGTGCAGACATCAAAACCTCAGTGTCTTTTTCGTTTTCCTTATATTTTCTTAATTCCTAAAAAGAGACAAAAATAAGGTTTAAAAATTTTAATTTTTTAATTCCTTCTGTGTTAATAAAAACTTCAAAAGAAATTCAAACAAGTTTTTCCATAAACAGTCTGTTTAACACCAAATAAAGCATGAGCTAATGTGTGTAACGCATTAAAATGAATTATATGAAAAAATATTAAAATAAAACTTCCATGGGATTATGCTGAACAACTGACTACATCTACATATCACATTTATCCAGTGCACAAATTGGGTATCTATCTTAGAATCATTAGTTGGCTACCTTTATGAAAAATACTATGCTTTAAATCAAATACTCATGCAATTAATGACTCCAGGCTTGTAAGTGATACATACGAGGTGTGGCAGAAAAGTAATGAGACTGGCAACACTGCAAGCGATCTGGCAACGCTGCGCTGTTGTCCTTGATAGAGCACGTGTATCAGTACCCTCCCATAGCTCAGTGCGAGTTTCAAATCCTTCTGTTAACTACGTGATTTTTGTGACTGCTATTAGCAAAGTTGTGTTTTTGGTTGTGCGTCACGCAAAATGGAACAGCGGAATTTGGAGCAACGTTGCCAGAATCGCTAATGAGCAAGATTTCTTTAGTCGTGTGATCACAGGTGATGAATCATGGATTTTTGAAAATGATCCTGAGACCAAGAGGCAAAGTCAGGAGTGGCACACTGCAAACTCTCCTCGACCAAAGAAAGCTCGAATGAGCAAATCGAAGATCAAATCAATGCTGATTTGTTTTTTTGACAAAAGGGGAATTGTCCACAAAGAATTTGTTCCTCCAGGACAAACTGTCAATCAAGTTTTTTATAAAGACGTCCTTGAAAGGCTCAGAAAAAGGGTCATTTGCGTGAGACCAGACATTGCAGACAAATGGATGCTCCATCATGACAACGCCCCATGTCACACTGCCCTCTCCATAGCAGAATTTTTGACCTCAAAAGGCATTCCTGTGGTTCCCCAGCCCCCTTATTCACCTGACCTCAGTCCGTGTGACTTTTTCCTAAACTGAAAAATGTCCTCAAAGGACGTCATTTCGGGACTTTAGAAAACATCCAAAAGAGTGTAATGGACATGCTGAAGACCATACCAAGACTTCCAGCGCTGCTACCAACAGTGGGAACAACGTCTCCATCGGTGTGTAGCTGCCCAAGGGAACTACTTTGAAGGGGATAACATTGATGTTTGAAAAAAAATAAAAACTTTGGTAAATAAAAAATCAGTCTCGTTACTTTTCTGCCACACCTCATAGTATGCATGCATCTTTCTGTGACTACAGAAGCTACTGAGGAATAAAAGATTTATTAAAAAAAAAAAAAAAAACAATTTAAAAACGTGCACTTAAACTCCTTTTTCTGACTTGCAGAAAGTGACATTGCATACCTTAGAAAGCCTTAGAAACCACATTAATCGGCAAGCAACATCTACACTACACTTTTTACAGAATCCAGGGTTCAATGACTAAAATAAAACATTTCTTCTGTCAGTAAAGTGTATGAAATAAATAATTAACAAGCTTACAAGTGGCCTCAAACAAACAAACAAAGTCATTATGCAATAGGAACTAGCACTTTTGGTTTGAACCCTTTACAGATGTCAATGCATAACCAATCACAATACAATTATACTGGAAAAAAGCAGTTTTCAGAAAAAGGGATGTACAGATGTATTATTACTATATTACATCCAAAGCCTAGAATGTACCATTAATTTTTGATTTGAAAGAAATGGCAGAAAGCAGCTTACCTGCACTTTCATTTCAAGTTCCCGGATCTGTTCCTCTTTGACCTTCATATCAATTGTTAATTTTTTGCACTCTGTTTCCAACTCTCTTATGCGACTCCTGAGTGTTTCAGTGCATTCCCCCCTGCAGAAATAATTCACCTGTTTTAAGTATTCCATTATCAAAGATTAGAAAGATTTCCCTTTAAAGAACCGCTTTGGTGAAAAGTCTAATAAATCTAAAATTACACAGTGGCATACATAAACTGACTACGCAGATTATGTACACCTGCCTATCCATGCAATTACCTAATAAGCCAACCAAGTGGCAGCAGCACAATGCATAAAATCATGCAGATACAGATCAGGACCATCAATTAATGTTCACATCAAACACCAGAATGGGGGGGGAAGTGGTCTCAGTGATTCAACCGTGGCAACATTGTTGGTGCCAGATGGGCTGGTTTGAGTATTTCTATAACTGCTAATCTCCTGGAATTTAAAACAGCAACAGTCTCTACAGTTTACTGCAGAATGATGCAAAAAGACAGCGATCTGCAGATGGAAATGCTTTGTTGATGAGAGATGGAGGAGAATGGCCAGACTGCTTTGAGCTAACAAAAAGTTTAAGGTAACTCGGATAAACAATCTGCACAACTATGGTGAGTACAAAAGCATCTCGGAATGCCCAACATGTCGAACCTTGTGGAGGGTGGACTACAACAGGAGACCACCACACTGGGTTTAACTCCTGCCAGCCAAGAACAGAAAGCTGAGGCTGCTATGCTTTCAAGCTCACCAAAACTGGACAGTTGAATATTGCCAGGTCTGATGGATCTCAGTTTCTATTGAGGCACACAGATGGTTGGGTCAGTATTTGGCACCAACAGCAAGAATCCATGTACTCAACCTGCGTGTGTCAACAGTCTAGGCTGGTGAAGTAATGGTGTGGGGAATGCTTTCTTAGCACATTTTGGGTCCGTCAATACCAAACAATCACCACTTGAATGCCACAGCCTTTTCAAGTGTTGCTGCTAACCATGTGCATTGTTTCATGGCTACAATTTATCCATCCTCTAATGGATATTTCCAGCACCATGTCACAAAGCAAAAGTCATCTCAAATTGGTTTCATGAACATGACAATGAGTTCAGTGTTTTTCAGTGGCTTTCCCAGTCACTGGATCTGAAACCACAGGAACACCTTTGGGATGTGGTAAAACCGAAAATATGCAGCATGACTGTGCAGCTGACAAATCTGCAGAAATTGTGTGTTGCAATCATGTCAATATGGACTAGAAACTCAAAGAAATGTTTCCAAAATCTTGAGGAACCCATGCCATAATGAACTGAGGCTGTTTTGAGAGCAAAAAGAGGCCCTAATTAGTATTAGTATAGTGTGCCTAATAATTTACTCAGTTAGTGTATCTCTCTATATTATATAAAAAAAATCTTGGGACAAGACTTTTTTCCGGCGACGAGACGTGATTTTTTGATGAGAGACAAAGACACTTTTGAAGAGAGATCTTTTCAAGAGAGACAGAGAGACACTTTCACATCCCGCAAGACAGGCACGTCATGTTATACTTACAACCTTTGTAAGCAAGTCCCGTGATGCACACGCAGAGCAGGTTAGAGATAACGTTAGTAAGAAAATGAGTGAAAAGATCACATTAGCACAAACAAATGGAAAATATTACTTGGTGAAATAATGGAAAAGCAAAAAGATATTGCATAGTGTTTGAGGACAAAAGGACAGGTGCCGTCCAGGCATTTAAATGTTTGAAGCGCCGCCCAAAATGCCAATCACACGGCATGGTCTCCTTGGGGTGCGTTCAGCCCCTCTCTTCACAATGGCAAACAGCGCTTAGGGGTAGGCAAGTGAGGTGCAGATCACGCAGCAAAACAGCAGCAGAAAGCCAACAGCTGATCGAACCAAGAGGAGTTTTTAAAAAAAAAAAAAATTGTATCCCATTGTATCACCGTTTAAAGCGTTGTTTCAGAGGAACGGTGCAAAGCACAGGTTATTGGCGAGAGAAGCGAGTAGGGGGCAAAGCCCCCTAGTATTTCTTTAAAAAAGAAATCAAACATATGCAGTACAGAAGGAATGATTTGCATAACAAAGCACATAACATGCCAATCTCTTCCTACAAGACCTTAGAAAAAAATCTAAAAACAACCTCTCCAAGCTAGATTAGTTTTAAAAAAAAGCCAACGTATCTCATGGAAAAAAAAGACAATACTACATGTAACTGATTATAAAGCAACATCCTTGAGAAAGGACAATTTATGTTAATGTGCAAACTAGTAACTTCAAATACTGTAAAATTAAAATGAAAACTTAAAATGAAAAGCTACACATACACATTTCCCCAAATTAAATTTAAGGATTAATTACACCAAACAACTTTATGACATACATACAGAGCAGTGGTGAGAAAGATCAGATAGATAAGATAAATAGAAATCTACTTCCTAGAACAACCAACGAGCACCAACTGATGGATGTCATCTTTGCAATACCGTCATTCCTACCCGGTGTTCATAAAAAGTTGGCAAACATGTAGATTTGTTATATTAGTGCAGTTTTTATAATCAATATCTTTTTTTATGGTGTTGTACTTTTATGTTTCTAATGCTGTCAAAACAAGAAGTGCCATAGAATGCCTTACAAACTAACTTGTGGTTAATACACAGTACCTTGTTGCAGCAGCGAGAGCCACAGCACGTGCTGCTGTAGCTTCTTCTACCTTCTTTCTCTTCTTTTCATCCACCAGCTGTTTTTCTGCAATAACACGAGCATCTTGCTCTACTTTCAACTTTTTTTCTAATTGGCTGATGGTCTGCTTATCCTTCTGTTTTGCCTGTACTGCATTGTGTAGTCTGTAGAATGAACAAACACAGTTCTGGTAAACACTGAAAATTCAGAAATAAAAGCTTTTCTCAATGCTCATTTTTATATAAACAATTTTAAGCTCTCACTTGTTCTGTAGAAGTTCATTTTCTTGTCTAAGCTGACCCAGCTCTGACCGGATGCTACGTTCTGTGGTGCCCAGCAAACTAATCTGGCTGCGTAGCTCTTGCTCCACTTGTCTGCTAGCCTGCAGATCTGCCTTTAGCTTCTTTATGTCTTGTTCCAAACTGAAAAAAAACAAAAGAAACAAGACATTACAAAATGCCTTAGTGCCACAACAGAAGCAGAATTTATTTCCATTCAGGTGACTTAATCTTCATTAGGTAATATATTATAGTGTATACATTTTTGTGATGTAAATAAATTACTTCCATTAATCCACATATTTTGCAAATTGCTATTTACCACAGAGTAAGTATATTTTTGGCATGGACTTGAACCTTTTTGCAGGAATTTATCGATAGGACAGTGTGATGCTAAAATATTCCAGGATGTAAGAACCTAAGCACAGGTTTACAAACCTTTTCTTACATTTCCTAAAACATTCAGTGTGATACACAAAACACAGCAAATATAGTTGAGGCTAGTAGGGATAGGATGACTCTTGCTTGTGGCCTTTCACAAGATCTCATTGGAGTGTCAAGACAGTGCTTGATGTTGCTTATTCTAGGAGATAGCTTAAATACAGAGTTCTCATTTTTGCGGTTTATATTTATATTACTACTATTACAGTGTATACCAATAATAAAATCTCTATTACAACACAAAAATGCTAAGACTTAGATGATGAAAAAACAACAAAAATAAGTATCTTTCTAGGAAGAAGAGGGTAGGAACAGTTTAATTTTAAGGCTGAAGTATCCTGCATTTCAAGCTGCATTATCCTGAATCCTAATGGTAAATGAGAAATCATGAGATCATGAATGAGAAATAAAGTTATGTTCCACAGAGATTTACTCAAAATTAAAGATTTCTTCCACAAAAGTTTATAGTTAACCATGCTGACAATATAACCAACTTTACTAAAAAAAAGATAAAGGATTTTTATTGATCAGAAAAAAACACAGTCTCTAGCTCTTCAATATCAAAATTTTTCAAAATCCGCCTCACCAAACCTGGAATCTGTCATGTACTGTATATGCTTTTTTCAATTTGCCACGGGGACTTTAGGGTTATTATGGTCACCATGACCAAAAAAAATGCAGGATAATTGTGAAATCATCTTGATGCCATCTGCATTGAAATATGAAACTTTATTCAAGTTGCTCTTGAAAATGTGCGACCAATTTAGATTTATCAACTTTTTTTTTTAATCCACATTCGCTTTTACATTTTTAGAATGATAGAGGAAAACTGAGTAATTGAAAAAGCCCCCAAGGATACAGAGAGAACATACAAGCTCGGAGACAACTGCAGCGGTAAACTGGGCATCAGCAAATTGCACTTTTTTTTTTTTTTTTCTTCCGACCTGATATCACACTAAGTCACACTTCATATGCTTAAGTTGTTATCTGTAGGAGCAAGGGGGAGAAAATAAAATCAGGTTTGTATTTGAGGGTTCCTCTAGAGTGCCTCTTTCTCATGCATGATTTGGCTCAAAAACTAATCAGCACATCATCATCTCGTGACAGGCTTAAGCTTAGAGTTTGGTATTTTTCCGTCCATCTGTTTTAGTTCTAGAACGTCCTCATAACACAGGACACACAGACACACACACATATACACACATGGCCATCATTGAAACATCAATGTTTTCGGTATCAGGAGACTGAAATTTTTGAAAAAAATCTAAAGCTTTCACTCCTCCCCATAGACGATAGGTTATTGTGGGGGAAGGCGCAAGCAAAAAATATCTTGCACACACACAAAAAAAAATCTACACAGTGTGCTAAGAATGATATGAAAAGGAAATAAAACCAACAAAGTCAATTAATATGAATTAAGGGACTTACTATACAGTACTATACACTGTGTGCACAATTATTAGGCAAGTGAGTATTTTGACCATATCATTTTTAATGCATATATTCCAACTCCAAGCTGTATTAACTTGAATGCTTATTGGATTTAAGCACGTCAGGTGATGTGTATTTGTGTAATGAGGGAGGGTGTGGCCTAAGGAGATCAACACCCTATATCAAGGTGTGCAGAATTATTAGGCAGCTAGTTTTCCTCGGGCAAAATGGGCCAAAAAAGAGATTTAACTGACTCTGAAAAGTCAAAAATTGTAAAAAGTCTTTCAGAGGGATGCAGCACTTTTGGAATTGCTAAGATATTGGTGTGTGATCACAGAACCATCAAACATTTTGTTGCAAATAGTCAACAGGGTTGCAAGAAACGTGTTGAGAACAAAAGACGCAAATTAGCTGCCAAAGATTTGAGAAGAATCAAACGTGAAGCTACCAGGAACCCATTATCCTCCAGTACTTTCATATTCCAGAGCTGCAACCTACCTGGAGTGCCCAGAAGTACAAGGTGTTCAGTGCTCAAAGACATGGCCAAGGTAAGGACGGCTGAAACCCAACCACCACTGAACAAGAAACATAAGTTGAAACGTCAAAACTGGGCCAAGGAATATCTGAAGACAGATTTTTTTCAAAGGTTTTATGGACCGATGAGATGAGAGTGACTCTTGATGGACCAGATGGATGGACCTGTGGATCAGTAATGGGCACAGAGCTCCACTCCAATGTGGAGGTGGGGTACTAGTATGAGCTGGTATTTTTAAAGATGAGCTAGTTGGACCTTTTTGCATTGAAGATGAACTCAAAATCAACTCCCAAACCTACTGCCAGTTTTTCGAAGACACTTTCTTCAAACAGTGATACAGGAAAAAGACCATGATTTTTATGCAGGCCAATGCTCCATCACTTGCATCGAAGTTCTCCACTGCGTGGCCAGCCAGTAAAGGCCTTAAAGATGAAGGAATAATGACATGGCCCCCCTTCCTCATCTGACCTAAACCCTATCGAGAACTTGTGGGCACTTCTTAAACGCTAGATTTACGGTGGAGAAAAACAATACACCTCTCTGAAGAGTGTCTGGGAGGCTGTAGTCACTGCTCCACAAAAAGCTGATCGTCAACAGATCAAGAAACTGACAGACTCCATGAATGGAAAGGCTTATGACTGTTATTGGAAAGAAGGGTGGCTATATTGGTCATTGATTGACTGATTTATTTTTTTTGAAATATCAGAGATGTTTATTTGTAAATTTTGAGGTGTTTGTTTATTATTCTCACTATAACAGATGAAAATAAACAAGTGAGATGGGAAAATTTTCATTTTTCCTTTAGTTGCATAATAAATCTGCACACTAATAGTTGCCTAATAATTGTGCGCACATATGTATTCCCCTGATGATGTTCACACTCACATTTCCGTTGTGAAACATTCAGGTTTCAGGTTTATTAACATTTTGGATTGACTGATAGCACTGTGTTTGTTCCATATTAAAATTAATCCTCAAAAATACAACTTGCCTAATAATTGTGCACACAGTGTACATATGTTTTGAATGCATATATGAATCAGTCTTACATCCAGATCTACTTACGACTGGTCCGTCGGAACCAAACATGGTCATAAGTCAACAACTAAATGTAAGAATGCCCAGGAAAGGTTGGGAAGCCAATTTTGGCCTAGGTAAAAAAAAACTTTTGTATTCCTGAGCTACCAAAAACTGTGAGCCCCAGAGGATTACATTCTATGGGATTTTTTTATTTTGCAGTTTTTAATGTTTCACTCCTGTGTTGCCATCTGCCTTTTTGATGTTGCAAAATTAAATCAGTAACTCTAATAACTGTGCTACAAAAACTTTACTGTATATTGATCCTGTGACCTCAGGTTAGAAAATTTTCTCCAACCCTTTGACACACTGAGATGGCAAGGGCTGGTTTGTGCATTGAAGATGCCGAGGATTATAAACAGTGTGTTCCACCACTCATCTATTTTGTAAACTACCAGTTAAGCTGCTTACCATTGATGGGGCTACTATACTGTATGGCTGCGAGCACTGCAGGAAGTTTAAGCATAACCAAACACAATGTAGATATGTGTGGCACAGTTTAAATTATTTTATTAATGTTTTGTAATTTAAAAGCACAGCAACACTGCTTTACATTTTATGAAAAGGTTTCAGTGCAGGCTGCCACAAAATCAGGTTACGAATCTCTGCAGGAATGAAAAACATTTGCAATCATAAGCCTGCCTGTAGCTTGCACCCCATAAAATGCTTTATGCAAACATACTGTATGACAAAAGCTGCATTTCTCTATTTTCACAGATATTTTGCATTATAATATTGCTATAGAGATGCACACTGCATCGATCAATTAGTGTTACTGCTTTACAGATTTAGAGTCTGGATACAGAATATAGACCTGGGCAAAATCTTTATGTAAAGATTGCATGTTCTTGCTCTGCTTTTCCTCACAAATCTGATATCATGCATGAAAGACAAACTAGCAACTCTAAATGGATGAAATTTAAGTGTTTGCGATGAACTGACAATACCTTCCAGCCTTGGTTTCTGCATTTTATTCCTGTAACTTTTAACAGGACTAAGTATAGTATTTGAGATATGAATAAACATTACTAAATGCACTGTTTTGAATATAAATGCTTATATATGGAGTATGATTTTACACTTGCATAATGTGAAATGTCTTCTTACATTTGAAGCAAACCTCATTAGGACTGGTTTTATGATACTCTGTGCATTTCTATAATATTTTACTTAGGGGGCTTTGCCCCCAGCTCGCTTCGCTCGCCAACCCCCGTGCCTGCGCTATGTGCTAGCCTCTTTGCAGTTCTGTCACTTGTGTAAGGCGATGCGAATGTACAATTTAAATATTGTTATTTTCATGTGAATTGTTACATACAGTTGTGCTTGAAAGTTTCTGAACATTTTAGAATTTTCTATATTTCTGCATAAATATGACCTAAAACATCAGATTTTCACTCAAGTCCTAAAAGTAGATAAAGAGAAACCAGTTAAACAAATGAGACAAAAAATATTATATTTGGTCATTTATTTATTGAAGAAAATGATCGAATCTATACTAATAAAAGGCAAAGCCCTCACTCACTCACTCACTGACTGACTGACTGACTGACTGACTCATCACTAATTCTCCAACTTCCCGTGTGGGTAGAAGGCTGAAATTTGGCAGGCTCATTCCTTACAGCTTACTTACAAAAGTTGGGCAGGTTTCATTTCGAAATTCTACGCATAATGGTCATAACTAGAAGCTATTTTTCTCCATTTACTGTAATGGAGTTCAGCTGGAGGGGCGGAGTTTCGTATGACATCATTACGCCTCTCACGTAATCACGCATTACGTAGAAAGCCAGGAAGAGCTA
>JANRMT010062849.1:6507927-6527188 GCA_026402145.1 Polypterus bichir lapradei
AGCAAGGTCCATATTAATGCAGTTTGCCTAAATGATGGTTCAGTTGGTAAAGATGTCATCACCAAGTTGCACTTGTTTTATTTTCTTTTAATTTGGTCAATACTGTGTAATGCACCTGGGCTTGAAGTCTTGAAGTAATAATGCAACTATCAGTAATAATACTATTTATTTTATTGTTATTTATTAGTTTAAATATTATGCAGTTTAATGATGGTAAAGTTTTTAAAAAAGTCACTTTAACGTGTCAGTGGATAGACATTGTTAATATTAACAGAAAGTCTAGTTGGTTTACAAAAAATATTTACTATTTATTCCTTTTCTAAGACATAGACAGTGCAATACAACTTTTGACAAGCACCTCTGGATATTTTACTAAGTCTAAATGCCTCTTTGGGTAATTGAAAATATGTTGTCAAAATTATAGTTTAAGTTTTTGCAAAATTTGTTCAATAAAAAGGTTCTATATTTTGACTGCATGTGTCATGCAATGTGATTCCTTCTCTTCATTAGTGCCATCCACTTGAAAACTATCAGTTTATGGGGTCATGCAAACCTGTATTAATACTTGTGTGTACATAAAAAATTTTTTTATACAATGTACAATGCTCATGACAGTGGAATAGGCTATTCTTAGCCAGTCTACTGCAGTAATTGCAGTGGAAAATGTGGTTAACATCCACAAAAAAATACCATCGAATACCGTGAAACCGGGATAATTTAGAAAAATACTGTGATATAGAATTTTGGTCATACCGCCCACCCCTACCTGACATACAAATGTATTTGTGGTGCTTTTTTTCCCATCTTTTTTTTGCATAGACAATGCACTGTGTACACAATTATTAGGCAAGTTGTATTTTTGGGATTCATTTAAATATGAAACAAATACAGTGCCATCAGTCAATCCAAAATGTTAATAAACCTGAATGTTATGCAAAGAAAATGTGACTGTGAACATTATCAGGGGAATACATGTATGTGCACAATTATTAAGAAACTATTAGTGTGCAGAATTATTATGCAACTAAATCAAAAACTTACATTTTCCTGATCTCCCTTGTTTATTTTCATCGGTTAAAGTGAGAATAATAAACAAACAACACATAATTTCCAAATAAACATTTCTGACATGGGGAAAAAAAAAAAAATATCAGTGACCAATATAGCCACCCTTCTTTTCAATAACAGCAATAAGCCTTCCATTCATGGAATCTGTTAGTTTGATCTGTTGCCAATCAACTTTTTGTGCAGCAGCAACCACAGCCTCCCAGAACCCTGTTCAGAGAGGTGTAATGTTTTACTTCCCTGTAAATCTCCTGTTTAAAAAAGGGCCCACAAATTCTTAATAGGGTTTAGGTCAGGTGAGGAAGGGGACCATGTCATTATTCTGTCATATTTAAGGCCTTTACTGGCTAGTCACGCAGTGCAGTACTTTGATGCATGTGATGGAGCATTGTCCTGCATAAAAATCATGGTCCTCTTGAAAGATGCTGACTTTTTCCTGTACTACTGCTTGAAGAAAGTGTTTTCTAAAAACTGGCAGTAGGTTTGGGAGTTGAATTTGAGTCCATCTTCAACCCGAAAAGGTCCAACTAGCTCATCTTTAATAATACCAGCCTAGCCTGTTTGGTGCCCTGAGCGAACACCCCTCTGGCTCCGCCCCCTGCGCCCCCCCAGCATTGTAATAAACAATGAAAAAATACAGTGCAATAAAACAAACTATTGGAAATGTAATGTCTAACAGAGACAAAATCAAATTTTACATTTATACAGCACCAAAATATTTTGTTATAGTGTAAAGAATTTTCACTTTAGTACCATCTCCAGTCATCAGTTCACCAGGTCACTAACAACTACATAAACCTTTTCTCTCAGAGCTGCAGTCAGTTTATTATTTCGGGTTAACTTTCCATGCCTACCACTCTCCACTATGCGAGTCATTTGCATTAGTAAGTTAGCACGCAAACATATATATCCATACAAAAAAATTCTTACTAACTCAAATCATTTTATCAACATGTTCAAAATCTCATTGACGATATTTTACTGTTTTAAAGCCTGTAAAGTGCACTCCAATTATGGCGAATTTACTAACCTGTGATAAAGAATAGAGAGAGCACAGGCATTGAGCTGGAGTCAGCTTCACACAGGAGGATTTATTCTTCCTGTTTGCTGTACTCTGCTCTATGCTGCTCGCGCAAGGAGCGCCCATCTAACGATTTCTCGATTTCGCACAACCCAGGAAAAATTAATTGTGACATAATGGGCTTGGATTGACAATATTATGAATGAAATGTGCTTTATTTGGAAGCACCTCGCCCTGCTCCCCTTTCGAAAGGTTGTGTTGTGAGACTTCAGCACAGCAGCAGCAGCAAGCAGGCGCGCCGATGGCCCTCACGCTCACTTCACGCATATATGGGTGTGATAGAATTTAGAAAACATATCGGTACAAATTATAAGTCTATATCATAATGTCTGGTGCTTTTGTGTTTGTTTGTTTGTTTTTAATTTGCGAGCTGGTTATTAGATGCCGCGCAGGCCAGCCAGAGAATCCCCCGCCGCCCTGTCCCTCTCCTCCCTTTTCTGCAAGCAGCAAGCGCACCTTGCAAATGGAGGGTGCCCTTACTCCCCGCAAATGGGCAATAGAAAACCAATCGGTGTCAATGCAATCCCAAAAATGTGCTGGCATGATGTCGGGGCAGCATGGGCGCGCAAAAATAAAAAAAAAAAAAAAATTTTTTGCCGATGCCCAAGATGCCACCCTGGGCAACGGCCCATGTCGCCCATATCAAAAACCGCCACTGCCAATACCCCACCTCCACCTTCCTGGCATCTGAGTCGAAGTGGAGCTCTGTGCCCTTTACTGATCCAGCCACGGGTCCATCCATCTGGTCCATCAAGTGTCACTCTCATCTCATCAGTCCATAAAACCTTTGAAAAATCTGTCTTCAGATACTCCTTGGCCCAGTCTTGATGTTTCAGTTTATGTGTCTTGTTCAGTGGTGGTCGGGTTTCACCTTTCCTTACCTTGGCCATATCTCTGAGCACTGAACACCTTGTACTTCTAGGCACTACAAGTAGGTTGCAGTTCTGGAATATGACAGCACTAGAGGATAATGGGTTCCTGGTTTCTTCGCGTTTGATTCTTCTCAAATCTGTGGCAGTTAATTTGCGTCTTTTTTCTCAACACGTTTCTTACGGCCCTGTTGACTATTTACAACAAAATGTTTGATGGTTCTATGATCACACCCCAATATCTTAGCAATGTGGAAAGTGCTGCATCCCTCTGAAAGCCTTTTTACAATTTTTGACTTTTCAGAGTCAGTTAAATCTCTTTTTTGGCCCATTTTGCTTAGGGAAAAGAAGCTGCCTAATAATTATGCACACCTTGATATTGGGTGTTGGTCTCCTTAAGCCACACCCTCCCTCATTACACAAATACATATCACCTTCATCCATCACGCTATATCCTAACTACAGGGTAATGGGGGGTCTGCTGGAGCCAATCCCAGCCAACACAGGGCGCAAGGCAGGAAACAAACCCTGGGCAGGGCGCCAGCCCACCGCAGGGCTACATATCACCTGATATGCCTAAATCAAATAAGCATTCAAATTTATACAGCTTGGAGATGGAATTTATGCATGAAAATTATGATATGGTCAAAATACTCACTTGCCTAATAATTGTGCACACAGTGTATAAGCGTTGCATATTCCCAATTGTAATGACCCGATACATATCCTGTGCTGTTTTTTTGCACCTTCACAACAGCATCAGAATGTGTGGAAGCGTATTTGAGCCACAGGGATGTGGTGATGCTAAAATGACACCAGTGTATGTGTGTGCTTGTATTCACCTTGCGAGGAGCAGATGCACCGTCCAGAGATTATTTCTGTCTCACGCCAGACACTTACTGGTATCAGTGCATCCCTGGATTGATGGATGTAATCATTAAACATCTATTCTTTTCAGAGATATTGTGGCAAGATGTTCTGAATTTATTTGATGTTTCGGGCAATTCACAACACAGTGAAACCGAATGTTGTTTTCTCACCATGATGATATCTCGCACTGCCACCTTGTGCAATGCCCCAGATTTACATAAAGTATGCTATGAAGTATAAACATGACACAGCTGGAGTAGCAGTAGCGTCCACAGTTGCATGCATCATACCACGTGAAGTATGAAACCGTCCTATGAAAAAGTAAACATCCCCTTACCCTTAACTTGTTGCACCAACTTTTTTCTGCAAAGATAACAACCAAATGTTTCCTATAATTTGGAATTAGACTTCCACATCATTGTTGAGGAACGTCAGACAACTCTTCTTTACACTTTAACTTTGAAACAGTGGTTTGTTAATTACTTGTTTCAAATCCTGTCACTGCACCTCAATTTGTTTTAAGACTGAACATTGATTTAGCCAGTAAGAACAATTTTAACTTCTTCTCAGCCATTCCAATATAGGCATGCTTTTGTTTTTTGTATTACAGTTTTTGTTTCAAGACACAAGCAAAATTCAGCTTCACCTCATGGGTGGATAATCATGAATCCTCCTTAATTGAATTAGTAGTTTCTTTAATTGTGACAAGATGTTTAGGTTCTGAGGAAGAAAAGTGTCAACACACCATGACACTACCACCAACATGTTTGACTGCACATTTAATGGTCTTACTATGAAACTAATTTTCTTTACACTAGCTAGAACTCTACCCATGTCATTCAAAAAGATTAAACTTTTTCTCAGGTCTATACAACATTCTCTCAAAATGCTTGAGGATTATCCAGGCATTTCCTAACAAATAACAGATGAGTATTTATTTTTGTCTTGGTTAGTAGTGGCGTCCCATTGCTACTCTGAAGTGAAGCCATTTTTTGCTAATCCTTTTCCCAATTATGGATTTAACAGCACTGATCTTGATTACATTAAGGGAAACCTGTGGGTTTTTTTTATTTTAGGATTCTTTGTCACATCCTGGATAATTATATACTATACCACTGGTAGCATTTTTTGCAGGGCGACATTCCTGGCAAGATTCACAGCTTTTTCAAGTGTTTCACATTTAGCGATTATGGCTGTCACTGTGGCTTGGTGAAGTCCAGGAGCTACACATATTGATAGAAAAACAATACTAAAGTCAAACAAAATATCTGAAGAGATCAGAAAAATGTGTTGCTAAATATTTGTGCTGGCAACTTGACATTGGGAGTGAAGATCAAAATAAATGGTGTTTATATTAAGCAGGGCCAGCTGTACTCAAGCCTAGTTGTGCTCAATCTGCCAATACTAATTATCCTGTTAACTGGGTTGTTTTAACTACGGGGCAATTCATTTTTCACACAGTGCCAGGTGTTGTCAGACAACATTGTTCATTCAATAAAAGTGTTTTGTCAACTTAAATAAAAACAGTGAAATAAGTGTAATAGACACATTTTCTGACATACTGTATGCTCTTATAACACTTTGTCATTCAGTTGGAATTCATACCATCTTACAAAAGACTTGCATAACCTAGTAAATTCATCACCAGGTAAGAATGAGAGAATCAACTGGCAAGCAATTAAAATACGATGATTTCAACTCTAAATACATAACTACATGGTATGTTTACAACTGGTCAATACTTTGCCTATTTTTTGCTGAAAATGTTAATTAAGCACATGTAATTTACCAAAATTTCTTCTTTTCTCAAAGTAACAGTGAGGCAAGAAAACATCTATTTTAGATCTGTATTATGTCAACTGATTAAAGACCATACCTTTTTTTTTTTTTTAACTTGAAATTGACTCACTTTATGTCTCTCCAAAACTGATGACTTTCTTGAACAAACTTAATATACAGAATGCATATTTACAGTATTAGTGTGGTAAAAGTATCAGTTTTCTATCTGTACTTTAAGTGGGTAGGTAACATTTTTGTAAATATTTACACAATTTGTCATCTGTATTAATCCAGCTGTGAAACTGATGGTAAGCAAAAGTATAGCTTTAAGGAGTCACTACTAAAAATAAGAAAGAAAGAAAAAAAAAAAAAAAAAAAAACACTCTGGGTCTAAACTGAAGTATGCATTTTTTGAAATACAGCTATATCACCAAACTGGATATTTATATCTTGTTATTAACCATAAGTTGTAAGTGTATGGACTTTGGAAAAGGGTCAGCTGGAAGCACAGCCATTTTTTTCTTTTTTAAATCTCGTTCTGGCTATGTGCATGTACCATTTTAGTTACACACGTGGACAAAATTGTTGGTACCCTTCAGTCAATGAAAGAAAAACTCAAAATGGTCACAGAAATAACTTTAATCTGACAAAAGTAATAATAAATAAAAATTCTATGAAATTTAACTAATAAAAGTCAGACATTGCTTTTCAACCATGCTTCAACAGAATTAATAAAAAAAAAAAAAAAAACTCATGAAACAGGCCTGGACAAAAATGATGGTACCCCTAGAAAAGACTGAAAATAATGTGACCAAAGGGACATGTTAATCCAAGGTGTGTCCACTAATTAGCATCACAGGTGTCTACAATCTTGTAATCAGTCAGTGGACCTATATATAGGGCTCCAGGTAGTCACTGTGTTGTTTGGCGACATGGTGTGTACCACACTCAACATGGACCAGAGGAAGCGAAGGAAAGAGTTGTCTCAGGAGATTAGAAAGAAAATTATAGACAAGCATGTCAAAGGTAAAGGCTATAAGATCATCTCGAAGCAGCTTGATGTTCCTGTGACTACAGTTGCACATATTATTCAGAAATTTAAGATCCATGGGACTGTAGCCAACCTCCCTGGACGTGGCCGCAGGAGGAAAATTGATGACAAATCAAAGAGACGGATAATACGAATGGTAACAAAAGAGCCCAGAAATACTTCTAAAGAGATCCAAGGTGAACTTCAAGCTCAAGGAACATCAGTGTCAGATCGCACCATCCGTCGTTGTTTGAGCCAAAGTGGACTTCATGGGAGACGACCAAGGAGGACACCATTGTTGAAAACAAATCATAAAAAAGCCAGACTGGAATTTGCCAAACTACATGTGGACAAGCCACAAAGATTCTGGGAGAATGTCCTATGGACAGATGAGACAAAAATTGAACTTTTTGCCAAGGCACATCAGCTCTATGTTCACAGACGAAAAAATGAAGCATATCAAGAAAAGAACACTGTCCCTTCTGTGAAACATAGAGGAGGCTCTGTTATGTTCTGGGGCTGCTTTGCTGCATCTGGCACAGGGTGTCTTTAATCTGTGCAGGGTACAATGAAATCTCAAGACTATCAAGGGATTCTAGAGAGAAATGTGCTGGCCAGTGTCAGAAAGCTTGGTCTCAGTCGCAGGTCATGGGTCTTGCAACAGGACAATGACCCAAAACACACAGCTAAAAACACCCAAGAATGGCTAAGAGGAAAACATTGGACTATTCTAAAGTGACCTTCTATGAGCCCTGACCTCAATCCTATTGAGCATCTTTGGAAAGAGCTGAAACATGCCGTCTGGAAAAGGCACCCTTCAAGCCTGAGACAACTGGAGCAGTTTGCTCATGAGGAGTGGGCCAAAATACCTGCTGAGAAGTGCAGAAGTCTCATTGACAGTTACAGGAATCGTTTGATTGCAGTGATTAACTCAAAAGGTTGTGCAACAAAATATTAAGTTAGGGGTACCATCATTTTTGTCCAGGCCTGTTTCATGAGTTTATTTTTTTAAATAATTCTGTTGAAGCATGGTTGAAAATCAATGTCTGACTTTCATTGGTTAAATTTCATAGAATTTTTATTTATTATTACTTTTGTCAGATTAAAGTTATTTCTGTGACCATTGTGAGTTTTTCTTTCATTGACTGAAGGGTACCAACAATTTTGTCCACGTGTGTATACTGGTATTTTGTGCTCAGGGTATACAAACACATATTTCGTTTAAGAATTATTTGTGATTTTCTACTACAGAGGGTTTCTAACCTGCACCACTGCCTGCTGCTGCTTACACTAAATCTCTACTTACATTAGTTGCTGTGAAAAGAGAAGTAGGGAAAGGAGAAACTTCCTTCCATTGGAAAAGGTACGGCCAAAATATCCAAAAAATATTTTTAGCTTATTTTTGTTGTTATAAAAATATTTCTGAAATGTTCAAGAGATTTTGTGAAAATAAGAGCTCTGATGCTTCAAAGTCTACATATCTGCTCAGTTTTAAAACTTTTTTTTTCATGGTTGTACCCTATTGAGTGAACTATGGTTCACCCTATTGAGTGAAATTGTACGGCATCTTTGGTATCAATTTTTCGTTCTTTTTTTTTTTTTTTTTTTTTATTTCTGTGTTTCCGTTCTCTGATCTGTTTATTCAGCACAGGGTAGTATGGGGCCTTCTCTTATTTACACTCTGATAGTTGCATATATGTAATGTATATCTACGGTTTTAAATAAGTATTTATTTGATATGCTTTCATCTCCATGTGTGACTACAATGGATCAAAATCAACTTGAGAAAAGACCTACTTTCAGAATCACATCAAGCTGCCTATATTTTTAAAAGGCACCTTTAATATACTGAACTAATGAAACTATTTTACATTACAGATTTAAAACTGAAACTATATATATTTGAGACAGTGACAAACAGTTTTCACAGATGTGGCAACAAAGACAAAATATCCAATACACTATTAATAGAAAAGTTGAAGCAAAACCTACAAAGCATTTCACAAACACCTCATGAAATTTACTATAGACAGACTTATTTTCTTATTTATTAAAAATACATGCAAACACCTGGCACATTTTTGCAATGCAAAGAGTATATTTAAGCCCATGCTAAGATTTACATTCGGTCAATTAAGGGATGTTTGTTTGATTTGTTGAGTAAATCACTGGTGATATACACAAATTTTCCAGTATAGATAAATACAGTACATTAATCAAAATGAAAAATAACTATTTTTCAAATTAAAATTTCAAATGTACCCAAAAAGTTGTTTTATATGTCAGCTATGTTCAAGATTGCTTCATTTATATGTTATTAGGAATCATTTCAGTACTAGCTGGTAAAGGGCACGTAAAACCTAAAATAATGATAAATTAATGATTGCCAGTATCCCAGAATCCTGTGGGATTATACCTCTGAGTGATTATATATCTGGAGTGGTCTTGACAGAACACATGGTTAAAGAAAGTGCAACAAATAACCCAAACTTTTCATGTTCAAAAGTACAAAAGTTTATGAAATAGGTAATTACATTTGTCAGGTGGAACTGAAAATGTTACAATCAGCAGTATTGTATTCAGTTTGAAGGCTCAACATTACAAGTAATTACTATAGCTTATATTCAGCAGCACACATTTTTAAATAATGAAAACCTAATTTGAAAGTTATTTCTGCACAGCTGCACAGATCTAGTTTCAAACTCTAGATCATTATACTGGAAAATATTTCTGAAGCACTAAAATGTTTTTTTCTTCACAAAAATAATAATAATAATAATATAGAATATCTGTAAACTCAATCTGTTAGGTTACAGAAAATAATAAAAACAGCTATTGGGTTCATTGTCATTTTCAAAATAATGTAACAAATGATACATAACTGATCTTGGTTATGGTTGGGTACTGCTCCCTTTAAGACAGTGGGTTTGAACTGCAATTGTATCCATACACCTGTTTTCTCCATTTCAACTTAGGCTTGCAAACTCCCTTCCCAACTGCAAAATATATGCAACTTAGGTTGAATGGCAATTTCAATCTGGCCTAGTATGAGTGTCTGAGAGTTAATTTGCAAGTATGTTCAGAAATTGGACTGGTGTTCAGGGTTAATTTCTGCTAATTTCTGTTAATTCATGAATGTTCTGTTCCCCCACCCCAAAGATACTGAAATAAGTAAAGCAGAAACAGATTCTAGATAGATGGAAGATTAACACAAATCAATGCATGGAGATTTGACCTTTAACATATATTCAACATGTGACAAGATGAAAAGTAAATCAGATTGATACTTGTAATGCCAAATTAATTATTTGATTAGTTATCATTTAATTAAAGACTGGAGATGAACACTACAAAAATAATGGAAAACAGACATTGAAGTCGCTTCTATACTGTAAAGAGTTAAAATAATGAGCTGCCAAAAAAATTTAAAAAAAGAAACTTACCGCACCAGAATGTCAGGCTTGCTGAGCTGGTTATTAGGTATACAATTTTCCATTAAATCCTTATGAGTACTGGGACTCTTGCTAGGGCATTTTTGTTTTTTATCAATTTTGCTGGATGAAGAGGAGGGAATGCTCCCATTGGAAGTGCTGTGACAGCGTGGTGAAGAGTTGCCTACACCACTGGCATTCTTGTAGTTTTTTGATGAGGCTGTGCAATTTTCCTCTTTTAGAAGATTTTCTGTACTTCCTACTAAATCATTGTTTAATCTCTTACTGTTGATATGATTTTCCATATACTCAATTTCTTGTATTTTAGAGTCTACAGACTGTAAAATATTATTATTTATTCCAAGGTTTTGTTTTTTAACCTCTCTGTCCTTTTCTTTTCCCTTTTCTCTATATTCTAGTTCTGGTAATGTTGTTGCCAATTTTTTATTGGCAGGGATTCCCCCATTGTGCTGTGAAACTGCTGTGGAATCCACTTCTAAAATCCCTTTGGCTACTGCAGCTGGAAAAGAACATAAAGAAGATGTCTTAAAATAGATACAAGACAGAAAATTTGATTTAATTATGAATTTCACATTCAGACAAAAATATAAAGTAATGAATAAGCTAGTTAAACAAGCAAGTCTATGATGAAAGCAAGAAACACATAGTAACTATGTATAACACAGAAAAATTCTATTACTTATTTTAAATGTTGTTTAAAGTTGTTCTTTGAAAATTAGTTGTGGGTTGGACATTTACATCTCAGACACAAACTCGCATTGCTCATTTACAATTCTGTACTTAAAACAGAAAATGGTAATATGTAAGTGAATTAACAAAAATTGCCCTTGATACAATCAAAGATCAATAAATTATAAGGCAAAAATAAAATACTAAATACTATGTTTTAGCAGATGGTTGCTTGTGAGAGATCTTGTGTATCAGTATTAACAATGTCAAACAAGTTGCATGGATGACAAAATATTAATCCTAATAAAGAGTCCAGAGAAAAGTTATTGTTTCTAATAGCATGCTCTTGTGAACAATTCAACAAATGTTAACCTTGTGTATTGACTTTGGGTGCTCTTGCAATCAAGGAAAAACTATGCATTTGTGTTGGGGTACCATATAGTAAACCAAAATACTCTCATACACTTCATATAACCCTAGACCACTTATGACATGTACTTACCATTTTACAGCTATTTTTACCACAGCAGTAAAAGAAACAAATTGAGAAAACCATACTGCATTTTACTAAAGAAATACACCTTTACCACGGAAAATCATATGTTTTAGCAGTACAATAAATAAAACACATAGGTAATGATTAAAAGGAATAGATGTACAACATTTATGCAAAAAAAAAAAAAAACAAATTTAAAACATGTAGATATTGATTAAACATGAATTCAAAAGAATTTATCAATTACTGAGCAGATCAGTTTGAAGGCTAACAAGTGAAGTGCTAAAAACTTTAAAATTCTGCCTTTATTTACTATTAAGTGTGAATATTATAAGAATATACTAGGAAAGCGCCTTGTTTAAAAAGTACAGGTAAATCATGCCAAATAAACACTGCTTATCTGAAATAAAATCCAACCTTCTTCTGCTTCTCGCTCCTGTCTCTGTAGCATTTGCTGCTCTGGAGGTAATGCCTGTTGAAGAAGCTGCATATAAAACTCATTCTCTTTCTGTACCTCCTTTTGTTTTCTTAACCGCATTTTGTAGCTGACATAACTTTTGAAACCAAAACCCAGAGTCACAACAGGATAGCCAATGCTTTGGAGGGGGGGAAAAAAAAGAAAAATTAATTTTCTGCTTTATTTTAACATTATTATGAGTTATGGTCACATTTTCTGCACTCTCTAAAATAATTAACCTTACACTTAAACATCTATCAAATGTAAACCTTGCTCCCTCAACCTTAAGAAATAAATATTTTAAGGCTCCAATAAACCTTTAGTATTTGAAATTAGATACATTGCAACAGTATGTCTTAGTAAGAAATGTGAATATGATATATTTATGTTTTGCTGAAAAGCATGAACGTCTTGCAAATGTAAAGGCATTTTTTGTTATTCAATTAAAAGTAATTTATTTTAAACAATCCTACCAAAAAAAAAAAAAAAAAAAAAAAAATCACAGTATTAATACTACATTAATACTTGTAATTGATTAATATAATATCTGCATTTATTCAGCTAACAATGTTTACCAAAATTGTATATAATCCACAAGTAAAAATAATGATTATTTTATATATTATAATAAATAAAGCACTAACAATTAAATAGGTGAAAGGAGAGGACTGAATTGGAAACCCTTTGGATTTTGGTCACTAGATCACAGCATTAAACAAACAGACAAACTTTTTTATTACTTAACTAAAACAATGAAAAGTGGCAATGTTTACTTTCATATAATGCTGGACAATGAAAAGTTTTCTTCCTGAAAACTATGCACCTGCTGATTACAAAAAAAGGTTCCTATAATGTACCATTTTAGAGCAATCAACTATTTTTGTGACTTCCTCCAATATTATGAGCAAAATAATATATACAGTACAACAATCACAACTGGAACATTTGTGATGATGTAAAGGTAATAGAACTACTAAAGGAATTCAGCTCAGACATTCAAAGTAGTGCTGTTTCATTTGTGAATGGGTCAGTCATGCTAAGCAGTCACATTACATTAAAAAGAACTGGCCATTCAGTAAATGTCTGGTTTCAGGCCAGCCAAGCATGGCACCTAAACCACTGTTGACGCAACCAAGATATTTTTGCCTCCTTTTCTTTTTAAAGCTTGGATTGATGAAAAATTTCATGACAGCAATTACTAAGAAATAATTTTGATATTTTTTGAAGGATTTTGGTACATTGATATTTGAGACAGAAGTTTCCAGAAATAAATGATGCCAAAATTAAGAAAGGAATTTTTGCTGGTTCACAAATCAAACGTCATCAATGACTAGCAGTTCAAAGATCAGATAGAAGGGCCAGAGGAAATCACATGAATGGAATTTAAGGAAGCTGTTGAGAATTTTCTTGGCAACTAAACAGCAGCAAATAAAGTGGTTTTAGGGTAAGTGGAATCCATTAATGCTGGCCAGCTATTGTTGGACACTGAAGAGAAGCAATGGATAATTGTGTCCAGTGTAACACAATTAAATATATACTTAAAACATTTTCTAATTCACTGCATAATGCAATTATCTATCACTGTGAGTTCTTTAACCTTCCAAAACAGAAATGTATGTAGTTTCCTTTACATAATACTAACAGACTTCTTTCTCAAGACATAGAATATCTTGCTTGAAAGATTAAAAAACAGTTAAACAGCTGATGCTATTTTCTGGATTTAAAATGTCACGCTTATATTGAGAAAAAAGCTAAACTTACTGCATGGTAGGGGAAAAAAAAACACAACAACATGCAGTCCTTAAAGGGAACCTAGTGTAGTATACAGCACATAACTCACCAGTGTGCAGCAAAAGGACGACACAAGTCGACATGAAAATTTTTCAGATCTTTAAATCTGATTGCAGCTTCTATATAAACAAACAATATCCACAGAGATACTGTAGGTAAACAAACTCCCCGCTCTGTGAATGCAAAAGAAAGCAAACAAGGTTTTTCAAGAGGTAAACAGTTAGTTTTACTGAGCATTGTAAATTCTGAAAATTTCTTTTTATGCATTATGGACTATGTTGAATATTGAGTAAGTTTGTAAAATCCCATTAGAGCTTTGGGATACAACAAAAACATACTAAAGAATGTCAATAAATACTTCTTTCAAGAATACTTTAGTAAGAAAATGAGATATCATAACCTTACCAGAGCTAAGCCTGGTACTACCCTGACTCTATATTCTTGCAAATCCTCTGAATTGTAATAAGCTGGTAAAGATAATGCAGAAGGAAGAAAAAATACACTCACACAAAAGTATGTGCAGTATAAGGAAATATTAAAAAAAAAAAAAACCTTATGTGGATTGGAGTTGGCAAAGCATCTATTTTATTGAACTTTCAAAATCCTGACATTCAATATTACTTTTCTTCACATTGCAGAATGGAACAAGTTTCAGAACCAATATCTGAGACTCAGACATTTTGTGATATACTGTACTAAAGCATCTCTCATAAACTACATTTTTCCACTAGAATGACAATCAGTCTCACCTGAAACAGACTATTTTTGCACTCAAAAACAGTAGAATTAGCCTCCCGAATTCCACTTCAAGAGAACCTTAATCCTCAGTGTTAATGCAGATAGTTCAGTAGTCAAGTCTTAATTTATTTATGATGGTAGGCCAATTCCACACTCTCATTAATTAGAGCTGGAACTTGTCACTTAATAATTGTTTACTTATTGCTTATCTTTGACATCCAAGAATGTATTAGCATGGTAGCAAGGACTTAGAAATTCTAAAATAATTTTTCAAAATTAAATATTTTTCACACTTGTATTTCTAATGTACCTAGTACAAGTTTTGAAAATTCTCTGTAACCTCTTTACTTTTAACATAAGAAGAAAGGCACTGAAAGGAAATTAAAAGGTACTTGAACTAGGTTCTATCTATGTCCAGTACCATGTAGGCTGTACAAGTTGGAATTTCATCACTTTAAAAAAAAATGTACTTATTCATTATCCAAAATGTCTTATTATAGTTCAGGGGTACAGGAAGAGTCCTGTAGTAACTGAACATGTGCATCGCCTGTATGTGCAAAGAAAACCAGAGGATATGTGAAGGCCACAAAAAGACAGGGTCTTGAACAAAATTTGAACCCCAGACCTAGGGGTTATGGTCATCATAATCACCAAGCTATGATTTTAAAAACTCATTTACCAACAATTATATAAATGTGGGATATTGAAGTAAAACAATAATAATGTAAAACATTGGTTATAACTGTAAATACAACATATCATTGCACACTGGCACAATTCCAAAGTGATTCAAAGCAGGTTAAACTGTACAAAAGCCCAAATAATGTGATTAACATTTGGCCTTGCAATCTAAGTGTTGTTTAGACTTTACTTCCAGAAATAAAAATACCATAGAGGTTAACATTGGGGTATATCCGAGAAGAGACTTGCAAATGGTTCGTGAGGAAAAGCAGGAAGACATCATAGTGTCCTTTACGCTAAATAAAAAATACGCTTCTTTATGCATTTAATTAAATAAATTAATAAAATAAAAAGCCTTGTGGCTTTTAATGCTGGTAGCATCTCAGAAAATGTTTTTTGATGCATTAAGAAGCGTTGGCACCAGTGTACAGGTAAACTGCCAGGCTGTTTAATTTTCATAGTGAAATGTTTTAAGGTAAAGAAATTATGCTGATATAGTAGTATTCTACAATGTTTCAGAACATAAAATTTCACAAAAATACAATAACTTGCATTTACATTCTTATTGCTTCTTTAGCACAAAGTCTTACGATTTATCTATTCTGCTTAACTTTTTTAATTATGGGATATGGGTAAGCTGATTTTTAAAATGCTTAGGACCTGAAACCTTATACTAAAGTATTACCCTTTCATGCAATTTTAAACCCTGCATGAACTATTTCACCAAAAGAAAAAATTACAAAACAAAAAACATTCACATCTATATTAAGTCAGAAAAGGCAGGTTTAATCATTTGGAAAGAAGTTATTTCAAACACATACTTTGCTAGTTCTTTTAATGAATTGGCAGGTGAAAGCTGTGTTATCACATACAATATTTTGTTTGCACTGTGTATTTTCTTTCTGGTCTGTGGTCGTACTTATTGACCCTAATACTGATTTTTCTGTTTTTGATAAAACTGACTGTATGGCAGAAGGACAGATATCAAAGTTCAAGCAAACTGTCAACAAACTCAATGTAGGTGAAATAAGTTGTTATTCTTTTTAAAATATGCTTGCACTTTACATAATCTGCATAGTATACTAAAGCAATTCTGATGATGTTATGTTTTAATGATATTAAGAGGACCACCTTTGACATGGGACAAGTTCATTGACATCTCCAGATTTCAAATAATTGCAAAAAAAATCTTCAAAATTACAATCGTGTTTCTTCTATAAAAATGTAATTAATTAAGACATACACAATATGAGCAGACTGCTGGTATTTCTCATGGAAAATGTTGGAACTATCAAGAGAATCAAACTTTAATCCTAAATTACAGTTGTAAAAATACAGAGTATACTATGCATGTAATATATCGTGACATCAGACTAGCAGGAAAAGAAAAGTCAAACTCTATAAGGGAAAGGATAATAGTACTGCAATATAAATCCAAGTGCTTAGTTACAATATTTAACTTTGTGACTGAAAATATGAAGACTTAAAGATGGTTTAGGATAATAAAAGGCAAAGTAATGTTCTTACCTGTGTGCCAGACATACTGTACCCAGACATATGTACTAGCAGCAAAGAATAACCACTGGACTGGTATAAACAGTAGGCAAATTATGTCTGATGTGAATGCTACACAAACAAAAAACACTGAAAATGCCTGAAAAAAAAAAAAAAAAAAAAAAGAAAGAAAACAATAAACTGGTGTTTCATTGTGTCATTTATAAATTCATTTCATTGCTAAGTGAATTGTTACCATTTTTCCCCATATACTATGAAGTTGGCATACCCTATTCAATTACAAAATTTCAAGATGTAGCTGTTTAAGTGGTTAAAACAAACTTCACACATTAATCTGACTGACTTCATCTGGTATGTTATGAGCTCTTGTCTGCTAGTAAGTTTTGCACTACTGTTAACTCTAACGTAAATAGAACTGAAATGGTCAACATTTATTACAAATTATATTTTAAAATCAATTCCTTCCTGTACAGTAAAGGAGGATGTATTCCCTTGAAAGCTCCATAAACAGCTACCATGCCATTAACAAATAAAATGGAATTCAAAAGACAGAGCTAAAATCAAACTACACTTACTTTTTTGAACAGAGATACATCTTGATTTGCTTTTAATGAAGTAAGCATGGAGACAATAATGTAATTTATTAGTGTATTAATTATGTTATGCAAACAATAATAGGGAAGAGTTCAAACAATGACTTAACATAAACAGTAAAAGGTTTCATTCTTGTATTAGAAAATTTAACACAACATGTCCATACTAATTTAATTGAATTACTGTGGTAATTCAAAATAAGTCCTGCATCTTCTGGTCATGTAACAATGCTAATTTTTTTTTACATCATCTGTTCACAATGCATGATGAAAGAAACTACCCAGGGAAAATTCAAAGTAGCATTCGCACAATTCAAGTATAAAATACAGCAAAAGATCATTAACACATGATTAGTAGGAAACCAACTTTGAAGAGCCTAAACAAGGAAAGATAAACTGATCATAAGTACTGTGAGATTGACATTATGAAGTACATGACCTAACCATTTCTGATTTTAAATCTTTTTTATACACTGATCCACTTCTTAAAATGAGAAATATCTGTCAAAGATCTAACTACTGTATCTCTTATTTTAAAACAAGTATGACACTGAAACTCCCAATTACGACAGGAAAATATGCCTCTAAATAGAAGAGGCTTCCACCCATAGATTGCAAAAATCAATTTAATAGGCTGTAGTTTAAAAATATTGTCTTTATTCATTAAAATGTACACAGGCGTGCCCAGAATTGTACCTGGAAATTTATGAGTCAAGTAAATATTTGGACAAAACTAAATCAAGAATTCAATGAAGTCAACACTCCAGGTCAAAACTTATACAAAACAAACAAACATATTGCCAATAAAGCAAGTTAATTGTTATTTATAATTAAAAATTGGTGATCCTCACTTTTGATATAACTGGGTCCACCCCGTATTAATGACAACAGCCTCCAAAGCTACTCTGTCCTGTGCAAAGACTCTAGTAAGCAAAACCCAGTCCACTTAGGATTCAGCATTCACTACTGACAGTCATCCTTACTTACAACATACTGTCATGTATGTACGTGTACCAATCAAATGACACCCAGGTAATGAAAAGTGAAGGCCTGGATTGATCAGTTAGGGACTTTGGTTGAATTTTAAAATGGGGGCTGCTCTTTATCATAGCTAATAAAAAACTAAGTCCACATAACACGAACAGATGACAACATGGACTTTCTTATCATAAGTAATGTGACACAAAACAAGAAAGCTAAGCACTCTAGTGATAGTTATTTAACTTCTGCATAGCTTTTAGGGTCCTACTATCCTTAACTGGGATGAAAAGTCCTTGTAAGAATACTATCAAAAAGAAACTTGCCAGGTCAACCTCACATATGTAAATGAACAAATCCTATTCAATTCCTGGAATGATTGTACTTTACAATTTTGAACACAAAGAACTTTTGAGATTAGTACCTGGCTATCACCATGGTGGAATTTAATGTAGCATTACCAGTTTGTTGTTTAAGAATTTTTCTTTTAATTGGCTGGGAAATTGATGTGTTCTCAGCTGAACAGAAAACACCAACTAATTTCATCAAATAACACTGAAACACTCTTACACAGCTATTCAAATTTTCATTTCACCATTTAAAACAGTTCATATAGGTCAAATATAATACATACCAGTCCCTGGTATCTGAAGGAATCATAAACACTTCTGATAAACAACCAGAATGGCCACAGGTATTCAAACCTGAATTCTAGAACAAAGTCTGCCAGCAGCACCAAGGCCCAAACAACGAGAAACTTAAGGTAGAGGAAAGTGCTGTATAAAAAAAAAAAAAAAAAAAAACACCTTTAACCAAATCAGTTAAATCAAAGACAGCTTTTCAATTTAAAACAGTTGTTAATCTCTGTGATCTTCTACTAGTAGAGCTAATGGAGACCACGGTGCAGCAATTATTTGGCATTAGGCAAAACATTACATACAGAGTCACTAAAAACAAACAAATTAAATAATGTTAAGTGCACAAGTTTAAAAAAAAAAAAAATAGCACTTGAGTATTTATGTTTGCAGAATATCCTTATTTACGTAGTAATATATCATTGTTAAAATATATATATGTGGTTTTATAAAATAACATTCTCAAGCCCATTTTATTAGATTCAGGGTCATAAAAACAAACAGGAGAAAAATAGCTAATTAATCTAACCTATAAGTTTTTGGTGTTGTAAGATAATTTTGG
>JANRMT010062849.1:6546771-6564241 GCA_026402145.1 Polypterus bichir lapradei
TATATATATATATATATAAGCAACACTCATGACAATGACAAAACAATTACATTGTCAATCATGCTACGTTATTATTAAAATGTTTCCTTTTCTTTTTACTTCTCCGCTGCGAAGCGTGGGTATTCTGCTAGTTTAACAAATATGGCGAAGACACATATATGATTGTGACAGGGGGTCACCAGCCATTAGCCATTTCTAACGACAGCGGCACAAGGACAGCTACAAAGCTGCTCTGCTGTGACTGATTAACAATAAACCAAGGGCAATGCAATCAGTTTTCCAGGATCAGGCTTACTGTGTAACATGCTTTTGCACAACGTTCAGAACATTTAAAACCAGGCTTTGGCCTGCTCTTCTTGCAATCTCCTGGTATGCCACAGCAGTGATTCCGAGCTGCTGGTGTTCTTCTAATCTGAAGATGGGAGCTAAAACAGGATGATTGCCCCCATGTCACGGCTCCTACCTCATGTACTTGACTACTAAAGTAATAGCTCCTTATTTTGAATGAAGTCTTGAGACTGTACCTACCTTCTGTATACAATAATAAAGTACCTGGATTTTCATTGGAAACCTGGACTCACCTTCCTGTCTCTTGTGCAATTCTGTGACCCAAGCTTGACAATATCTGTATATAAACACAGCATTTTGTACAGTTCCCGAGACTCGGCTAAAGTGTAGACAGGGCATTAAGTATTTTTTGCATCACTTTATTATCTTAGCTGGCTATTTTTGGACAAAAAAAAAATATTGTGTTATACTGAAATTGACATTTTGTTAAAATGAAATTCGTTAAACATGAAGTTGTATCAATGTTTGTATGGTCCAGCCAAAAGTATTCATTATTCTGAAAATTCCATTACTTTGGTATTCACTATAACAGGATTTGACCTGTATACACACACACACACACACACACACACACACACACACACACACAGAGTCCATACAAAGTCACAGATACATACATATTATATACTTACATTTTATACAAAGAATTATAGAGTGCCTATTCAATTTTACTACCGTACTTTTGTCTTTGCCAAAATATTGTATTATGGTTCCTTGTGCTAACTCACAATTTTTTTCAGACCTTACTTTCAGTTATGTCTTCAAGAACAAAAAACCAATGACAAGACAGTTTCAAGGTCTAATTCTAATTATATGGTGGCTTCACGATAAATATTCTAGATAAAAACATTGCAACTTAATTTTTTTTCATTAGGCTAACAAGATATGAATCAGCATAATGACTAAAATGCAAAACTTATCTCAGAGACATGTTAGTTTGTAAATAGTACTTAAACAACACATTAATGCCTAGCAGTAAGGAGACCTGGGTTCGCTTCCTGGGTCCTCCCTGTGTGATGTTTGCATGTTCTCCCCGTGTCTGCATGGATTTCCTCGGGGTGCTCCGGTGGTCTGCCACAGTCCGGAGACATGCAGGTTTAGGTGCATTGGCGATCCTAAATTGTCCTTAGTGTGTGCTTGGTGTGTGTGTGCCCTGCCCGGGATTTGTTCCTGCTTTGCGCCCTGTGCTGGTAGAGATTGGCTCCAGCAGACCCCCGTGACCCTGTGTTAGGTTATAGCGGGTTGGAGAATGACTGACTGAGAACACATTAATATTTACAGTATTTTAAAAACAAGTTCTCTGGATGTTCAAAACTATATCTCCTATGATCTGATAGACGTTCTACATAGTAGTAATAGCATTAAACATTCACAGTTTAAGATGGTATCAACTAAAGATTTTAAATAATGGCAAATTAAAGTACTAACTATATTCTCCTTTTTAGCATATATTTTACACAGTATTGAATGCCCTGGCTTAGAAGGGTTTGGAAGGAGACTTTTGAAAATCTATTTAAAGCATCTTACTATGGATCACGGATTATATTATAAAAAATTTTAAATATGTATGTAAAAGACAGTACATTATCCTCTTTAATAAAACCCTTGTGTGCGTCCAGTGTCCATGTGTGTCTTTTGGTGAAGTGCGCATACGCGGGGCCACACAGCACGTGTTCAGTCTCTTCCTGTGCATTCCCTGTGCAGAGATACACACACAGGCACGTGCGAGTCACGCACACACACACAGGCGCGCACGTCACACACACAGGCGCGCACAGTCCGTGTGTGTGTCTTCTGGAGAAGTGCGCATGCGCGGGGCCACACAGCACGTGTTCAGTCTCTTCCTGTGCATTCCCTGTGCAGAGAGAGACGGACACACACACAGGCGCGTGCGAGTCACACACACACAGGCGCGAACGAATCACACACACACACACAGGTGCGCGCGAGTCACACACACACATACAGGTGCGCGCGAGTCACACACACACACACACAGGCGCGCGCGCGTCACACACACACACATACACACACGAGTCACACACACGCACACGCGAGACAAACAGGCACACGCGACCGACCGACCGACAGACAGACACACACAGGTGAGAGACAGACAGACACACACACAAACACACAGGCGTGCGCTTAACAGACACACACGCGAGAGACACACACAAAGGCGCGCAAGAGAGAGACACACACACAGGCACGCGCGTGCATTGTTGCAATGTTACTTTTTTTGGTTGTTTATTAAATTACAGATTTTTCAAATGTTCATTTTTTCCCCTGTGCTTAAAACTCATTAAAAAAGAGTTTTTAGCGAGCGGGTCATAAGGCTATAGCGCAAATTCTTGCAGTGTTAGTTTTCTCTGTTGTTCAAGGTTTTCTTAGTGTTAGTCAATGTTTTTACATTTAGTTTACTATTACGCTGTGCTTTCTATGGTATAGTTAACTATATTTGTGCTTTAAAAAAAATATATATTTACATACAGTTGATACGGTCTGGAGGTTCCACTGTATTACTGTCAGACAAAATTACAGGCATTTCATGGAAATACAAACCAGTATTACCGAGAGAGAAAATTAAAGGCACACAATACAGTGACACATATTACAGCCACATACAAGGTCCCTTGCCATTTAATATAGACTGTTTATACAAATGTTTATGCACTACTGTTCTAGCGCCCGTTATTTTAACGGGCTTAATGTCTAGTCTAAAGATAATTTTCATTCATGTTGTTAATCCCACCCACTGACATTTATCAATATAAGAAAACAACTGTGAAAACTGAAGATTAAAATTAAGTGTTTCTGTTAGTATTCTTTATTTAAGAATACGCAATAATATCCAGATGTTTGGTCTCTTAACATTCTTCAATTTTATCAGAAGATAGGGCTTACACTGTTGGCCTTTTCAGATGGCTGCTTCTTGATTTGCAAATTGCACCTTTAAAAAGCAAAATATTACACAAAAACTAGTTTTATATAATTAGGCATGTGTCCGGCTATTTGGCACAAAAAAAAAAAAAAAAACGGAGATAAAACAGATGAAGGACATTCACAGTTTGTGAAAAGTGACTGTTAAACTTTTTGTACTTCTGTGGTTTGATTTTCAATGGTGCTGTTCCCTGATATGTTCAGCTTCCTTTCACTAGGCATACTCTAACCTCCCCTTTGTCTGTCCTACTCCATGCCTGTACTCCTAAATCATTTATTAGAGTTAAGCACTTCATCATGCAAAAGATCAAATTGTACAGGCAGCCTAGAAAAGTGGAGAGTGAAAAGGCAAAGACCCTATTTTTAAACATTATTCCTAAATGCAAGGCTGGTGTCCTAAAACACAAGCAATGCTTGCCATGTCTTAACTATACTTATTATAAAATGTATTTACTTAAGAACAGCTTTATATAAGCACAAAAAACTCAGCTGAAGGTTCAGAAACCACCTGAGATTGAAGTTAAGCAATCTACAGGTGCCCATTCTCTCTGACAACCACATCACCATTACATATAAAAAGGCATAGGTTTAATCCCACAACACTGCCAAAGAGATATGTGCTGGCACCATATCAAAGACCATGTCAGATAAGAATACAGAATAATACTTGCTCTTAAAGTATTTATGGTTTAATACATTTGAATGCAACGCCAGATAACTAAATCCTTCATACCATGAAAGGATACTAGTCTAATAAACTGTAAACACACAAGTTTGGAAAAAAAACAAACAAAATCCATTTAAACAGGAAAAGCTGATTTCACTTAAATGTGCATTTTTTTCTTTGTGTGTAACCATGCATTTCACATGATGGGGTGTGCATTATTACCTGATTGTCTGCCAGAACGTCACTAAATTGCCCATCACATTTTTCATCAAAAAAAGCTTTAATTTATTGGCTTTTCCAGGCAGACTGCCAGTTAAAAATTACATAGTTAAACTGAGACAGTCTTGCAATTGGAGTGCTTATTTCAGCTAAAAAATGATTTATGCATTTAAAAATGTACAAACTCATTAACCCTCCTCTTCCCTATATGAAATGGTTGGCTCACATTTTCCTGAACTAAAGTGATCACCATCAGGTAAAAGAGAGCTTGAAAAAAGCCATACCACGGTCATATCAACAAGTGGTAAGAAAAACTTAACTGGTGTTTTACAAAAGTCAAGCCCATTCTTGTTTTGCTCTCCCTCCCCAGGCACCTTTTTTGATTGTCTGGCACTACCTACCATCGCATTTGATTGAGAATGGCAAGAGACACACCTCTTTGGCTTATGACTCATCCAGAGCTGCTGCCTTGAGGGAGTCACTTGGGAAAATTTACAGGTTTTAACTTTTGTAGTGCAAAGAAGCTTGAAAGAATCTGTCGGTCTAAACACTTCCCAGGCTTGGATTTTTATTCTCTGTTGCATTGTTAGTTTCTGCCTATTTTCAGTCACCTAAATTGATCATTGCTTAGGTTAAAAATATTTTTAATGTTTTAATGACATATCTAAGAATGACGGCTTGGCTAACATAGGACATTTGAAGTTTGCACGGAAAACTGTGCTGTACACACACACACACACACATACAATATACATATTTGTATCTAATACATAATGTTCCTCTGTTTACTTGTAACAATATTGTTTTATGTCTGCCAAATTTTTTCCTTACTAATTTTTAAATTACTGTATAATATTCTGGGCTGGAAAATGGAGGTGCACTTAATAGAAAGAAAATTAAACTGAACTGAATATTACAACTTCACAACTTCAATAGCTAGAAACATTAAATTACACAAAATACAAAACACACTGTAAATGTGTTTTGCATCTTTCAATCTGTGAAAAAAGGCATAGTATTAAAATGTTTCTTAGTCTTGAGATATTTTTTTGCCAAATATCAATTTTTAAAAGTCTAGTTTATTTTTAGAAAACATACTTTTGATAGCACAATAAATCAAACAAGTTTGCAGCACAACTATAGCATTTCATATTGGCTGAGGTATGAAGCATACAAAATTCAATGGCACCAAATATTGACATACAAAAATGATTACTAAATTCACTTATGGCATCGGTTACCAGCTAAAAATGTTCTAAATATCCTGGATGCATACAATTATTGTCTTTTAAACCAAACCAGTCTACAAACATCTCTAACAGAAGCTAAACTCAAATGATTTAAAAACATGCCTGCTTAGTTAGGGTGAAAGGAACAGCAAAAGTAGTAACAAGGGTCTGGAGCAGTGCAGTCATAGTTAAGCATTTCCTGATCTACTTACTGTGAGCATCATTATCTTGATGCTTCATGACCTTTCACTTGTGTTCTTGTTATCCTTTTTGAGCTTATCAACATGTTAGATATTGCCAGGATTAACACATCATATAGCAGCCAATACTGTATACAGATAAACCAAGGATAAGATATACTTGCCAGCAATATCAGTTGTCAAGTTTAAAATATAACAACAGCTTGACGAAAACTGTGTCAATCTAGATCATTTTAGGGATGAAGGCAGATTATGATAAAGGGAGGAAAAAAAATGAACAACTTATCTGGAGTCTGTAAAAAGAAACCAACATTTTCCATTTAAAGAAAAGAAAATTCAGACTAGCAATAAATACTTCTGGCTGCTGCAAAATTAATTTAGACTCTTATCCCACTTGACCACTAAGGAATTCCACTTATTTCCTTTCTTAGATGTAAACCTCTAAAATGATTATATAGAGTGAAACACATGAAGGTCTCCAATATTTAACAGAAACATTAATTCACAGTAGTAAACACTAACATTTTAAATGTATTAGTTCACTAGCCTATAAATACTGTTTTTCTCTATTAATCAAGCTATTATTCAAACAATGTTTAAGTATAATGTGCAACATCTAATGTTCACTGCAATTACAATGTATACTTCAATAAGTGAAACAACTGATATGAAAATACAGACTACAGAGGTGATAAACATAAAACGAAATAACCATAAATACAGAATAAGACTAATCTTGATAGCAACACAAGGTGCCACAAAGACACTCTTGTTTCTTTGAAACCCCTCTGCAAAGATACTGATAAAAAATAACTGAAGCAGAAATTTTATTGACAATATATTTATCCATAAAACACTGATATCTACAAAACTAACATATCTAGAATTTAAAAAAGAAAAACAATTTAAACAATTCCCTCAGTATATTGTCATTAGGGGAGGTCATTCAGATACATTAAATTTCTTTCATAAGCCTTGGCACTCAGCTGTGGTTAGGAATAATAGGAAAACAAATGATGCCTGTCCTGTAATGGTATTATTAATCAGCTGCTTTTGTAAGGGTAACAGTAAATCAGTGAAAAGCTACTAGCTCTTAAACTAAAGAAAAAAAAGAATACACGACTAATTTGTTAACAGGCAGGAAATTTCACAAATGGAAACAAAACACAGAAGACTCATTACACTCCTCTCTAGACAGTACTTAGCTTTATATGAAGATCATTCCAAAAAGCAGATGAGTTACAGACATACTTGCTACCTGACACACTGGGATCAGTGACTACTGTAGACATCTGCTATGTGTAGCTTAACACCATTTAGTTTAAGGCCACATAATACATTTAACACATCACCAAACTGAACTATGTAAACAAGTAGTTAGATTATATATATTATATATATATATATATATATATATAAAAAACATCTTGCCTGAAGAAGGGGCCCGAGTTGCCTCGAAAGCTTGCATATTGTAATCTTTTTAGTTAGGGTCAGGGACTTCTCTCTCTCTCTCTCTCTCTCTCTGTGTTATTATATATATATATATATATATATATATATATAAATATAAATAAATAATGTGCTGATAAAGGTGTATGGCTAGAAACAATAAAAGAGCTTCACCAAAATAAGCATTGACTGCTTGTCAGCAGCTGTAACTGCCATTCACTTTCTGTACTGTTCATTCCAATTCAGCTTTGCAGGGTGACAACAGAGCATTCCCCATCAGCACCAGACACAAGGTAAAAACGAACACAGGACATGAAAACAGTAAGTAAATTGTTGGGCAAATTCACACACAGCTACACAATGGCAAATTTAAGAGTTAAACGTGAATTTAACTTACAAGTATTTGAAATTCAAGCAGAAAGCCAAATACGTAGAGGAGACTTACTGGCCACAGGAAGACCATGCAAAACTCCACCCAGCTAGAAACAGACAAGGATTATTGTCCAGCCAACTACAGCAATAACACAGTAACACAAGTACTGTACAACCATGTGTTCCCAGTGGAAATACAAACAACTAATTTTTACAGCCCTATTAAAAACCCACAAATAAAATAATTAAAATAACGTTTAAACACAATCTGTTTATATGCACATATCACACTGTGTTTTTATTGAATCTTATTTTGTGCTTTATTTTTATAAAAATGAATGAAAACATAGCTCAGAACCTGTTGATATAAAGTGTAATATCAAAAAACGCAATATAAAAAGTCTTTTCAGTTGATGTGTGTATTTTTCTGTGCACTACCTCTATCCCAAAGACATGACTGTGGGACTGACTTTTGACTCTAAACTGACCCTATTGGCCCTGCATGCAGGTAGCACCCCATCCTTGTATCAGTTGTGGGTAAACTGGTTTGTAAAATGAATGAATTAAAAATGACTAGAAAGCATCTACTTATCCAATATTGGAATTTGATTTTTTTTCTATTACCTGGTTTAAGGAAACTAGATGTGGTGACATTAGACTAGAGGCACTGCCAAATCCTAAATGAAATTCAGGTCCATCACATGGCACACTTATACTGTACCAATTTAGATTTGCAAAAAAATAACTGGCATGCCAACAATTGCAAGAAATTTGTGTGCTTGGAAAAAGCCCATGCAACCAAAGACAAAATGTAAAAACTCTACTGACCAGGCTGGAAATGTCAGGAAGTTGGGACAGCCTGAAGCCGTGAAGTTAACTCCACTGACTATTACACATGCATCTGCCCCTAAAAACTGCCAAGATCTTTAATTACAATTTACTCATCATTTAAGTGAGACAGGCACTGTATGTAGTATCATCTGCACACGATACTAAAATAGTTCAAAATACTAAACACTATTTATACCTTGAACAAGTTAACTTAAAACAAGACATTTGTTTGTTTTTTTAACAGTGAATTATAACTAAATCTTCTGAACTGAAATTTACTCTCAGATGTTTCCACTTTAAAAGTACTTTTCAAAAAAAAAAAGTTTTTTGGAAGTGGCCATTCACTAAAGTTCTAGGACACCACAAAGTGTTTACACTTAAACCTTAAAAGAAAAAGAAAAATGAATCTTACGTGATTTATTTGAATTGACATGTACAGTGGCAACATGATGCAACTGCTTTAACAAGATAATTAATAACAGGAGAAGAAAAGTCAGGGAATAAACAAAATATTTGATGCCAAGATGAAAAACACTTTCTGGCAAAGTACTCAATTTAGAAAACAATGAAAAGAATATTTCATTGGAATTCATTTGAGAAGTTATCCAATAAATAATGCATGTTAGAAGCCAGGGAAACAAATGGTAATAGTGGACAACTAAATTATAATGGTATTCTCAAAATAAATCATTGTGAGGTGTAACAATCAAATATGTACACATTTATTGTTCTATTAAAGAATACAGAAATACAATAATAAAACTACTAAAATATGGAGGTGGAAATGTTGTAAAAAGTATTTTAAAATGTCAAGTGAAAATAAATCAACTTATTAAATGGTAGAGAGACAAATTTTCAGTGTTCCACGAGACTGGATCCTGGCACCTTGAAAGCAACCACTTCCTTGTTCCTTTACACCTGGTTGTTTTCCCACATTACTGTATACTGGCAGTTTCAATTTATTTTAGATAGCAAAAGATCGACTGACAGGGTATAGCTTGTTACATTAGTCCATACAAGACTAAGGTAGCCAAAACAAACTCATTTGTCACTTTCCTGGACCACTTATCCTGAACACAGTCGCAGAAAGCCAAAGCCTGAACCAGCAATAAGATGCAACAAGCTGATGAAGGTTTACTCCAACAGTATGCATGCTTAAACCAGCCATCAGATGAAAAATGTAAAAATTAAAATAAGAGGAAAACACTTAAACTATGCTTCAGAAAGAGGTGACTGAGTTTATTAGTCATGCTAATAAAACTGAAAACAAATTTATCTAAAATATTTTCAGTCATTTTGAAACAATGAACACTCTTGCTTCCATCACTGTGATTCTATTATGCTGTGCATGTTAAACATTATCACTGCATACCACGTGCAACTCCTGCATGTAAAAAGTTTGGGCATGTTCAAATTTAAAACTGAACAAGTATAATTACAAGACCTGGTAGAGTTTAAGCTGTCAAGTTAATGCCATCTAATTGCCTCCCAAAAGAACTATATACAAGCAAATATAATTTGTCAGAATTAACCAAATATCTTCTTTTCAGACTTTTCCATATGCAAATGGCAAAAAACAGAGTTGGTAAAAGGAAGAGGAGCTTATCAGTTATAAGGATGTTTCTAAAAGGCTTTTAAAATATAACACTGAACACATTTTTTGCTTTGTTTGTACCATTTTTTCCAGTTTACCTGCTTTACTTACAACTGCCCTTTAAAGAACTCCAAAAGTGTATTTAACCTGTCACAGTATTTTTTTTTTATTTCAAGTGCATTCAGTATATGAACTCAAAAACTTTCATTACACTTGATCATTAAGGTATCCATTCATTCCTCCTCTCACTTACTGAATGCATTTAACACAACTGTAGCATCACTGTGATATTAAAATACTACTTTCCAAATTATAGTAAATAACAAAAACTGTGCCTAGTGATACAGTTCTAGCATCATCACTTGTGTATCTATACATACATATTCCAAAGCTACATTGTCCTGAGCAGGGAAGCTGGAGACCAAGGAGTACAAAATCCCCAAAATATAAACTAGTCTCATACTGCCAGAGAATTTGGTTATATTTAATTTCAATGGGCCTTCTGAAAACTGGAGGAGGATACAAACCGATCTTAAGGAAAACAATTCAACACTATTTGTCTCAATATGCAATACTAATCAATAACTATAAACAGCCCTTTATCTTTAAGAAATAAAATCCCATTTTTGGCAGGACACTGTAGAAGCATTTAAAACCAATTTTTTAAAGTAACAGCTTTAAGGCGAGTACATTCAGAATGAAGCAATTTCCAAAGCTTGAACTTAAAAAGATGCAATTTCAACTTGCTTTGTTCGAATCATATTTGAATAAAAATTGATTCATCGTGAACAATGCTTTCATCTTCCAATCCAGAAAAGAAACGTTTGCTTAACTTCTGAATGGCTCACTGTGATCAAGAACAAAAGGATGCTTGAAAAAAACATTAATAACTGATGACGTAAAAAGTGCAAAATACTTGGTAAAAGAAACTTTACTTTAAAACGCAAAGAGCACACAATTTGAAAATTAGTGTAACGACTTCATTCTTACACTACTGCCTTGTCTGCATGTGTGATGATACAATAAAGTGGTGCGTCTGCAAAAGGATGATGAGGCTATCAACTTTAAAGATCTCTATTACGTGTAATCTTAACTAAGAAAGAAATGCTGAAAGACATGGTGAGTATTTTAACTAAATATAACAGAGCAGATGTCAAGCATGTTGAAAGTTGGGCTCTGTTGTGCTACCTGGGCTTCAGTATTGCCGAGACCCTGATGCGATCACTTTACCGATGTCTTCAAATAGCTTTGACAGCGCCAGAAGAACAATAGAAACAGACCCTTCTCGGCTACTTGCAAAGAGACAAAGAGATGCTCTATTGTCAAGGAGGAAACGTGCAGCAGGTTTCATTCCTGTGCTCACCATGTGTGTTAGAAATCACTCTTAAAGCGGAGATTCGCTAAAACACCTTTCAATAGCAGCCGCTACAGCGGGTCTCTTTGTTTAACTGAAGGGGTATAAAGAGTTTGGGCAATGGCAGTGGGTGCATTCCCACCTACCCTCTTCCAGCCGCTTGTTTCTAGGACTATCGACTGGCCATCATGGCCTACATCACAACAAACACCTGCACCACTAGGACTCAACTTTGTTTACTTTGAAAGGCGTAAATAGCAACAATGCAAACAATCGCACATCACCAAAATAAAGGAGAAGGGCGCGTGCAGCGCCTCCAGGAGACTCTGGGCCACCCGTCTCCCGCAGGCAGATGGGAGGAGGGAGGGGTTCTCGTCTCCGGGATGGCGATTTAAAGAAACAGGAAACCCCAACCCACCCTCCACACCAGTGAGCCCACATACCTGCCATAGATGCCCTCGGTGATTCGGTTCCGTTTTAACGGCCGCCGGAGTTTGCTGCAGTCCGCATTGCGCCGCTTCATTTTCCTCCCCTTCGCTTCAGGTCTCTAGAACCCCCCCCAACCAGTAACCCTTTCCAGTTTGGTGGTTTTTGGGGAGGAGGTATTTGTCGCGGATGATAACTGTATTTATTTTTACCCAGCTGGCAAGAAATACATCTGTATGGAAAGCAAAGAACCGCTGCAATTAATATTATTATTTAACTGGTAACAAAGAAATAAATAAAACGACTCTCTAGTAGACCCTCCCTCTTTCCTTTCAGCGCAGTCTCTCTACGTCTAGACGTCACTAGTCACACAGAATGATTGATGGCAAAACATGACCAGTGAGAATCTTTAAAAATTCGACAGGCAGCCCAGAGAGAGCCAATCAGTGCGGATAATCTTTTCACTAGGTTGTTCTCTAACAATCCGCCACACGGCTGAAAAGACCGAAGGCGGGGAGAGCAACAGTGCCTCATTAAGTAGAGTCCAAAGCTTTTGGCCAATCGACAGCTTCATGTACAAATCAGGTATGGAGGCCTGGCCTATCACCGTCAGAGGGGTGGGTAATATTACCACCCACGTGTATGCATTGGCTGGAACTGGACATACACCTCGCTCCGTTCTCCTAAAGTGAGCGAATGACAGAAGCAGTCAAGCATGCCGTGTGTCACACGTCTTTTGCCAGGGTGTCCAAAGTGCTGTCTGTTATCTGCTTCCTCCCAATAGGGTGTCCAAAACCAGGCGGAGTGGCAAGTTAGAGTGAGCAGTGTTGGGAGTTGCACATATATGATGCGTGGAATTAGGTTTGTCTTTTCCACGTCTACAGTGTGCGACTCACCAGTGGCTCTCCTTTAACGGTGTTAGTCACCCTTGAGTTGTTGTTGTTGTGCAGCTTTTTAAAGAAACGGTTTGCTTTACCTACAGAGGTCAGGAAGTTACCGATTTCATAACAGAATTAGCACTCTCGCGGTTTTGCTTATTACTGCTGTCAACGGCACAGATTCTTTAATAATAAATGAAGACTAACGTCGTGGGCCCATATAGAGTTGCATGACTTGCTAAATAAGAGTAAAGCATAAAATTTTGACATCGAGGACTTCTTTATGGTTCAGATTATTATAGGTAAACGTAACTACGTTAGTCGAGTTAATTTATTCCTGGGTAATTTTTGCGCGTAAGTTTTCTTGGACATCGAGACTCGGAATTGTGGACCCAAAAGGCATTTATGTACTGTATCTTTTATCAGACATTCCGTCCGTGTATCTAGTTAAAGCAGAAGACACTGACAAGTTAATGGGTGGGCGTCCTAGATATAAACCAGGTGCCACGAAGAATATAGTGTCGTTCCAGCCGGCTGAAATGAAATAACTCTTTTATCTTTGTTTGGAAATGGCAGGGTGAGGCAGAGTAACGTTAGATTGCAGTTTGCCTTCTTCCTACACAGTGGCGATCAGCTTTGCACCCTTGATATTGGCAAAAAAACTTACTGTTACAGTAATATTTTGAAAATAAAGATCGTCATGGTCCCCTTCTCTTCCCAACAAATTAAGCTTAAAATAAAAGCTAAATAATACTACAAATTCTTGGGGAGTGTCAATCAGCCTTGGATACTCGACATCTGAGCAGCTCCAAAAAAATCAATCTATTAACGAAAAAGTATTTTCACAAAAATGCAAGGAAATAAGAAATAAATTTAAGTAATTGCATCCAAAACCTAAAAAAAATATAGTAATGGATGGGCCTGAATATTATTACACAGGAGATCAATAATACCCCTTCTCCTGGTGTATAACCAATCCTGTCCAAATATGGCTTAAACACATTGACTCACTAAGACATAAGTTATGCTTTTAGCAAACTGAAAAAAACTAAAGGGAACTTTCTTCCACAAAAAGTGAGGGAACCACAGAGAGGAAAAGAGTGGGCACTACTAGGAAAGGAGATTAAAGGGTAGCTCGTTTTAGCCTTCTAGCAGTAGCTCCTCTGTAATTTCATTATATGTGGTATAATGACAATAAAGGCTTCTAATTCTAATCTCAAGGTCCTCATATCCCTCAGGACGATCACATTCAGCTCCTAGAATTCTGAAATTAAACAATTTATTCTGTGGTCCCACTGATGATATTCTGCAGACCCCAGGGGCCAGTGGGTCCGGAGTTTGAGGAGGACTGGGTTAGAGGCTAGGACTGCTGCCTCACATTCCAGAGTCAAAACCCATTCATGAATTAGCCCCAGGGTTTTTATCTTTTAAAATTTGTGCATTTATTTATTTATTTATTTATTTTGTGTGGCAACTATAGGAAGATTAACAATCCAAAGTACTTGAATGATATATAAATTAGAAATTCCCATCCGTAAGATAGCTTTTTATTTAACAACAGCATTGAACTCCTTTATTAGCTGCCTGGCGAATTTCCTACTGGAACCTTTTACAGGTGCACAAAAATGTTGGAGATGACTTTCAGATGAAACCAAAAGGTGTCTCGGTAAATGTGACTGATTAATGCTGGTCTCTCTTAAGGGACTGATGTCTGGTCCTGTCTTCTCTTGCCATTTCAACAGTGTCAAAGCCCAGGTATTTTTTTAGTTTTGCTCCTTTAATCCACAGAACCCACAGGTATATCACCATCTCATTGAGAATAAATGATCATCGTTGACTTAACCTCCTCAGGGTCAATATCGTGTATATATACTTTGTACTTCTCTGTCTCTGCGCATCTTAATGCAAGTAACATCATCCTGTCTCCATCACATACTGTCCAAGAAAGACTGATTACCTCTTTTAATAAACACACATTTTAATTAAACCAATCCTATCACTTTTTTCACAACATCCAAAAGATGATCCACACCATCTGTGCCACTCATGTATTTGAGTTTGATCTGGTTCTTGTTTTCTACGTTAAACTATGTGCCAGCCAGAATCTTCTATATGATCTGTTCAGTCAGTCAGTCATTTTCCAACCCGCTATATCCTAACACACAGGGTCACGGGGGTCTGCTGGAGCCAATCCCAGCCAACACAGGGCGCAAGGCAGGAACAAATCCTGGGTAGGGTGCCAGCCCTCTGCAGGACACACGCACCCACACACCAAGCACACACTAGGGACAATTTAGGATCGCCAATGCACCTAACCTGCATGTCTTTGGACTGTGGGAGGAAACCGGAGCACCCGGAGGAAATCCACGCAGACACGGGGAGAACATGCATACTCCACGCTGGGAGGACCAGGAAGGCGAACCCAGGTCTCCTTACTGCGAGGCAGCAGCGCTACCACTGCGTTACCATGATCTGTTTAACCAATCTCAAATTCTCCTACTCAACTGGCACTTTTTGGTCTTTGCTTCACCAATGCTTTTATACTACTTTGTTCTCTACACTAGCTTCCCATTCTTGTTATAATCCACTTGGAAATCATAATCATGAGCTGCAGGGTCCTGCACAGTTCCCTTCTATGATATCTCCACTTGCTAGTCTCTTAATGCATGTTTTATTTACAAAATCAGCTTAACTTTCACTGATGGAAAATTGAAACAGCTGAAATTAAACTCATCATCAGTAAAGCAGGAATTAAACATTTTAACTTTTACAAATCATCCATCCATTTAACTTAACTATTTTTATCAATTACAGGGTTGGTAGGCATTAAAGGCTTTGCCAGCAAGAACTTTCTGTTTGGCTTTGACATGGCTGTTCAGTCTTCTGCCAGATACTGTATACTAGAAATGAACAATATTTCATGTCTAACTTACTTACAATCCACTAACATGCAGGCTACTTTTGACACACCTCTTTACTAATCTTGGGAATGCCAGGAGCTTTCAGGCCCTCTGTTCTCTTTCTGTGTGTCTATACGTTTTCTGACCAAACTTAACTCTCAACCACCTGTGGCTTTCTTATACTGTTTCTTTTCATCCAAGTTTTTGACTTACTGTAGTACTTCAACTACACTTTAATTTTTGTTCACTATTAGTTGTCAGCTTTGTACTTTGTAAATCACTCAAATAAACTATGTATATTGATTTCATATAATAATAAGTTCACCTTCTATATACAAGAGATTGCTTCTCTTGCATAGTGTCTGGACTCTTAGTTTCGACATTCATCATGGCCTGGATTTCTTCTGGTAACCATGGGCTCTTCATATTTGTTTCATGACTTCAATTATTTTAGTATTTGCAGTCCTTAAAGGCCATAGTGATTTTCATATTGCATGTTGACCCTCCTGGCTGGAGCCTCTGCGAAAACTCTCTTTTGGTTGTCTAAGGAGTGAAAAGGACAAACATTGGGACATCGGTAGTTCTAATACTGTTGGTCATGGATGTTTCTGTGCCTTTCTGTACACACCCCGTACGTGGGTTTAATAATGACTTCTCCAGCTTCTTCTCTCCTCCAAAAGATATGCATATTATGTAAACTGGATTCACTGAACTGGCAAGGTGTTTGTAAAAATGGGAATGTGCCTGAGGGTGGTCTTTTAAAAACTGATTTTTCCATTCAGTGTTGGTTTTCATTTGTGCACCCAACACTGCTGGCAAAGCCTTTAATGCCTACCAACCCTGTAATTGATAAAAATAGTTAAGTTAAATGGATGGATGATTTGTAAAAGTTAAAATGTTTAATTCCCACTTTACTGATGATGAGTTTAATTTCAGCTGTTTCAATTTTCCATCAGTGAAAGTTAAGCTGATTTTGTAAATAAAACATGCATTAAGTGCATACACTAATATACAGATTAAAATTTACTCCACTTTAATGTCCTCAGTAAATAAACCAAATGCAACAATCACACTTCACCTACTCTATAGGCATATTCCCGTTATAAAACAGTAATGATGGATCTCACTATAGTACTATATAGCATTTGGCACCAGTTTATCAGAGAAATACATTTGTGAAATTAGACAAGAAGTATCTTCAGAATTAATCTCATGACCTGTGAACTGAATGAACACATACTGTAGATCCTTGGAGTCAGAATCACAAATATGAAAGAGATGATTAGAGATGAGTTGTTTAGGGAAATGTTGGTATAGCATCAGAAGCTTTTGAATATCTTATTGATTCATGTGGACTAGGCAGTGGTGACAGCTTTCCTTGGGTGATCCCATTTTCAACTTTGGAAGTCAAATTTAGAGTTTCAAAGTTGATTCAGTATTAAACTGAAAGTCATTGTAGTTGAGTCTTTCCAGGGTTGTGGGGTCTAAACTGGGTCAAGGATCTGTAAGCAACATTTTGTGTTTTTTACAGGGCCATATCAGTGCAAAATTATACAAGTAATAGGTAGTAATTTTGATTACAACCTTAAGATTAATCTCTTTTTTATTTACTTATCCCTCCAGAAATCACTTTATTTGCTATTGGGTCACAAGGAGACATAAACCTAAAACTGGCTGTATCAGGTGCAAGACAAGATCTAGGCATGAGCCGGACTCCATTCTGTAATAGGGACACTCACACACCAAGACAACCTCATGTCACTGGTCAATCGAAAATCATGGCTTTGGTCCGTGGGGGAAAAGAGAACTCACTGAAGGAAGTCTGCATGAATTCGTAGAGAACAGAGAAAATTCAGTAGACACTTCAAGCAGAAATGATGCAAGGGTCCAAGTACTGTGAGGCAGCAAAGCTAATTTTTGAATCACAATGTTGCATTTTATATACTTGAACCTAGAAAATTTGCATTGTTTATTTCTGAATGAGCAAAATTAGATAGATAGATAGATAGATAGATAGATAGATAGATAGATAGATAGATAGATAGATAGATAGATAGATA
>JANRMT010062849.1:6564251-6577357 GCA_026402145.1 Polypterus bichir lapradei
ATAGATAGATAGATAGATAGATAGATAGATAGATAGATAGATAGATAAATTTACCAATATTTACTAGTGATAATACGGTAATGGAGTGGGATATGTTTTCTGGTAACACTTTAGACCTCTTAATACAAACTGAGCATAATTTGAAAGACAGAGCATCACTAGACATTGCTGCTGACCACATACATCTGTTTATGCCACAGCTCATCCTTTTTCAAGTGAGTATTTCCAGCATGTTAAAGAACAATGTCACAAAATACACATTATCTCATGGTGATTTGATGAAAATGGCAATGACTTCAGTTTATACTAATATCTGCATCACTGCACATATCAACCCAACAAAGAACACCTTTAGGATGAGGTGTAATGTCAAGTTCTCATGCATTTGTGGCTGAAAAATCAGCAGGAATTATGGAATCAGCAAGGAACAAAATCCCTAAGGATTATTCCCAGCAACTTGTTGAATCCATAACTCAGAGCGTTCAAGCTAATATGGAGACAAAAACAGGTCATTCCCAGTTTTGAGCAGATGTTGCTGATGTTGTTTGCGCTAGAGTCGCAATTACCAGGTGCCTCTTTGAATAGAACTGGACGCGATTCGGGAGTCAGTCCATTGCAGTGCTCACCATTTTAAACACGCGAATGTGTTTACTTGTGATGTGTACTTGTTACACGTTTCAGTTCAGACTTACCCAACCGAGTCCGTCAGAAGTATCATCACAACCGCGGGTGGTCACGATGCACACCTCTTGCTTTACAAAGATAAGACTTGTGAGCGACTATCTGTGAAACACCCGGCCGTAGCACAAGACAAGCACTCATTGGAAAGACGACTGACTTCGGCAGTCCGCTTATAAAGCTCCAAGACTGCAGGCACAAATGACAGCGCGATGGCTCCAAAATATGCACCGAATCTCAGGAAATATCAGACTTCACTGGTTCTCCTTTTAGAAGCAGCGTTTATTGCGATTTTCTTCTTTTTTGTTAACTATGAGAATGATAAAGTGAACGGAAAACGCATTCCACTCGATATATATGCAGGTACGTACTTTTTAACCAATTGGGTTACAGCCAGTAATATCTTTATTTGGAGTTTCATGACACGTCTTTTTCTTTTACTTTACTGTACACATGATATTTTTTTTTCTTATTTGGTTGTCTTTATTTTGTAACTCTAGTTAAGGGCAATTTAAAGTACATTTGAGGCGAAAATGCAAACGTGATGATATGACAGAGAATAATTAGTCCTTTCACACAATAACAGAACTGGAGAAATATCATTTTTACCCGCCATCTGTAAACATAATAACTAATACGTTTATAATTACGCGAACTCGTCATATTTAGTTGTCTTTATAATCATTATATGTTGCACTTGAATAAACCACACAGTCTCTTCACTCCGAGGCACAATCTGCCAGACCGAAACAAACCCAGGACAGGAGGCCAGTCTACATCACGGTACTCTCACCCTCACGGTGTCGGTTGTCAGAGTCGCCAAATAACGTAACTTAATGTTTTCGGGATATGAACAGACTTCTCGGAGAAAACACCAAGCACACTCGGGAAAAGTTGCGAATTCTGACAAAAATCGGCCCGGAATTCGGTAATGGGACTGTCAGAGCTTGAAGCAGCAGCGCTTATCTCCGCGTTCTGTACTAAACAAACCCTTTTATGATGAGCATTATACTGTATATGCCCACTTTTAGAGTTCTGGAGAATTTATAATTTGTAACTGTGAATTTAATTAATGTATAAGTACAGATGCACATATGTGAACAAAGGAAAGGAAAACCGAAGCTAATACACATGTGTTAACCTAATTAATTACTTTGTAGGACAGACATTCTCTTAGGAACTGTAACTTGTGTTTCTAGTTTTTGATCACGGATGGTGAATAGCAAGGTGGTACAGTGGTTGATTTTGATACTTCATAGCTCTAGGAAACTTTATGCTAGGTTAATTAGAAACCATTAATTGACCATGTGAGGGTATGTGCATGAGCATACCCTAAGATGGACTGTCTCCTCCATGTAGAGTTGTTTCCTGAATTTCACCTGATAATACTAGAAGTGGCTTCAGCCCTCGTGATTCTGAGCCTGTATTAAAATGGTGAAGAAAAATGGCTGGTGGGACCTAAGTTCTATTCCTCCCTGGTCACTGTCTCTTCTGAGCGTTCTCATTCCCCACACGCAAATGTGACATTTCTACACTTAACTCTGGATTATTCATACATCCTAATGTGTGATAAAATAAATTGTGGCTCTGGACTGTGCTCTGTTGCCCTTCAAGTTCTGGTACCTGCCTTCTACCAGATGCTTCAACTCCCCACAATTGTTAGTGCACAAAATTAATAACTAAAGGTCCATTTTGTTAAGACCCCATTAGGCAAAACAAAAACTAGCATTTGTAGCTACATGATAGTAAAACCATTAAAAGTAAGCAACTATACTGCTCAAAAAATTAAAGGAACACTTTTTAATCAGAGTATAGCATCAAGTCAGTGAAACTTCTGGGATATTGATCTGGTCAGTTAAGTAGCAGAGGGGATTGTTAATCAATTTCATTTACTTTGGTGTTAATGAAATTAACATCAGGTGCACTAGAGGGGCAACAATGAGATGACCCCCAAAACAGGAATGGTTTAACAGGTGGGGGCCAATGGCATTTTTCCCTCCTCATCTTTTCTGTTTTTTTTTCACTAGATTTGCATTTGGCTATGGTCAGTGTCACTACTGGTAGCAGGAGTTGATACCTGGACCCTACAGAGGTTGTACAGGTAGTCCAACTTCTCCAGGATGGTACATCAATACATGCCATTACCAGTAGGTTTGCTGTGTCTCCCAGCACAATCTCAAGGGCATGGAGGAGATTCCAGGAGACGCGCAGTTACTCTAGGAGAGCTGGACAGGGCCGTAGAAGGTCCTTAACCCATCAGCAGGACTGCTATCTGCTCCTTTGGGCAAGGAGGAACAGGATGAGCACTGCCAGAGTCCCACAAAATGACCTCCAGCAGGCCACTGGTGTGAATGTCTCTGATCAAACAATCAGAAATAGACTTTATGAGGGTAGCCTGTGGGCCCACTGTCCTCTAATGGGCCCTGTGCTTACTACCTAGCACCATGGAGCTCAATTGGCATTTGCCATAGAATACCAGAATTGGCAGGTCCATCACTGGCACCCTATGCTTTTCACATATGAAAGCAGGTTCACCCTGAGCACATGTGACAGACGTGAAAGGGTCTGGAGAAGCCGTGGAGAATGTTATGCTGCCAGTAATATCGTTCAGCATGGCCAGTTTGGTGGTGGGTCAGTGATGGCCTGGGGAGGCATATCCATGGAGGGATGCACAGGCATCTACAGGCTAGACAATGGTACCTTGACTGCCATTATGTATCAGGATGAAATCCTTGGACCCATTGTCAGACCCTATGCTGGTGCAGTGGATGCTGCGTTCCTCCTGGTTCACGACAATGCCCGGCTTCATGTGACGAGAGTATGCAGGCATTTCCTGGAGGATGAAGGAATTGATACCACTGACTGGCCCCCACGCACGCCTGAAAATCCAATAGAACATTAATAGAACATTATGTTTCAATCCCTCCAATGCCATCGGGATGCCCCTCAGACTGTCTAGGAGCTCAGTGATGCCCTGGTCCAGATCTGGGAGGAGATCCCCCAGGACACCATCCGTTGTCTCATTAGGAGCATGCCCTGAAGTTGTGAAGGAATGCAAACAAACATGTTGGGGGCCATACAAACTACTGAGTTGCTGCAATGAAATTTCGGCAAAGTGGACTAGCCTGCCGCATCATTTTTTCACTTTGATTTTCGGGGTGTCTTTGAATTCAGCCATCTGTAGGTTGACAATTTTCATTTCCATCAAATGATGTGGCATCCTTTCATTCCTAACACATTACCCAGTTCATATCAGTATAGATATCCAGCAGGATTTCTTTCCCCATTGAGATCTGATGTGTTTTCAAAGTGTTCCTTTAATTTTTTTGAGCACTTTATTTTGAGGTTTGTCAAATCTGACCTTAAACAAAAACAGAAAAATATACATAGGAAGCTAATAAAAAGCAGTTGCTTTATTTACAGTTAGGTCCATAAATATTTGGACAGAGACGTTTTTCTAATTTTGGTTCTGTACATTACCACAATGAATTTTAAATGAAACAACTCAGATGCAGTTGAAGTGCAGACTTTCAGCTTTAATTCAGTGGGTTGAACAAAAAGATTGCATAAAAATGTGAGGGAACTAAAGCATTTTTTTAACATAATCCCTTCATTTTAGGGGCTCAAAAGTAATTGGACAATTGACTCAAAGGCTATTTCATGGGCAGGTGTGGGCAAGTCCGTCGTTATGTCATTATCAATTAAGCAGATAAAAGGCCTGGAGTTGATTTGAGGTGTGGTGCTTGCATGTGGAAGATTTTGCTGTGAACAGACAACATGCGGTCATAGGAGCTCTCCATGCAGGTGAAAGAAGCCATCCTTAAGCTGCGAAAACAGAAAAAAAACATCCGAGAAATTGCTACAATATTACGAGTGGCAAAATCTACAGTTTGGTACATCCTGAGAAAGAAAGCATGCACTGGTGAACTCAGCAACGCAAAAAAACCTGGACAACCACAGAAGACAACAGTGGTGGATGATCGCAGAATCATTTCCATGGCGAAGAGAAACCCCTTCACAACAGCCAAACAAGTGAACAACACTCTTCAGGGGAAAGGCGTATCGATATCCAAGTCTACCATAAAGAGAAGACTGCATGAAAATAAATACAGAGGGTGCACTGCAAGGTGCAAGCCACTCATAAGTCTCAAGAATAGAAAGGCTAGACTGGACTTTAGCTAAAGAACATCTAAAACAGCCAGCACAGTTCTAGAAAAACATTCTTTGGACAGATGAAACCAAGATCAACCAGAATCTACCAGAATGATGGCAAGAAAAAAGTATGGAGAAGGTGTGGAACAGCTCATTATCCAAAGCATACTACATCATCTGTAAAACACGGAGGCAGTGTGATGGCTTGGGCCTGCATGGCTGCCAGTGGCACTGGGACACTAGTGTTTATTGATGATGCGACACAGGACAGAAGCAGCCGAATGAATTCTGAGGTGTTCAGAGACATATTGTCTGCTCAAATCCAGCTAAATGCAGTCAAATTGATTGGGCGGCGTTTCATGATACAGATGGACAATGACCCAAAACATACAGCCAAAGCAACCCAGGAGTTTATTAAAGCAAAGAAGTGTAAAATTCTTGAATGGCCAAGTCAGTCACCTAATCTTAACCCAATTGAGCATGCATTTCACTTGATGAAGACTAAACTTCGGACAGAAAGGCCCACAAACAAACAGCAACTGAAAGCCGCTGCAGTAAAGGCCTGGCAGAGCATTAAAAAGGAGGAAACCCAGCATCTGGTGATGTCCATGAGTTCAAGACTTCAGGCTGTCATTGCCAGCAAAGGGTTTTCAACCAAGTATTAGAAATGAACATTTTATTTCCAGTTATTTAATTTGTCCAATTACTTTTGAGCCCCTGAAATGAAGGGATTGTGTTAAAAAATGCTTTAGTTGCCTCACATTTTTATGCAATCTTTTTGTTCAACCCACTGAATTAAAGCTGAAAGTCTGCACTTCAACTGCATCTGAGTTGTTTCATTTAAAATTCATTGTGGTAATGTACAGAACCAAAATTAGAAAAAAGTTGTCTCTGTCCAAATATTTATGGACCTAACTGTATATATGGAGTATAATAGTATATCATTCTATCCATATCTTTCATGTAGAAGACATTCTATATTACTATTACCTATCACCACTTCTCTAATACATTGTAAAATTGCCATATGCTTATACACTGAATTTTAATTTTATTCCTTAATTTTATTAGCATACATTTTCAGAACCATTTAATTCAACTCAAAGTCCAGAATCTGTCCTGAAAGCATTTGACACAAGGCAAACTCCAGCAGTGGACAGGGTGCAAGCTCATCACAGGGCCCATTTGCACCCATACCCACATTCACACAAAGTGATTGTCCTGGCACATCATTAAAGATATTGAGGGCAACCTCTCACCTCAGTGTCTTTGAGGGTATGGCAAGGAATCTTGAAAATCTGAAGCAAACCCCACACAAACAAAGTGAAATTGTGCAAACTCTACACAGATAATAACTGTACATTGGATTCAAACCCGCAACTCTGGATCCGTAAGGCAGCAGCACCGATTGCCATATATGCAATATGTGTATTGTGTAAACTCATTTTAAAATGTGACAATACTCATATATAACATTATGGAACAAGCTTATCCAGTTCAGATTCAATGGAATCTACAGCCTATTGTTTTGCAAATAGTCTGTCAAAGGTTAGCTCACTCTTAAATGACATATCATGTAGTCATCCATCCAACCATTTTCTGAAACTGTATTTTCTACTATGATGTGATTGCAGGGTGGAGCCTGTCCTAAATCTACTGCTTACGAAGCAGGGACCAACACCATGTGGAAAGCCAGTTCATTAAAGTGCACATTTACACATACACTCAGAGCGAAACTCGCCACAGAGTACTCAAAACACATAGTCTAATGCAGCACTCACATCTTTTAACGGTAGGATGAAGTCCGAAAAATTTTAAGGAAACACTGATTGAGTTGAGAATAAAATCCAGTTTTCTTGGATTGTACAATATAAATATTTACGAATGCTCCATTTACTACTCCATTCCATTATTTTTATACTCTTTCTCAAAAGAATGTATTTTATTTACTCTTTGCTTTTGAGTTTTGAGAGCGAACACAACTTTGAATGACTCTGTTATTAAGGTGAGGAGTCACAGACATTGCCTGTTGAGACCACTCCTCCTCTTTGTGAACTTATGGGCTTTCCAGAAACTTAACAGTTGCTATGCAGAAATGACTGACTACAACTAGAAATCCAAAGAATAAGAAACTTTTGAAGTTACAACATTTTGCAATTATTGTAAACGGGGTGAGACATTGTCAGTATAAAGGAGGCTATAAGTCTAATCATGTAAGAAACTGAAAGGAATGTGTAAAAGTGAGTTTTATTGTAGTATTTCCATTTGCCACAAGAGTAGCATTCCTAGGTGGGCATTCAGTGCCAAACCTACAATAAACAGTTCATGCCATCTGCTATTTTGTACTCTTTTTACTTTTAAGATGGGTGTAGAGGAAGTTTCAATGACTGTTCTTAGATAAGGCATTTTGCTGTTACTCTGTTTATGTACAGACTTGCCTACAGAAAGCTGCCCCAACTGATAAGGCAAAAGGCATAAGTTAACATGAAAATGTCTTGATTCAAGCTTTTGCAAATGATGGTTATATTAACTGAAGTTTTGAATAAATGATTAACAATACCTTGAGGCTGCTGACTAATGAAAGAAGGTACAATTGAGACTCATTAAAGACAACACTAAAAGAGTCTTCTTTTAAATCTGCATAATTGTGTTCTTTACAATTACATTCCTTAATTTAAAAAAAATTATACTAAAATGAATTTCAACTTGTGGAAAAGTAGCTGTTTGCAGTTAATGGAGATGTCTCAGAGACGTTACTGTCACAAGTCAAGTTATGATCAAAAGGAAGCACTCATCTGAAACCAAGCAGGATGCCACCCAGGCATATTTCATGCTGAAATACTGAATTAACAAATTTGATTAATTAGCCATTCCACAGGCTCACAGCTCTATGTAGAAGTGCCTTCTGTTCTCTGTGTAATAATGTGTTTGATGATCTTTTTCCTTAACTGCCATTTGTGGTATTCCATGTGACATCAGTCACACAGTTAAAAAATGCACAGTTTAAAGGTGACTGTTGGCTTTCATTCCAACTAATCCATCCATCCATTATCCAACTTGCTATATCCTAACTACAGGGTCATGGGGGTCTGCTGGAGCCAATCCCAGCCAACACAGGTCGCAAGGCAGGAAACAAACCCCTGGCAGGGCGCCAGCCCACTGCAGATTCCAACCAATCTCCCAACAAAATGCTATTAATTCCAACTATTGATTTATTTCCCTTTTTCACAATTTGGATTTATAAATATTCTTAATATTAGCTCTAAAGTTTTAATATATACATGGACCACAGATTGACTGTCTACCGCATGGATTCCTAGAATCAGTCCTATTACCATTTCAAGTGATTCCTTTTTTGGGGCCATGGTCTACCTTGACTTTATGGTCTTGTTTAATTAGCACATACAAGTAAAATTATTACTGTACTCTGTAAATAATGACAATAATTATGCCATAAACCAATTAATCCCTATATACTTTGATTCTGCTCCTCCATAGAGTCCTTTCTTTTTATTATAAGGTTTTACTTAACTGACTGATGAAATACAATAATCAAGTTTCTTTGTCTTATAGTTTTAAGAACCTTTGTTCAATCCTCAAGTTGGTCATTGTCTGTATTGAGTTTGTACTTTCTTTCTTTTGGGTTTTTCTATTAGCGTGTGCCTTCCAAAGATGTGTGTGTCAGACTAGGTGCTGGTGATGTTCAGGTGGCTGTGTGACCTATCTACAGTAGGTCACTTCCACATGTCAACTTTTGCAAAGATATGTCCTGTAACAAGAACCTGCCCTAATTCAGGACATGTATATATTCATTTTCCTTTGGGTGTTTTCTTTTTTTTTCATTGCAATGTAATTGCTAGAGTTTGTTTCTCAATTCAAAATGGACAGAAACAAGTACACATAAATATATCTTAAAGAATCAATAATTGTTTGTATATTGCACATATACAGTCACTGACAGAATTATTATGAACACTATATTAATACTAGGTATGGTGTCCTTTTGCTCTCAAAACAGCTTCAGTTCTTCATTGCCTGGATACCAAAAGATGCTAACATGCTAACATGATTGCATCATGCATTTTCTTCAGATTTTTCCACTGCACATTCATGCTGTGAATCTCCCGTTCTTCCACATCCAAAAGGTGTTCCATAGGAGTATAATTCATAAACTAGGAAAGCCTCCTAAAAACAATGAACTCATGGCATGCTCATGAAGCCAGTTTGAGATGACTTTTTGCTTTGTGGCATGGTGCATTATCATGCCTGAAGTAGTCTTCAGAAGATGGGTAAATTGTAACCATGAAGAGATGCATACAGTCAGCAACAATATTCAGATAGGCCATGGTATCTAAGTATTGATTGATTGGTATTACATATGCCAAGAAAACATTCTCCTCACCATTATACCACCACAACCTGCCTGGGCTGTTGGCACAAGGCAGGTTGGGTACATAGATTCATTATGTGGGCACAAAATTCTGAACTTACGATCAGTGTGCCTCAGCAGAAATTGAGATTCATCAGACCAGGCTACATTTTTCCAGTCTTCAGCTGTCCAGCTCTGGTGAGCCTGTGCCCACTGCAGCCTCAGCTTTCTGTTCTTGGCTGACAGGAGTGGAGCCTGGTCATGGTTTTCTGCTATTGTAACTCATCCACCTCAAAGTTTGACATATTACACATTCTGAGATGACTTTCTGCTCACCGCAGTTACAGAGCGGTTTTCTGAGTTACCGTAGCCTTGCCTCTCTCATCAATAAGGTGTTTCTGTCCACAGAACTGGCACTCACTGGATGTTTTTTTGTTTTTTCACACCATTCCATGTTAACTCTGGAGACTGTTGTACATGAACTTCCTAGAAAATCATCAGTTGCAGAAATATTCAAACCAACCCGTGAGGCACCAACCACAATGCCACAGTTGAAATCACTGAGATCACATTTTTTTCCTATTTTGGTGTTTGATTTGGACATTAACTGCAGCTCCTGACCTGTATCTGTGTGATTGTATGCATTGCACTGCTGTCACATGATTGGCTGAATAGATAATGTCATGGATATGCAGGTGTACAGGTGTTCCTAATAATTTTCTCAGTGAGTGCATATGCTCATTAGAAGAAACCTACAAAGAATGAAACCAAAATATGCCCAAAGAACTTGAGAACTGATTTTGCTTCTGTGTAGAAACACACACCATCGGAACATTCCTTAAAAACATAAAGCATATAAAAACTGGTTTCATTAACAACTTAATTTACAGTAAATGCAAAAAAGCACTATTAAATAAAAAAAAAATCACCTCATTGCAGACATTTATGTAAATATATTGATGGTTTCATCAGTAGTACAAGGCATTATATGACAGCCTGCTGATTGGTTATAGTTTGGAAATAAGTAAACTTTATTTATATAATATAAAGGCCATGCTGCGAAAGCCTCTAATATGGTCCTTGTCTCCATTTGGCATGTAATCATATAATATAACACTAGTAATAAATGTTTCGGGATTTAGCTGCTCAGCAAAGTGTGCCGATAATTTCCTCCACTAATGGAAGAGGGTCAATATAAGTGGCATGGTGGAGCAGCAGTTAGCTCTGCTGACTCATAACCGTAGACTTGTGGTTTTGATTCTCAGCCCTGTCCCTGCCAGTGCAGTGTGGACACATTCTCCTGATGTTTGTGTGGATTATTTCTGGGTACTCATGTTTCCCATGTACAATGTGTGTTTATAAGACTAATTTGGCCCAAGGTAGGTGTGAAGGTGAGTGTGGCCTGTAACAGACTGGTGTCCCATGTAGAGATCTTTCCTGTTTCAGGATGCTTCCATGATAAGCTCTGTGCCCTCTTATCAGCTGTCTTTACAGTTTTGGTTACTGTCTTGACTCAAATATTCCTGGGAGAGACTGACTCTGCTCTGACACTCTTCAACCCTGCAAAAGGGAAAGTGAATTTAGGAAATGAATGGATTGATGAAAAGCCAATGAGCATTACCAGCAGGCTGTAAAATCTCTGTCTGTGATGGGCTGGTGCCTAGTCCAGGCTTTTTTCCAACCTTACACCCAGCTCTACTGGAATTGACTCCAGCCCCCTTAGTTCTGAATCGGATTAAGGAGCTTTGATTAATGTTTTACTGTTTAGTTTAAACATACTCTACACAGGTCACTATAATCAACTAGATTTCCATATGACATATTATAACATGCAAATAAATAGTTATGTGGTATACTAATTTCACTAACGATATTTTGTGCATTTAATTGGTTTTGCATGGAATACGTGTATCAGGAGTTCCCTTTCCACATTGTTTTTCTTCTGCACCAGCCAGTTCCCTGAGGCGGTATGGCTGCTTGCCCTGTGCTGACTCACCACATGAAATGACTCTGGCTTTTGTTCTGCAAACTTTTAACAGAATTCCAAGATGTCCATGTCATGGTGTTCTTTGGATTTGGCTTCCTGATGATGTTTCTAAGGAGATACGGTTTCAGCAGTACTGGCTTTAACCTGTTACTGGCTGCTCTGGCAGTTCAGTGGGCCACCCTGATGAATGGGTTCCTCTTTTCATTCAGAGATGGAAGTATTACAATAAACTTAAAGAGGTATATTTTCTATGGCTTCCTCTTAAAATAATGACTGTGTTATGCAGAAATGTAGTTAATAATAGAGATGAATCATTTAAGGTTTTCTTTCAAACAGTGATAAGTTATAGAAATCCTAGATCATAGATGACACAGTGGTTAGTTCTGTTGCCTCACAGCTTCAGTATCCTTCCTCTGAGTGCAGGCCTTTGTGAGTGGTGTTCATAAACTCTCAGGGTCTGTGTACAATGTTTTCCCCTTGCCCCCCAAAAAGTTGAATTAATAAGTCTAAATTAGCACAATATGACTCCCAGTTAAGCATTGGCAACACACTTTCACCAAGTTCTATCAGGATAAACTTTGGTTCTTATGATCCTGAATTGGTTTAAATGTGTTTGACAATGAATTAATGAATGGATGATACCATGTTATGTCTGAAGCTAACATTTGCATTTGAGTCACTGGTAATACTGCCATAATGGAATATGAATTCAGACTCTAATTTCAACTGTTTCTCTTATCCCAAACAGCTCTCATAATATTGTAATATTTGCAGCATAACTGGAATGTTAATTTACGTAATGTAAAATTTAAAACATTAACAATATAAAAAAATAAGTGTGGAAATATGAACATTTTTGATGTTAAGTAGATTATTCAATAAATAAGCTTTAATCCTCCATAACTTTATTTAATAGACTCTAATCCTCATCTTTGAGCTACAGAATACTGAAGGCAATGAGAGGATGACTGACTAAAACCTTTAAATAAGAAAATGTGTGTGGCTGTAACAGAAAGACACTGTGTTATTAACCTCAAACTGTAGTAGCACCTGAGCAGTAATTTTTCAAATTCTATTTTATTTTAAACTAAACCTTAAGAAAATTTTGTTTACATAAATTACTTTTGTTAAATTTCTTGTCAGAATGCACACATGAAGTGTTCCAATGTCTCACACATTGTCGTTTAAGTCTACAGTCTGTGTTAAACTCAAAATGAGTTATTACTAGTAGAATAACACTTCAACTCTTGAACCTTAGAAACTGGCATAAAGTAATTAGACACTGTTGTTTACCATAAGGTTTTACTTTTTATAAAATATCTTTGAAATTATTTGAAAAAGATAAAAAAACAAATATTTCACTTTTCTGTTTACAACTTCTCCCAGCCTTGTCACAGCAAATATGTGTGCTGCCTCTGCAGTAATCTCAATGGGAGCTGTGCTGGGAAAGAGCAACCCGATTCAGCTGATACTGATGACTCTTCTGGAAGTGTCCAGCTTCATTTTCAATCGCTGGATTCTCAAAAATTTCTTAAAGGTAAGTCCCATTCATCATGAGCTGCTGAAGAAATGTGTAGGAGACCAATCAGAAAAAATGGAGTGGGCATATATTTTTTTGCATATATATATATATATATATATTTTGTTCTAGTTTTTTTCTTTTATGTACATACATGCATACAGCCTTGAGGCGAGGTTATTATGTAGACCCACTCATTAATCCAAATAGCCTGCCTCTCCTAAAAACTAATCATCTGAACACAAAACAGATATATATACACACACACACTACAGTTGAAGTGTATTGGTATTGACAGATTCTGCCCTGTTTCCATGACAGATAGATAGATAGATAGATAGATAGATAGATAGATAGATAGATAGATAGATAGATAGATAGATAGATAGATAGATAGATAG
>JANRMT010062849.1:6585505-6617828 GCA_026402145.1 Polypterus bichir lapradei
GATAGATAGATAGATAGATAGATAGATAGATACTGTGTATATATATACAGGGTGACACAGAAAAACGGGAACTTTTCAAATGCGTAGTGGCAGCCATGTACAGTTGGCAGCACTGCGGAACAGGGACCTTGAGCTGTAAACAATCTCGCCATTTAGTAATTGAGTAATCAATTGCAAGGCAATCAATGGCAGCTGTGTGAGAACTGTTCGGTAACCGTGTCATCTCAAGATTCTGTGACATTCCCTGGCCCTCAAGATCACCGGATTTGTCTGTTTGTGATTTTTTCTTGTGGGGCTACCTTAAGAGTCGGGTCTACACGACTCGGCCAAGGACACTGAATGAACTGAAACAAAGAATTCAAGACGAAATTCATGGTATCCCAGCTGAGATGTTGCAGCGATCAATGGGGAACCGCAACAGCAGATTGGAAGAATGCATACGTACAGGAGGACACCATCTACAGGACGTAATTTTCAGACATTGATAATTTGGATTATTGTCTCTTAAAAGGCAAGTTGTAGTGGTTCAATTGCTGTCAATAATTTTTTTTTGTTAGATTTCTTCTATTTTTATTGGGTTTTTCAAAAGTTCCCATTTTTCTGTCACCCTGTATATATATTTATATATAATTATTTGTCTCGAGCGTCTGTAGTGAATACACTTGACTTGAACATTCATAGTTTTCATGCTCTTTCACTGTATCGTTAGCTTTCATTTGCTCAGTAGTTGATGCGCTTGTTTTCTCTACCCTAGTGGCCCGCTTCTTCTCTTCTTTTGTTGGCATCATTTTGCGTTAAAACTGATTAAGTCAGTTTTTGTGTTGCAATTAGTTAGTGTGTTTTTTTTTTACTTTTTCACTTAACCTGGCACTGAAGTCTACAATCTGCCACAAGAATGTTTTTAAGATATGAAGAAGTAGGGGAAATGACGGCGAAGGTGGTAGGGATGAGAACAGCACCCATATGCATGCACCACACGGCTGCCCTGCTGGCCGCTGCCGAGAGTTGATTCTACAATAAAATAAAAATAAAAAGAGGAATAACCTTGGAGGTCAATCATAAACCCTGAAAGTGGATAGTAGACGTCACGTAGTATATGTGTACCAAATTTCAAGTCAATAGTCAAACGGTTTGCAAGCTACAGGTGATTTAAAGTCCTGGACAGACAAACCAGCAGCCACGTTAGCATATTATACACTGTATACTGCAAAGATGTTTAGCCTTGTTAGCACTGCTGCTTCATCTGAGCTCCTAGTTAATTTTTCCACAGCATTTTGTTTTTGGGGGCAAGCTTGTTATTCCTGTCACTGTGAATGTCTTGTGTAAGACCTCTGCTGTTTCCAACATACAGAAGGCATCATATTATGTCACCTGTAATCTGAAAACTGCTGGGTATAAATGACTTGTTCTGAAAGTGTGTAGGGAGGTCTGGTGGCACAATAGTTAGTGCCTCTGTCTCACAGATCAAGGGAGCCAACATTGATTGACAGCCTGGTCTTTTCTGTGGTGGAGTTTGTACCGTCTTCATATGCCACATATGTTTCATCTGAGTTCTTTGCATTTTTCCAATATCTGTAAGATTTCCATGTTAAATTAATTAGTGATTCTAAATCAGATCCATCCCAATGTTGACTTCCTATGATAATGTATTAACCAAAGTAGGCTCCATAAATATATTGATAGTGGTTTGCTTTTATTCTTCTCCTTCTGCTAACATTTAAAATATTGAATTCTGTAAAAGCTGACATATAATTTAGGGCAGAACCTTGAGAGAAAAATAAACCTTCCTGTAGGCTGTAAATCATACTTGCTGTTACACATTTTGTTCTTTTTTGTCACTTGGAGCTGCAGTAGCATTTGACCATTGGCATTTTACAATATCACATACACTAGCAGAGGTGATGTAATCAATAATTAACTGGTGGAGTTAGTGCTGTGAGTTATCAAAGTGAAGGAGTCAGTAAAGAAAAAAAATCTACAAAATTATCTTAATAATCTCACTTGTGTTAAAGAACTTTAATCCATGATTGCCATAATGTTCAGTTTTATATGATGTTTTCAATTTATTTAGGTATGGAGAAATATTTTTGATAAAATAAATAAATACATGAATAAATGTATTGTGAAATGTGACAATAAATAAATAAAACACAATATATATGAACAATCAAATATGTTTTTGTAGTTATTTCTATTTGTATTTATGTAATTATTTCCTTATTTATTTCTTCAGTGACACCACACGCAACATGAAATATGCTATAAAATGAAACCTGTCATTTTCACCTATCAGACTTGAGGGGGTGGGCTCTAGTGAATACTGTATTTTGATTGGTGAATCATCAGCGCGGTGCATGTCCTACATTGTGACTGTGCGTGTCTGTGGCAGATATGATTGCAAGAAAAAGGCGCCCAGAGTTACTGCTACTTCAATAGAAAACGCTCTGAATTCATCACCAGCAGTCTGCATCTGTGTAGTGTGTGCTGTAAATGTGGCCTTTGATGCCCAACAATTTACAAATCAATACACAGTACTCTTAACTTCATATCATTGTGTATTTCATGTCACTGTAAAAAATGAAGAAATAATGATATATATACGTAAAGGCATAAGCAACAAAAACATATTTCAGTTGGTCATCGTCCAACCTGCTATATCCTAATACAGGGTCACGGGGGTCCGTTGGAGCCAATCCCAGCCAGCATAGGGCGCAAGGCAGAAACAAACCCCGGGCAGGGCACCAGCCCACCGCAGAACATATTTTGGGTCTGTATCGAAGGAGTGACACTTCATAGGAGTGACATAACAAAGGAGTGACATAAATACCGTATTAAAGGAGTGACATTTTATTGGAGTGACATAACGAGTCACCTGCCACACACAACTGAAAGTACACTCGCCAAAAAATCGTTGTTGCCTCACCTACCACTTGGATGGTTGTCACTTCTTTGAAATTTATATCTGAGGTTTCACTCCTTTGTTATGTCACTCCTATGACATGTCACTCCTTTGAATAGGACCATATATTTCATGAAACATTTAATTGTGTATGTTAACCTATCATTGTGTTTTTATTTACTTATTGTCACATTTCACAATGCATTTATTTATTTGATTGTTTATTTATTTATAATTTTGTCTGAAACATTCCTCCATACATAAGTTTATGATCGAAAATACAAACAGAGAGTTTAATGGATATTCTTTGGAGTTTTCTCTTTATTGCAGCCATACTATCTTATCACAAAGGTACCAACTCCAAATTCCTGCCTTTCCCTTTTCTTTCTTTCTGGTTTTTCCCCATAACCATTTATAATACAGAAAACATCTTTTGGCAAAGTAAAGGTAGCTACAGCCCTTAAAACACAGATTCTTCAAAATTCATAAAGAACCCAGAAATACTATCAACTTACAAATTTGTGATTATTAATAGTAGAAAACATTTATGCTAACTTAATCCTACAAATACATTCATGCATTTCATCATGAAAAATAAAACCTCAAGTATAAATCATAATATTCAAATGTCCAGTGAACCGTCAGAATGTGAATTTAATGTATTTTGTGTGGTGACCACTCTCTGTTGCTGTAGTCAGTGCAAGAGGCAGCTTGTTTAAGAATCTTTAGCAATTAAAAAGTGATCTTGAGATTACTAAGAATTTTATGCGCTAGTGTAGTAACAATGGTTTTAGGGGAACATACAGCATGTAAATTAATGATTGACTTCAAGATGGAGTTGCCTGTCTATTAGGTGGGAAGTGACACACTCTTTCTATTTTTTCTCTGGCCCTCCCAGACCTTTTTGACTAATCCTCTGGCTTTACTTCCTCCTGCCAGCTCAGTCCTTGCCTGACTTCACAACCCGAGTAACAACCGTAAGATGCTTTTTAAGGCCATTTGTGGGTTGAAATTCTCCAATCACGTCTAGTGTCTCAGACTCCTGAGGGCTTTCTAATAACAGTCTCCCTATTTAGCCCAAGGTGTTCCTGGAGCCTTAAACTCCAGCAAACATTTAATGGGCAAAGAAACCCTCAGACAGCCTGGACACCATACTGTGTAGTGTGTGGCACATACTGCGTACTCTTAAAGGCATTCGTGTTTGCACCTATCTGACTAGGGAACCTTCTATTAAATTATTGCATGGCCCCTATTCCCTTGCTGCTTCTTCCGTGCCACTGGAGCAATCACTTCTGAGACACTCCATATTAGTATAAACTCTGCTGCTCCAGAAGTGATAGCTCCACCGAAAATTATTTTGTTGTTATTTCATCTCTGATAGGAATGTGCTGTAGAATGTGCTAAATAAAAAATATTATAATTGATTAAGAAAATGCAAGACATCTTTTACGTTAGAGTACATCTTATCCCCCTGAGGACAGTTATGTAATGTAAATACAAAGAGATTTGTTCATGTTAACTCATTAGAGCAGGATTCTGGTCATTAGTATTCAGTTAATGTTTATGAGATACTATTTTTTTGTGTGGTGCGACTCTTTCTCATTTTTCCTTTGACATAAGCAGAAATGTTTTGCATTTTAAGAAACGGTGTACTTGACATGTCTGCAATGATATTGCCTCATGTATAACAAATGAAATTACCACCCATGGGAATGAGTGACAAACTGTTACATCATCTATTGATGGCTCCAAGAACGATGCATCTGTTTTGTTTGGAGTTCCCCCTAATAGGATCACACAGCCCAAGAAGTAGACAATGGGCATTGACAGTCATGTTTATTAGTAAGGGTGAATATCTGGTTGTGACTTGATTACTTTCTCACTTGTTTGAATATTTGAGCCAAAATTAGTTACATGTTTCTGTCCTTCAGTGTGATTCTGTACCCTCACTTGGTCATCTTAGTTCTTTTAAACCTTTACTTCATGCTCCACTTTCATCCTTTATTATACTAATTGCATTGTGTTCTGTATTATGGCACACCTTAGAAAAGAGGATGTGCAGCACCACAGGTAAAGTGCGTGTTTCACTAGATAGAGTGCCTCCATTATTTACCAGTCATTGTATAAGCACTCAATATAGCACCAGGTTAAATATATCAAAGACAATCATATCAAATGCAATTGCAGATTTTATAATTGTATTTTTTTTGTAAAAAGAAAACATTTATTGTTTTATAATTTTATTCTCTTACGCATGCAAGTATTTAATTAAGAACTTTAGAACATATAAGAACAAAATGAATTAGACAAAGAAGAGGAGACCATTCAGTCCATCAGGCTCATTTGTTTAGCTAAGAGCTTAGTGGACTCAATTTCTCGTCCAGATGCTTCTTAAAGGTTGTCACGTTTCTGCTTCAACTCCGTGTCTTGGCAGTTTCTTTCAGATTCCCAAAACTCTTTGGATGAAGAAGAGCTTCATGGCTTAAGTCTTAAATACACTTCCCCTTTGATTTCCACTGATGTCATAAAGTTACAAGATTAGTTGATAGAATTTGTCTGGATCTACTTTATCAGTGCCTAGAGAACATCGAAGGTCTGGATTAGGTCCCCACATAGTCTCTTCTGCTCAAAACTAAACAGGTTCAATTCTCTGAGGCTGTCAGAGTAGAACAAATCCTGAGATACTCCTGGTTGCTCTCCTCTGCACAGCTTCCAGTGCTGCTATGTAGTGTGTTGACCAGAAGTACTTCAGGTGTGGTCTTACTAATGTAGACCAAGCGTAATGTCCATTGATTTATATTCAACAATTTTTACGATATAACCTAAATTTTATTTGCCTTTTAAACTGCTTTCTTTGTATTGCTTGGAGGATGAAAATGTGTTAAAATAAACCCATAAGTCCTTTTCAACAGTTGCTTCCTGTAGGACAGTGTCTCCCATCTGGAATTTATAATTGACGTTCCTTTTGTCCACATTATAAGATGCTTGTGGGCACTGTTGCCCCATTAAACCCAACAGACAAATGCTTGACACAGGGTAAAACCACCAAGAAGATCTTCAATGATTTTTTCTTCTTGAAACAATGCCCAAAAGCACCTCTGCCACCATATACAGGCAAAAACACCAATAATCAGCACACAAATCTCTCCTCCACTCCTCCCACCAAGCTCTGTCCTACTCTCACCCAACTCTGGCTTGCTTGGTGAATCACCACCAGTCCTTTCAAAAGACTTTGACCCGGAAGTGCTTCTGTCCTTCCGGGCACGTGACTCATGTACACTTCCAGGACAGATGGAGACTTGTGGATTTCTTCAGCCTGGAAGTACTTCTGTGGTTCTGTCCCTGTGACTCAGGAGTACTTCCGGGGTATAAGAAAAGTACAGCTTCTTGAGCCTCCCTGCAGCGTCTCCTGTCAGCACCCATGGCACCCAGCAGGGCTGTGAAGCCGAACTCCAACTCTCATGGTGCACTGCGGGAATCTGGGGTGCCACTATGCTGCAGGGGCATCTCCATCTGGCGTTCTGGGGGAGGCAGTGTCCCTCTGTAACTGCTTTCCCCCATCAGTTTTCCAAGTGTTTGCCCAGTTCGGAAGCTTATCCAAGTCTTCTTGAATTATTTTTGCTGCCTCTTCAGTATCTGCTCTTTATTCATTTTTAGTATCATTTGTGAATTTCACAAGTTTACTAACTATACCAAATGCTTTGTCATTAACATTAATCAGAAAAGTGACAAACCCAGGATAGACTTCTGAGGGACTGTACTGATGACCTCACTCCACATGGAGTTTCTCAATACATTTTCTAAAAATAAATTTCTATTTGCCTTGCCAGAGAAGAAAAATAAGTTGATGGATAATAAAAAGATTTAATGTATATTAAGGCCTAAAGCCAAGTACCAAGTAAATGTTAGCATGGAACACTTAATTTTCAGTTTATTCTGTTGATTGGCATCCTTACCACCAGTCCACATCATCTCAAGCAGTTCAATTTGGGGAAGCAAAAACTAAACCACTCCGTTGAGTTTATCGTAGACCCCAGTGCCCTGAATACAAAATACATTTTACCTGCTTATACTTGTGATCATTTTCTTTTAGTCACTACCTGGGGCTTATGAACAAATATGGTGAAAACTGAGATGGAGACTGAGTGGTGAATTTAAAATTTCATCTGAAGACTTAAACTTCTGCCTCACCATCCCAGTCTAATACAGCATTCATTTAAATGACACTGTAGCATCAAGGCATTGGTCTGTTTCACGTTCTGGTATATAGTCAGCTCTACATGTGTAATTTCATCAGTTATGGGGTTTTTACATGTGAGGATTCAATATCAATTTCAGATTTTAAAACAACTTAGAAAATGTACGCATGGTGTAACATTCTGGTGTGTTTGGCAACTAAATAAAAGGATATGAAAGTTGGAGCATTTCACATTTTTAATTTAATTCATCCAAAAGTCAGTTATCACATTTTTTGTTTCTTACTTATAAATATTTATGTAACAATGAGTTACATTCAAAAATAATTACAATAATAGAATGCAATGACAGGTGTTGGTAGACTGCATTAAATACAAGCTTTTTACTAATATAGCACTTTACAATGGAGTTAAAAATGTAGCCTAAATAGACTTGTTTGTCTCAATAGCTTCTATAGTAACAGGTCTATCTTTACTCCATAAAGTCAAATGAACCTCTGAGGGACTTGTTGTTCAGCTTAAAATACTCTATAAAAGTGGAGGGCATTCCCACATTAGTGACATAATGGTGGCCCCTGTCTCTTGGGGCTCCATCTACAATAAGTATGGAATGTATTCAAATTGAAATACACAACACTTAAATACCAAATAATAATAATAATAATAATTTTTTAGATTTATATACTGCTTTTCTCACTACTCAAAGCACTTTTCATACTGGGTGGGGACCCACTTCAGCCACCACTAATGTGTACCATCCACCTGGATGATGCGACGGCAGCCACTTTTGCGCCAGTAAGCTCACCACACATTAGCTGTTAGGTCGTGAAGGGGTTTAGAGAGATGGACAATTAGAGATATTATGGGATGATTAGGGGGGCAGAATGACAACAATGGTGATGGACAGGTTGACAAACGAGATTGGACAGGAGACCCCATGGACTATGATGTTTGCTGATGACATTGTGATCTGTAGCGATAGTAGGGACCAGGTTGAGGAGACCCTGGAGAGATGGAGATATGCTCTAGAGAGGAGAGGAATGAAGGTCAGTAGGAACAAGACAGAATACATGTGTATGAATGAGAGGGAGGTCAGTGGATTGGTGAGGATGCAGGGAGTAGAGTTGGAGAAGGTGGATGAGTTTAAATACTTGGGATCAACAGTAGAGAGTAATGGGAATTGTGGAAGAGAGGTAAAAAAAAAGAGTGCAGGCAGGGTGGAATGGGTAGAGAAGAGTGTCAGGAGTGATCTGTGACAGACGAATATCAGCAAGAGTGAAAGGGAAGGTCTACAGGATGGTAGTGAGACCAGCTGTGCTATATGGGTTGGAGACGGTGACACTGACCAGAAAGCAGGAGAAAGAGCTGGAGGTGGCAGAGTTAAAGATGCTAAGATTTGCATTGGGTGTGACGAGGATGGACAGGATTAGAAATGAGTACATTAGAGGGTCAGCTCAAGTTGGATGGTTGGGAGACAAAGTCAGAGAGGCGAGATTGCGTTGGTTTGGACATGTGCAGAGGAAGGATGCTGAGTATATTGGGAGAAGGATGTTAAGGACAGAGCTGCTAGGGAAGAGGAAAAGAGGAAGGCCTAAGCAAAGGTTTATGGATGTGGTGAGAGGGGACATGCAGGTGATGGGTGTAACAGAACAAGATGCAGAGGACAGAAAGATATGGAAGAAGATGATTCACTGTGGCAACCCCTAATGGGAGCAGCCAGAAAAAGAAGAAGGGGGGCAGAGTGACTAGGCCATGGAGTGCAGTTTAACCTGGACATCAAGGTACACCCTGTTCTTTACAAAGGTTGCACAGGGATCTTTAATGACCACATAGAGTCAGGACCTCGATTTTATATCTCATCTGAAGGACGATAAAATAAACATAGCATATTTAATAAAATTACATTAAAAAAAAACACATGGAAAATAATAATTAAAAAATTGACAAATATTAAAAAAACAATAAGATAAAAAGTAAATATAAGCCAAGGGAGAAACCCTGCCTGTAGCATAATGGTTTCAAAGTGTCTATATAAAATAAATGTTAAACTCTGTGGAGTGGTGTAACTATATTAGTTTTCATAATTTAAAAGTAGGGACTTTTGATCACTGCTAATTTACAGTAAAGTCCTATCCTACAGTTTCCCTGTTGAGCGGCCAGGAAAGTTCTGTGTTTTATGTTACACATCTTAGAAGTAAGTGCACTTCTTTTAAATTCTTCCTCTTCAGATAACCTAAATGATTTTACTGTTAAAACATTTACCAGTTCTGTATTTTCTACATTGGTCAGATTTATGTTATTTTAAGCATATTTGTTTTGGGTTTATTTCCATCTAGGGCTGATGATTCCAATCCAGGGCCATAGGGGCCTGAGAATGTCCTTGAAGTTTTTGGCTTCATCAAGGGCACTGTCATGTACAATAAACATACTTCTCATTGTTAGAGCTGCCAGTTAACCCTAATAAACCCCGTGTCTTTTAAAGACAGTAATTCAAATGGAGAGCTCACTCCCCTTATGAGGCTTTCTTTTATTTTATACCAGGCCTGAAATAGTCTCACCAGATAGAGCATACACTATATGGCCAAATGTTTCTGAACACCAGAACATCACATCTGCAATAGCTTGTTGAACATCCCATTCTAAGATTATGGTTATTAATATGGAATGTGCTTTCATTTTGAGGTTCTAACAGTCTCCACTCTTCTGTAAAAACTTTTTACAAGATTTTGAGAACATAGGAACATAATACATTTGACAAATGAGAGGAAACCATTTGTTTAGCTAATAGCTAAGCTGTCCCATTATTTCACCCAGATTCTTCTTAAAGGTTGTCAAGTTTTCTGTTACAACTACATGTCTCGGTAGTTTGTTCCAGAATCCCTTTGCATAAAGAAGTGCTGCCTGGCTTCAGTTTTACATGCACTTCCCCTTAATTTCCTCTGATGCCCTTGAGTACGTGATTCACTCTTTAGCTGAAAGAATGTTGCTGGATTTACTTTATCAATGTCTTTGAGGATTTTAGGTCCCCATGGTGTCTCCTCTGCTTGAGACTAAACAGGTTTAATTCTCTGAGTCTGTCAGAGTAGGACATGGCCTTAAGTATTGAGATGCGATTGGTTGCTGCCCTCTGCACAGCTTCAAGTGCTGCCTTGTACTGTTTTGCCCAGAACTGCACACAACACTCCAGATGTCGTCTTACAAGTGAATTATATCATTTGACATAACGCCCCTTGACCCCTGAGACACTCCACTGATGACTTTGCTCCATGCAGAGCATTCTCCTCTTATCTGTACTCTTTGTCTCTTGCTGGTTAACCAACTACAGATCCAGTTTTGTAAGTTACCTCTAATGCCTACAGCTTCGAAGTTTCAGAATTAATGTTTGGTGTGGGACTGTATGAAATGATTTAGTCTATGTAAATTATTTTTGTCTTTGTGAACTATTCCGGTTTGCTCCTTGAAAAAACTATAAAAAACTAGTGGGTTTCGCCCCCTGCTCGCTTCGCTCACCAACCCCAAAACCCCGCCACCCGCCGTTGTGAAGAGGGGGGCTGAATGCATCCCAAGGAGACGCGGTTGTTCCTCCAAAACCCCGCTTTAACAGTGATACAATGGGAATCAAATAACAGGTTTTTTTTAACTTCCTCTTTGCTCGATCAGCTGCTTGCTTGCTGCTGCTCCTGTGCTGCGTGATCTGCATTTTGTGTGGCACTTCAAACATTTTAAAGTCACTGCCTTGTCTCTCTTCTCCCCCAGACATCCTCAAACACTATTCGATCTGTTATTTCACCGAGTAATATTTTCTGTTTGTTTGTGCTAACACGATCTTTACTCTATGGCTATGTGCCATTGTGAAGAGGGGGACTAAACACACCACAAGGAGACACATTTGCTCCTCCTAAAACCCTCTTAAAATGTGATACATTAGGAAACAAATTACATTTTTTTACCTCCTCTTTGCTCGATTAGCTGCTGGCTTGCTGCTGCTGCTGTGCTGCTTAATCTGCACTTCGCTCTCCTATCATGTCTCATCCCAATTTTTTTTTTTATAATAGAGAGATTGGTTTGGCAGGACCTTACTCTCGTAAACCAATGCTGCCTGCTATTTGGAATAGTATTTTAATTTAGGAAATTTTCTAATTTATTCCTTATTATAGTTTCTATAATTTTGCCTGACACCAAAGTAAGTGTAATGGGTCTGTAATTACTGGAACCCATTTTGTCTCCCCTCTTGAAGACAGGGGTCACATTTGTTACTTTCCAGTCCTCAGGTACGTCTCCTTTCTGAAGTGACTGCTGAAATATGCCTAATAATGGTCTATAGATGACATCTTTCATTTCTTTCAATACAATTGGTAAGATCCCATCAGGTCTAGGGTTTTTATTAGTCTTCAATGTATTTTAAAATCTATAAACTCAGAGTTTGTTTTCACTTTTGCATGAGGCATTTCATGTGTTTTTTCCTTTATCTTTAGCGATCTTTATTTTAGTTTCTCTTTTGATGTTTTGAATGCTTTTTTGCATCTCTTGCTGTGGTTTCCGGTATTCCTCTATGTCAGAATTACCTGGCTTTTTTTTACATTTTCTTGTACGGTGATCTTTTTAGTTTTACCTTTTTAACAATACTCCTATTTATCCTTTTTGGCTGATTTTTTAGTTGTTTTGTTTTATTGCTTTTCGGAATAAAATTATTTTGAGCCTGGGTCAGAAGATTTCTGAAGTGACACCAAACTGTCATTTATAGTTGCTGAATTTTTTGCTTTCCCATTTGAGGTTTTGTACATACTTCCTCATCTCCATAAAGTCTGCTTTCGTCAAGTCTTTGTTTTGATGTAAATTTGTGTGTTTTCAAAGATTACCTCAAATTTTACCATAATGTGGTCACTGTTGCTTAAAATATCAGTAACGTCTGTTCTTGTTACTCTGTCTTTATTGTTTGAGAAGAAGCGTTCTAGACAGGCATCACCATACGTTGGGCTCGAGACACACTAGGTGACAAAACATTCATTTGCCTTCTGCACCACTTCAGTTTCTTCTTTTATTTTCTCAATAGGGGCTTCCCAATCAGTGTTTGGAAAGTTAAAATCACCCATGACCACAATGTTCTCCTTGTTGCACATCTGGCTTATTTGATTAAATAATACAGTATGTTACTATCTAAAATATCAGAATTTGGAAGCTTGTAGTAAAACTTTAATAACCAGATCTCTGTCTTTCTTCCTAACTAGCTTAATGCACAGCGATTCTGATGTGTTTCCTTCTTCCAACTTGAAGATGTAAGCCTGAATATCATTTTTCACATATAGCGCCACAATCCTTCCTTGTCTGTCTCTCCTGAAGCATGTGCAGCCACTAATATTAAATTCCTCTCAGTGACTCTCATTTAGTCATGACTCTGTAATTCCTACAATATCATAGTCCCAACTCAACATTTGCCTCTAGTTCATGCATTTTATTTCTAGCGTTTCTTGCATTAATGAGTAAACATTTTAAACAAGGAAAGTTGCTTTTTGTATGAGTGTGATTTTGAAGAATGTTTGTGGGAATTTGTGCACATTCAGGCAAAACAGCATTCGTAAGGTCAGATACTAGTGTTGGACAAGAAGGCCTGGCTAGTAATCTGCATTCCAATTATACCAAAGGTGTTCAATAGGGTTTAAGTCAGGACTCCATTTAGGCCATTTGAGTTCCTCAGTATCTGTATTGACTTGACTTTGTGTATGGGGGACAGTCATACTTGAACAGAAAGGGCCTTCCCCCACTTGTTGCCACACAGTTGGACGTGCACACTATCTTTGTATGCTGTAGCATAAACAGTATCCTTCACTGGAAATAAGGGGCCCAGCCCAATCCCAGAGAAATAGCCCCAGACCTTTATACATCCTCCAACCAATTTGGCAGTAGACGCTATTCATTCAAGACATTAGCATTCTTCTGGCCTCTGCCAAAAACCAGATTTGCCCATCAGACTGCCAGATAGTGAAGTGTGGTTCATAATTTCAGAGAACATGTTTCGACTGTTCCAATGGTGACATGATCTTAGGCTTCTGTGCAGCTGCTCAGCCTTGGATGCCCGTTTCATAAAGCTCCTGACACTCGGTTCTTGTTCTGATGCTGTCTCCAGAGGCAGTTTGGCACTCTGTTGCGAATGATGCAACAGACGATAGGTGATTTTTACATGCTTTGTGCTTCAGCTCCTCTCTGTAAGTTTGTGTGGTCTACCACTTTGTGGCTGAACTGTTGTTGCTCCAAGATGCTTCCCTTCACAATAATGACACTTACAATTAGCCAGAGCAGACCAACAGAGCATAAATGTCATAAATGTGGTGTAATATTATGACCGTGCTGCATTTAAAATCACTGCATCTTCAGTATGACCCATTCTACTGCCAATGTTTGTCAATGTATGGCTCTGTGCTTGATTTTATGTACTTGTCAACAGTGGGTGCAGCTGAAACAACTGATCTCAATAATGGTGTCTACAGTACATACTTTTGCCTTTATAATGTATATCCCAATCCTGAAGAAAACATTCTTACTATATTGTATTCTCAGTTGCTTTATGAAGTGCTCTGTAATGGTGCTATCTCTGCTATATAAAGTCAATGACTGCTATATTAAAATCTATAATAGCCTTATACAAAAAACACAAGAGTTCCCCCCCCCCCCCACCTCTGCCACCTGCAGTGTCACTTGGATTTGTTTCACAAACCTTTCCCTAGAAATCAGCTAGTGCTAATTCCCTCTCTGTTCATTTTCCAAATGTCTCCCATTCCCATTGCAATTGCTTTTTTTATGTCCTCAGGCTCACATTCACAGTGCAGTGCTGGCAGGAGGAGTTGCTGTAAGTGCCACAGCGATGACGACAACATTTCCATGGATTGCAATGACACTGGGTTTTACAGCAGGAGTGATCTCTGTTCTGGGATACCAGTATGCAAAGGTGAGTAACAAGTGAAGCCCTTCAGTGCCATTACTTATTTCATTCAGGGCATTTTACAAAAGGGGGGCTTGGCACAATGGCACCTCTTAGTTTAATACTCCTGGTTCTGAATCCAAAGCCCAAGCAATGTGTGTTGTGGTGTTTATGACCTTGGATTTCAAAGCTGTTCGATTGTCGCCTGCAACTCAATTTGTGACTCTGAGTCATTTAACCAGTGAGTGTTCCAACTATTAAAAAACAAAAAAGATGCATCATTGTCTTATAACTTCCCTTAAATAAAGCCATCAGCCATATATTAAAACTATAGTAATGGGGGAAAAAAGTAATTCCTCCACACCCCAAAACCATTTGTAATCGTTGTCCCTTAACTGCACTGTGTGATGGACAGGTGGCCAGTGTGGGTATGGCTCCTGCCTTGTGTCCATTTCTGCCAGGATATGATCAACCCTAAAGTGGATTAGAAAATGGATGGAGGGATATCGCCAGTAAAGGCACTTATACTTGAATAAAGAGTAAGGTGAACAGTAGTCGATTGCTTTGGATAATATTTACAGAAAAATGCCTTTTATGATTCTGAGTGCATCAGTGTTTATCAGAGCATGTGAAACAAACAATTTCGTACCCAGGCGACAGGCTGAGTGGAAAATGACGGTGTTTGAGATTCGCAGTACAGTGTGATAAACTAACCCTTCTGAGACTAGCAGGCGGGATGCCTTTGTTCAATCATTGCTCAGGCTGGGCATCAGTGTATGTCATGTACTCAAATGGCATGGTGCCCATGTTCCAATTTTCTGAAGGTGATTGCCAGTAAGTGCAGGCAGAGGACAGATTGTCAGCACTTTTAATCCCAGTGACAATGACTAAAAAGATCTAAAACTGTTCAGTTGACCCACCATTACTCAGGGATTAGTTAAAGCAGCTGGAATTGTTGCTCTCATCATTATCTAATAAGGTAGTTACATCCTGAGGGGCAGCTAAAAAAATGAAAAAGTGACCTTTGTAAGGCACATTATGGGCATATTAATGGTCTTTATTATTGTTATTAGAATACAAATGGGGTGAATGAATACACTTATTCTTATTTGTTATAAGTGCCTTCCATATTTTTACAGGGGCAGCGAAAACGAATGTCTTCCTCTGGGTGAAGGTGAGATATTAAGGGGATGGTTTACAGTGTGATTGTCAAGATAATTTGCCTTTGAGCGATCACAATGATATTCTAAGTGAACGTTGAAGAACTGTTCACGTTTACAGTGATAGGGAAAAGTTTCTCAGCTGACAGAGGTAAGACGGTTCCATTCTTCACATTTAGGATCTTGTGCTGCCTCCTAGTGGCTAGGTTTAGAGAGTATTGATCTCCTACTAGCCCTCTCTGACCTAAACCTTGAAGTGTAGACCCTTTCCAAAAAGCCTTGTAATTTTGGCAGCAATGTGAGAAATTTTAACCTAACAAGTTACTGAATATCAGCTTCATTCAGAGTTTTGTGAACTAAGGATCGGGTGAATATGGAGGGTGTGACATAGTAGGCATCTGTTTTAGTTGATCATTTATTAATGGAGGCAGTGTTGTGTTCAAGGGTGTTGTTCTGGTGCACCATTTCTGACCAGCTGTTGTTGTAATCGCATTACCAATTGGTGATTGTATCTGCGTTTGTCCAGGGTTTCCAAAATTCTGCAGCTTCAGCTTGGTTCATAGAACAATTCAGGCAATGGCTGTGATGCATATACGAATCAATCCACAGTTCAAGTATTTTAACAAATTTAGCAAAGCTCAAAGCAAAAACCGTTCACACAGAAACAAAGAGAAACATTTGATAATACAAAAGGGTAAAGTCCTTGTATAAGATGTTTCTGTTTAATGCTTAAAAATCTTGCTACATTTCTTTAAGTTCTTGTCCTGTACTTACCAGACATGGATCGTGGTAAACGTTCATTTGGTTCTACCAGAGAGACCATGTTCTTAACTTGCTAAATAGCATTTTCTTATTGCAGATATAGCTGAGAAAGTTCTTTACATGTTTGCTTAAAGGGGGTGAAAGATTATACCCTTATCTAAGTAACTATGTGAAGCTGACTTTGTAGTCAAATTAAGAAAACACTTCTGCAAATTTTAACAATAATATTAATTGTCTAAAATTGGATCTTACAGTACTTCTTTATAAAATATGAGGCTTGCTGTTAGGTTACTATATGCAAATGTATAATGAATGAATTGATAAAACATAAAAAGAAAACTGTTAGGTATGCCAGTGGGCTCACAGTTCTGGGTTTGAATGCTGCACATCCCAAAAGAGGTGCAGGTTAGGTTTAATTGGCCCTATTGATGTTTGGCATCCTGTGTTGTGATTAATTGTATTGAAAAATGACAAAAAGGATGTGAGGCCTTTGAAAGACCCGTAATACAGGCCAGGAGTCCATCCTAACCTGCCCAGAAAAAGCTTCACCTACACTCTTAACAATAAAAGGTACCAGAGTAGTTCTTCAGAGCAATGCCATAAGAAACCATTTTTGGTTCCTAAAGACCCATCCACATGAAAGTTACAGAAGGAACCCTTTATTTATTCAGATGTGTACTATTAATAAATGGTAAAAATTCTGTGAAATACCAATGGATTTAAAAAGACTCTTGCTGTCTACAATAACACAGGCTAAGTTCAGGTTATCTTACTTTGTTATTGTCCTGCTATGTAGCCTACCAAACATTACATTTTTATCTACATATTAGGACATTTTTCAAAGCACAAAGAACCAACTTCATATACAAAGAACCCTTCCCAGAAGGGTTAGTCAAGCAGTAGTTCTATGAGGAACCACACATCCCAGTAAAGTGCCAGTATAGTGCCATTAAAGAACCATTATTTTTAAGAGTGAATAACAACATGACCCTAGTACTCTACTGGTTGACTTTGGTCTACATAAGTCTAAAAGAAATTTTGGGCTTCAAAAGTTCAAAATATCTTTAATGTCCCAAAAACATACCAAAAATACACAAACATGCCCTTCAAGGAGAATGAACTATAAACAAAAACTCTGGCTGGAGTGGATAATACTAAAGCAAAGTCATTAAAACTAAAGATATTTATTTATGTTGTGTATTGGAGTAACAAACATGACAAAAGAAAGGTGAGTCTCCAAAAGACCCATAAAGCTTGCCAGAACCCTCACTGACTACCCAGAGGGCGCTCACCTAAACTCATCTTTGCTCTAGATGCTATCTGCTGACTACAGTCAAGGCAGACTCCAACAATGGGGAAATAGCTTTAAAAATTCAAAATATAATGAAGGCCCCACAATATTTCAAAATATCAAAAAAGGAAGAGAAACACTATGAAACTCTGGCTTGTATAGAGACAAGTTTTACAAGGATCTTTATAAATAAAGACTAGGGGGCTTCACCCCCTGCTCGCTTCGCTACTACAATACAGTTTGCATCCATGAGCACCTGTGTGTTGATACTGAGATACCATATGCGATTCACACGTACAAGCTCATCCACATCTGGGGCAGTGATTTTTATGTCAGTGCCAATTTCTTTGAATGCAACTTGCTTTAACATTACATTACTTGGAGGCCTGGGGAAACATAAAAATCCATGTGTTACCTCATATGATTTAAGGACGTTCAAAGTTTTATGCAAAATTCAAATAATGGTTGGTTGAGACATACCTAAATCATCACAATTACATAGCTGGATTTTCCTTGTAGCCAAAAAATGTAACGTTACCATCACTTTAATTTCGGCTGACAGCTCATGGCTTCTCTGCGTAGTTGAATTGATCTCGCATTGTACCAGATTTGTATACAAATATATTTACAGCTTTGTCAAATTGATAACTTTTTATGAGTTCATTTTGGTCAGGCATTTTTAAAATGATTAGCTTTTCTCAGTATGTGTGTGCCAATCGCTGCCTAATCGACAGCTCTTGGCAGCTCCAAGCAAATTAGTACAGTACATGAGCTCTCCTAAATCCTGATGAAGTTAGAAGAATTTTAATAAATTATTAAAATGTTAAAATACTTGGCGGCACTGTGGCACAGTGGTAGCGCTGCTGCCTCGCAGTTAGGAGACCCAGGTTTGCTTCCCGGGTCCTCCCTGCGTGGAGTTTGCATGTTCTCCCCGTGTCTGTGTGGGTTTCCTCCGGTTTTCTCCCACCGTCCAAAGACATGCAGGTTAGGTGCATTGGTGATCCTAAATTGTCCCTAGTGTGTGCTTGGTGTGTGTGTGTATGCGCCCTGCGGTAGTCTGATGCCCTGCCTGGGATTTGTTCCTGCCTTGTGCCCTGTGCTGGCTGGGCTTGGCTCCAGCAGACCCCATGACCCTGTGTTAGGATATAGCAGGTTGGATAATGGATGAATGGATAGATTAAATACTTTTACTTTCTTATTCCTAAGAGTAAAACCAAAAGATTTTTGAACAGGTTAGGACTATTTTCATACTTTGCGACACTTGATAAATACAGGGGCATTAGGAAATTAACAAGAAATACTCACACAAAACTCCAAATCGAATGTAGTCTTCTGCTGCCGAGTGTCTCTTTCCTGACCGAATATAAAACCAGAAGGAGGACCCAGCAGCCATGATGTCATGGTGGCTCCACCTCCTGGGGCTCCATCAGGAAAGTACATAAAATGTTCACACAGTTAAAGTTATCGGGCACAATTACTAAATCACAGACAAACATATAAGCCAGGGGTGGGCAAAGTCGTTTCTGGAGGGCCGCAGTGGCTGCAGGTTTTTGTTCCAACCTAGTTGCTTAATAAGAAGCATTTATTGCTCAATTAACACTTCTGCTTCATTTTCATTGTCTCGCTTGTTAGGATTTTGAACCCTTATTGCTTATTTAAGTCTTATAGAAATGTATTCTCGGTTTTTAATCACTCTTTATTAGCAATAAGATGCAAATCACAAAAGAAACCAGTATTTCTTCATTTAGCGTGTTTCCATGTACACCTGTGTGTATTTATCATGCACTATTTGTTTTACTTAAATACTTGGAAGGAAAATGAAGAGAAAAAAGTGTTGACTGAGTATTACTCATCCATTTTAGACTTCAAATCATTTGGATAATATCCTTACAAAGGAAGAAAAATCTGGAACATGACAATGACCTGATATGGCAGAGTTAAAGCACTAACTTCTTCTTCTTTCGGCTGCTCCCGTTAGGAGTTGTCACAGCGGATCATCTTCTTCCATATCTTTCTGTCCTCTGCATCTTGTTCTGTCACACCTATCACCTGCATGTCCCTCTTTCAGCACATCCATAAACTTTAGCTTAGGCCTTCCTCTTTTCCTCTTATCTGGCAGCTATATCCTTAACATCCTTCTCCCAATGTACTCAGCATCTCTCCTCTGCACACGTCCAAACCAATGCAATCTCGCCTCTCTGACTTTGTCTCCCAACCGTCCAACTTGAGCTAACCTTCTAATGTACTCATTTCTAATCCTATTCATCCTCATCACACCCAATGCAAATCTTAACATCTTTAACTCTGCCACCTCCAGCTCTGTCTCCTGCCTTCTGGTCAGTGCCACCGTCTCCAGCCCATATAACATAGCTGGTCTCACTACCGTCCTGTAGACCTTCCCTTTCACTCTTGCTGATATTCGTCTCTCACAGATCACTTCTGACACTCTTCTCCACCCATTCCACCCTGCCTGCACTCTCTTCTTCACCTCTCTTCCACAATCCTCATTACTCTGTACTGTTGATTCCAAGTATTTAAACTCATCCACCGTCTCTAACTCTACTCCCTGCATCCTCGCCATTCCACTGACCTCCCTCTCATTTACACACATGTATTCTGTCTTATTCCTACTGACCTTCATTCTTCTCCTCTCTAGAGTATATCTCCACCTCTCCAGGGTCTCCTTAACCTGCTCCCTACTCTCGCTACAGATCACAATGTCATCAGCAAACATCATAGACCACGGGAACTCCTGTCTAATCTCGTCTGTCAAACTGCCATGGAATTAAATTATTGGCAAGGATTGTTTTCTAATTAAGCAACTGGGTTGGAACAAAAACCTGCAGCCACTGTGGCCCTCCAGGACCCCTGATATAAGCATTTACAAAAAACATGAAAAATAATTCAAAAATGACATTAAAACAACAAATAAATACAAGACAGGAAAATCCCCTGAGTGTAACATAATAATTTGCATAAGAGAAAGAAACAAAAACTGCAAAAGAAAGCAAAAAAGTTTTGCCTAAAAGGCCTCCCAAAGCAAACACTTGCCAAATTACAATCCAATAAACAGAATCCATAAAACAGAAGCAAACATCCAGAAACTAGAAAATCAATACACACTTTGATACGCACTCTACAGTATAAACTTGAAACAATCAATGAACTGCTGCTAAATTCTTTCTTCTCATCTCAATTTGAAGGAAAAGGGGAGACCCAACCACAGTGACTTCTGCCTTCTAGAGTTCCACCCACAAGACAAAACAAAAATGGCTGCACAATTAAAGAACTCAAATAATACATGATAAATAAACGCAACATAAAATGATGAAGAAATGTAACATTTTAAATATAACCAAAACAAAGAATACACATAAGCCAGTGAATGAACCTTGACTAAAAGATAACATCAACGATGATTACTGTTTTTGGCCAATGCTGCTGGCATAAGAGGTGGCACAGTGGTAGAACTGCTGCCTCGCAGTAAGGAGACCTGGGTTTGCTTCCCGGGTCCTCCCTGTGTGGAGTTTGCATTTTCTCCCCGTGTCTGCATGGGTTTTCTCTGGGTGCTCCGGTTTCCTCCCACGGTCCAAAGACATGTACTTTAAGTACATTGGCGATCCTAAATTGTTCCTAGTGTGTGTGTGTGTGTGCCCTGCATTGGGCAGGCACCCTGCCCAGGATTTGTTCCTGCCTTGCGCCCTGTGCTGGCTGGGATTGGCTCCAGCAGATCCCCGTGACCCTGTGTTTGGATATAGCGGGTTGGATAATGAATGACACAGGCAGAACATTCAAACTCATCACCAAAGGCATGTAAACCATAAGAATGTTATCCAGGTATGGTGAGGTAGCCAAGCTACATTCACTGAACAAATTATTAAGAACATTGATTGCATTAATACTGGATAGGACCTCCTTTTGCAGGAGGGGATCCCAATGAGGTGTTCTTCTGTAGCCCATCCACCTCAATGTTCAACATGTTGTGCATTCTGAGATGCTTTTATGATGACCACAGAGTAGTTATCTGAGTTACCATAGCCTGTCTGGCAAACCTTTCTCATCAACTGGGAGTTTCTGTCTGCAGAACTGCTGCTCACTGGATGATTTTTGTTTTTTTGTACCATTGTGAGTAAACTCAAGAGAATGTTCTGTGTGAAAATTCATCAAGATCAGTAGTTACAGAAATACTCAAACCAGCCTGTCTGGCACCAACACTCATGCCATGGTCAAAATCGCTGAGATCACATTTTTCATCATCCTGGTGTTTGATGTGAACAATAACTGAAGTTCCTGACCTATGTCTGTGATGTTATGCATTGTATTACTGCCACATGATTGGCTGATTAAATAAGTGCATGGATAAGCAGGTGTCCAGGGATTCGTAATTATTTGCTTAATGAACGTACAGTATATGCTGTGCCAATGTGGAAAGGTGTCATCTCAAGAGAGTACTTCAAATGGATTATTAAGTTTGAGAAAATATCAGTAAATGACTGACTACTGGCATAAGCTAATGACTACCCATAAACCCTTAAGTGGGTTTGCGACTGTTACGTTATTCTACTATTAGATGTTTTGTTCTGTAAATTCATTAATTTATTTTCTCGCATGCATGTAATTTAGGTTAGATGGCTCAGTGCAGAAACCCAATGTGGGAGGGATGCCCTCAAGCGGCAGGGCACACTTATTCATCAATCAGCTAGCAGTGAAAAAACAAGTGAGAGGAAACTCGGTTGAACACAGGCAGAACATTCAAACTCATCACCAAAGGCATGTAAACCATAAGAATGTTATCCAGGTATGGTGAGGTAGCCAAGCTACATTCACTGAGCAAATTATTAAGAACATTGATTGCATTAATACTGGATAGGACCTCCTTTTGCACTCAGTTCTTCATAGCATGGGTTCCACAAGATTTTGGTAACATTCCTTTGAGATTCTAGTTCATGTTGACATGATGGCATCATGTAATTTCAGCAGATTTGTCAGCTGCACATTCATGCCATGTATTTCCCATTCTCCCACATTCCAAAGGTGTTCTGTTGGACTTAGATCTGGTTACTTGAACAGAACTCTTTGTCATGTTCATGAAGCCAGTTTGAAATGACTTTTTCTTTGTGACTTAGTGCATTATCATGCTGGAAGTGGTCTTTAGAAGATGTGTAAATTGTGACCATGAAATGATGCAAATCGTCAACAACAGTACTCAAATAGGCTGTGACATTTAAGCGATGAGGAAGGGCAGGCCTAAGAGGAAGGCCTAAGCGAAGGTTTATGGATGTGGTGAGAGACGACATGCAGGTGATGGGTGTAACAGAACAAGATGCAGAGGACAGAAAGATATGGAAGAAGATGATCCGCTGTGGCAACCCCTAACAGGAGCATCCAAAAGTAGAAGAAGAAGATTTAAGCGATGATCGATTGGTATTAACAGACCCAAAGTGTACCCAGAAAACATCTTCCACACCATTACACCACCACCACCAGTCTAGATTGTTGACACAAGGCAGGTTTAATGCATGGATTCTTGTTGTTGGCGTAAAATTCTGACCCTACCATCTGTGTGCTTCAGCAGAAACTGAGATTCATCAGACCAGGTTATGTTTTTCCAGCCTTTAACTGTCCAGGTTTGATGAGTCTGTGCTCACTGCAGCTTCATCTTTCTGTTCTTGGCTGACAGGAGGGGATCCCAATGAGCTGTTCTTCTGTAGCCCGTCCACCTCAATGTTCAACATGTTGTGCATTCTGAGATGCTTTTCTGATGACCACAGAGTAGTTATCTGAGTTACCATAGTCTGTCTGGCAAACCTTTCTCATCAACCGGGAGTTTCTGTCTGCAGAACTGCTGCTCACTGGATGATTTTTGTTTTTTTGTACCATTGTGAGTAAACTCAAGAGAATGTTCTGTGTGAAAATTCATCAAGATCAGTAGTTACAGAAATACTCAAACCAGCCTGTCTGGCACCAACACTCATGCCATGGTCAAAATCACTGAAATCACATTTTTCATCATCCTGGTGTTTGATGTGAACAATAACTGAAGTTCCTGACCTATGTCTGTGATGTTATGCATTGTATTACTGCCACATGATTGGCTGATTAAATAATTGCATGGATAAGCAGGTGTCCAGGGATTCGTAATTATTTGCTTAATGAATGTTCAGTATATGCTGTGCCAATGTGGAAAGGTGTTATCTCAAGAGAGTACTTCAAATGGATTATTAAGTTTGAGAAAATATCAGTAATGTGTAATCAATTTTAAATATGACTTAGAAGACTAATATGTTCTGCGATTTATTAGGTAAGGATGACAGTAGTTTCCAGGTAAAGTTGTTATACTCACTAATCATGGTCAGAGAGTAGCAACATATTTCATGCCGATTAGCACAAGCAAGAAGGAATTTCACAAGTACAGCATACATGTGGCAATGCTGAACTTATAATTCTGAATAAAGGAGAGCTTTGTTGGAATGAAACACAATAATCATGCATTGCTTTAAGCTGACAACACCACTTCACGGGAGATAACATTTTCTTTCTGAAGGAGCGCAGAGTCAGCCTTGTTGACATCTGTAAATGTTAAGATTTCTTTTTGAACAAGTCATTAACCAAGATTTACTTTCATTTTGTCTTTCAGCCTATGCTTGATAGAACATTCGGCATCCACGACACGTGTGGTGTGCTTTGGATCCATGGTTTCCCAGGGATAATAGGAGTGCTGACAAAAGTCATAATCAAGCTTGTCATGGCAGAGAACATCAGAATGTAAGAGTCACTGATCAAAAGTAATGTGATGAATGAGAAGCTCATAAGAGTGCAAAATACAGGAGGATGCAGAATGAATTAGATGTTTTAATTCTTTGCATGATGCAACCTCAACACAGTGACTCGCCATCTTGACCTCCTCACTAGTAAATATTTATGTTACATACACTGCAGTTCAAAAGTCTGGGATCAACCAAAATTGTCATGTTTTTGATAGAAATGAATACTTTTTTTAGACACATTTCATTAAATTGAAGTATGCCCCGATGCCCTTCCTGACGTAACGCTCCCCATTTATCTGGGCTTGAGACCGGCACGAAGAGACACACTGGTTTGTGCATCCCCTGTGGCTGGGTTATTGCTTGAAATGACTGATTTTTAATTTATTATTCACATATGTCTGCAAAGCCCCATTTTCAGCAGTGAACTCCCTTAGCTTATCTTCAAATTGTCATGTATTAGGTGTAAATTGGTTATCAGAGAAACGTTTGTAAAACAGATCAAATCAAATTTGATTTGTCACATACGTATTATACATAACAGTACAATATGCAGTGAGATGCCTAGTTGCTCAGCTCCAATGACTGGGCCTTGAGATGAATATAAATAGACAATTTCAATACAGAATTATAAATTAAAAAGTCATTAATAGAATTATACATATGTAATAAATACTAATAACTAAATAGATGACTTTAGTAACTTGGTGTCCTGTATTTCTAGCCACCTTCTTTGTTTAACATGTGGGTGGATTGCTAGAAAAAGCTCCGTCTGACTGAACTGGACTTTAGGCAGCAGTACCGTTTACCTGACCGAAGATCTGAAAAGAGGCCAATGTTGGGACGGCTGGTTTCATATATAATTTTCCTGGCCCTGGTTCAATATTGCTTAATGTACAGTAGGTGTCCTGGAGTTTATTGAGTGCACACCCTGTGATGTGTTCAGCTGACTGCACCACTCTCAGCAGCGGTTTGCTGCTTGCTGTTCCCAAACCAGGCGGTTATAAAACCTGTCAGAATACTTTCAATGGAGGATGTATAGAAGTTGTTTAGTATCTTTGGAGGGCTTCCTGAAATCTCTCTGGCGTCAGAGGTGGTACAGATGTTGCTGCGCCTTCTTGACCAAGTCAAAGTGCTTGGAATAGGTCAGATCCTTGTAATTGTATTAGCACCGCTGAAAACTGTGATTCTGTTCACTTGGGTAGCAGTAGAGTGTTGTACCGTGTTAGTCATAGATTGATACAGGAGAAAGTAGGGTGAAATGACACCTTTTATTGGCTAACTAAATAGATTACAAGTGCAAGCTTTCGAGGCAGCTAAGGCCCCTTCATCAGACAAGGTGTCTGTCCAAGTGGGCTAGTTTCTTCCATCGGGTTTTCAGTTTCATGTCACCTTGCCTGATGAAGGAGCTGCCTCGAAAGCTTGCACTTGTAATCTATTTAGTTAGCCAATAAAAGGTGTCATTTCACCCAACTTTCTCCTGTTCACTTGGGTTGCATGGTGCTTGCATTCCTAAAGATTCGAACATGGCAAAAATGAAGCATTTTTCTCAAGAAGCATGAATGAAAGCTATTCCATGAGACAGATTGCCAATAAACCTTCAAGATTCATACAAAGATGTCTGTTACTGTTTTGAGAGATGAGGGTGGGTGAACTGGATATATCCAGTATAGAAAAAGAGGTGGAAGGCCCAGATACAAAACTGCGTTAGAGGAGGAAGGCGTCAGAATCTGTAGTTTGAGAAACAAACACCTTACTGGTCCTCAGTTGACTTCCTCTGTTCAACATATTTATTTGTCTTCTGTACCCAAGTTTTAGTTCAGAGGGAGGTGACGTTCATTCCAGCAGTAAGAAACTGAACACATTGTTAAATGAGACACTAATCGATTAATGGATATGCACTAACACAATCACACACACATGCACGGACTGGCCAGCCCATGCCTCTTTGGACTTTAGTTAATAGCTGGAGTTCTTGGATGAAAGACAAAAGAATATGGGAAGAATATGAGAAGGCACCAGAGCCCAGAATGAAACCCTCTACAAGACACTGATATTGTAACACATTGCATGTATTAAAAGTCCACCAGTTTCGCCATCGAACCCATTTAATTCACACTAAAGTTGCAGGCTGTATAAAGAGTAATAAATGAAGCCACCTCCCTTGATATAGGGCATATCAAAGCTTTATACTCATTGATAGTTCATCTATAAACTTGGCTTAACAATTCATTTAGTGTATTTGATGAGACAGGACTCCTTCTTATGATGGAGGAGTCTCATAGAATGATGGGCATTCTTGTCTCAACAGTTTTATGACTTGACAGCCAAAGCTCTACCACAACTCCCCCCATCCACCCAAGTCTCCATAATGACAACGGTTATACTGTAGATCTTTACACATCATTGTTGCCTAGACCCACAAGTAATGTACACAATCAGAGCTTACTGCTAACTGTGGATCAATGCTGTGATGCTGTTGACTTTATGATTGTTTCCTGAAAGCTGATAACTTTTATTTTTACAGGATTCCAAAGGAGTCGTTTTCTGAGTATGTTGCACTTTCTGTGACTCTAGCACTAAGCCTTGTGTTGGGAATGATTACAGGTAAATACAGTATTAACCAGATAACATTAAATTGCCAGGCCTTTGAAAAAGATTTGAAACTTTTTGAAATGTAATGTCACTTTAAATATGAAGAAAGCCTGAGTTATTGATTGGAAAGGAATGTGTAGCAGATACCCAAAAATTAATATCATACCCTAATAGGTCTTAATGTTTGCAACTTTTGCAGCCCACCTGTCCACTTTTGTGGCACATCTCCTGGGAGCGTATGTCTGTAGGCCCTAATCGACTGAGTTTATATACAGGGAGGTCAGGGAGAGAAAGTTTCAGTAAGTAATATTTCAATTGAGCCAAAAACCAGCATTTCCAAAGAGAGATGACTTAGAATAGAATCTGGGCTGGAAAACCACCCTGTTTATATAAATCTACATGTCTCTCTGACTGAGTGACTGAAAAGCAATTCTATTTGCAGACAACCTAAGAAAAAATGGTTTACACTAATGAATCACAGGTCCATAAAAGTCCAACCTCACCAAAAGGTTCATTAGACTGTAAAAGAAATGGAGAAAACCACAATAATGATTTACATGTAAGAGTTGGAAAAGGTGATCTTAGAGCAGTTGTAGAAGAACGTTATGATATGGCATCATATCCAAATCCATGATAAAGTCACTTCTGTATCCTTTATGGTTTGTATACAAAAATATATGAATAATTATCAAATGTATCTTGCTCGCCTTCGCTATGGTTTTATCGTTGAATAAAACTCTTATCGTTGAATAAATAAAACTCTAACAAAACTCTTTGAATAAAACTTTTATGTTAACTCTCTTATCTTATCTCTTAATTTAACTCTTAACTCTCTTATCTTATCTTAACTCTCTTGTCTTAACTCTTGAATAAAACTCTTATCGTTGAATAAAACCCATCGTTGAATGCAACTCTCTGTGTGGCTTCTACCCCTTTACTCCTCCTCACCTATCTCACACTTGTACTTTCTCTATTGATTGCGTCACCAAGGCCAAACTAACCAATCAGATTGTTCTTAACAACAACAACATTTATTTATATAGCACATTTTCATACAAAAAAATGTAGCTCAAAGTGCTTTACATAATGAAGAATAGAAAAATAAGAGACACAGTAAGAAAAGAAAATAAGTCAACATTAATTAACATAGAATAAGAGTAAGGTCCAATGGCCAGGGGGGACAGAAAAAACAAAAAAAAAAACTCCAGACGGCCGGAGAAAAAAAATAAAATCTGCAGGGATTCCAGGCCATGAGACCGCCCAGTCCCCTCTGGGCAAAGTGACTGGACACATGCACACCAACCCCAGCATTTTATTATGTAATAGATACAGTCATATGAAAAAGTTTGGGAACCCCTCTTAATTCTTTGGATTTTTGTTTATCATTGGCTGAGTTTTCAAAGTAGCAACTTCTTTTTAATATATGACATGCCTTATGGAAACAGCAGCATTTCAGCAGTGACATTAAGTTTATTGGATTAACAGAAAATATGCAATATGCATCATAACAAAATTAGACAGGTGCATAGATTAGGTCACCCCAACAGAGATATTACATCAATACTTAGTTGAGCCTCCTTTTGCAAATATAACAGCCTCTAGACGTCTCCTATAGCCTTTGATGAGTGTCTGGATTCTGAATGGAGGTATTTTTGACCATTCTTCCATACAAAATCTCTACAGTTCAGTTAAATTTGATGGCTGCCGAGCATGGGCAGCCTGCTTCAAATCATCCCATAGATTTTCGATGATATTCAAGTCAGGGGACTGCGACGGCCATTCCAGAACATTGTACTTCTCCCTCTGCATGAATGCCTTTATAGATTACGAACTGTGTTTTGGATCATTGTCTTGTTAGAATATCCAACCCATGCGTAACTTCAATTTTGTGACTGATGCTTGAACATTATCTTGAAGAATTTGTTGAGATAGATAGATAGATAGATAGATAGATAGATAGATAGATAGATAGATAGATAGATAGATAGATAGATAGATAGATTTATTAATCCCCAAGGGGAAATTCACATACTCCAGCAGTAGCATACTGATTAAAAAAACAATATTAATTAAATAAAAATGCAGTGCAAGTTAAAAAAAATGCAAGGTGGAGAGTGCAAGGCAGGTATAACAGACAATAACATCGTATAATGTTAACGTTTACCCCCCATGTGGAATTGAAGAGTTGCATAGTGTGGGGGAGGAACGATCTCCTCAGTCTGTCAGTGGAGCAGGACAGTGACAGCAGTCTGTCGCTGAAGCTGCTCCTCTGTCTGGAGATGATACTGTTCAGTGGATGCAGTGGATTCTCCATAATTGACAGGAGCCTACTCAGCGCCCGTCGCTCTGCCATGGATGTCAAACTGTCCAGCTCCGTGTTTACGACAGAGCCTGCCTTCCTCACCAGTTTGTCCAGGCGTGAGGCGTCCTTCTTCTTTATGCTGCCTCCCCAGCACACCACTGCGTAGAAGAGGGCACTCGCCACAACCGTCTGATAGAACATCTGCAGCATCTTATTGCAGATGTTGAAGGATGCCAGTCTTCTAAGGAAGTATAGTCAGCTCTGTCCGCTCTTGCACAGAGCATCAGTATTGGCAGTCCAGTCCAACTTATTATCCAGCTGCACTCCCAGGTATTTATAGGTCTGCACCCTCTGCACACAGTCACCTCTGATGATCATGAGGTCCATGAGGGGCCTGGTCCTCCTAAACTCCACCACCAGCTACTTGGTTTTGCTGGTGTTCAGTTGTAGGTGGTTTGAGTCGCACCATTTAACAATGTTCTTGATTAGTTTCCTATACTCCTCCTCCTGCCCACTCCTGATGCAGCCCACGATAGCAGTGTCATCAGTGAACTTTTGCACGTGGCAGGACCCCGAGTTGTATTAGAAGTCCGATGTATATAAGCTGAACAGGACCGGAGAAAGTACAGTCCCCTGCGGCGCTCCTGTGTTGCTGACCACAATATCAGACCTGCAGTTCCCGAGACGCACATATTGAGGTCTGTCTTTAAGATAGTCCACGATCCACCAGGTATGAATCTACTCCCATCTCTGTCAGCTTGTCCCTGAGGAGCAGAGGTTGGATGGTATTGAAGGAGCTAGAGAAGTCCAGAAACATAATTCTTACTGCACACTGCCTCTGTCCAAGTGGGAGAGGGATTAGTGTAGCATATAGATGATGGCATCCCCCGCTCCCATCTTCTCCTGGTATGCGAACTGCAGAGGGTCAAGGGCGTGGCGTACCTGTGGCCTCAGGTGGTGAAGCAGCAGCCACTCCATGGTCTTCATCACATGTGACGTCAGGGCGACAGGCCTGAAGTCATTCAGCTCACCAGGACGTGATACCTTTGGGACTGAATTGGGTTGAATTAATCCGACCCTCGACTTTAACAAGGGTCCCAGTCCCTGAACTAGCCACACAGCCCCACAGCATGTTGGAACCTCCACCAAATTTGACAGTAGGTAGCAGGTGTTTTTCTTGGAATGAGATGTTCTTCTTCCACCATGCAAAGCGCTTTTTGTTATGACCAAATAACTCAATTTTTGTCTGATCATTCCAAAGCACTTTGTTTCAAAATGAATCTGGCTTGTCTAAATGAGTATTTGTATACAACAAGCGACTCTGTTTGTGGTGTGAGTGCAGAAAGGGCTTCTTTCTCATCACCCTGCCATACAGATGTTCTTTGTGCAAATTGCGTTGGATTGTAGAACGATGTACAGATAGATACACCATCTGCAGCCAGATGTTCTTGCAGGTCTGTGGAGGTGATCTGTGGATTGTCTGTAACCATTCTCGCATATGCCGCTCCTGTATTTTTCTTGGTCTGCCAGACCTGCTGGGTTTAACAGCAACTGTGCCTGTGGCCTTCCATTTTCTGATTCCATTCCTTACAGTTGAAACTGACAGTTTAAACCTCTGAGATAGCTTTTTGTAGCCTTCCCTTAAACCATGATACTGAACAATCTTTGTTTTCAGATCTCTTGAGAGTTGCTTTGAGGATCCCATGCTGCCACTCTTCAGAGGAGAGTCAAAGGGAAACACAACTTGCAATTGACCACCTTAAATACCTTTTCTCATGATTGGACACGCCTGTCTATGAAGTTCAAGGCTTAACGAGCTAATCCAACCAATTTGGTGTTGCAAGTAATCAGTATTGAGCAGTTCCATGCATTCAAATCAGCAAAATTACAAGGGGACCCACATTTTTGCACAGCCAGTTTTTCATATTTGATTTAATTTCATACAACTAAATACTGCTTCACTTAAAATCTTTGTTTGGAAAAGACCCCAGTACTCAGATGTTCCTAGGAAATGAAAGACATACCACTGTTATCTTTTTTGTTGAAAGTAGAGCAAATTATTATGCAGGCTGACAGGGGTTCCCAAACGTTTTCATATGACTGTATACGCACACCCTCACTTGCACAAATGGTATCATTGTGGAAGTTCCTCTGTTCATTATTTTAGTTCAGCTACACCACAGCTTTTTTTATTAATATACTTTCTTAATTTCTGAGGGCAAACTATCTTTTCACATGACCTTTGGGCAGTCACAGCACATGGTCAGCCACTGTATAGCGCCCTTGGAGCAATTTTCAGGTTAATGACCTTATTTAACGGCCTAATGAAGTGAGATCACTTTGGGGAGTAGCAGGATTTAAACTGGCAACCTTTCAGATACCAGCACAGATTCCCAGCCTCAGGGCCACCACTAGATATACTTAACTATGGAGTGCGTATGAATTCTAAAAATGTGGCTACAGCATGTGGACAACTGCCTTAAGCAAACTGATAGTTCTGTGCCCCAGCTTTACAGTGCCCCACGTGTACAACGTCAGCTGTAAAGTGGAAAGCTGCTTCAAGTAAAATGAGACATCCGTATAACTGCTCATGTGTCACAGACACGCACTTCCTCTTGTAATCGTGTCACCAAAGTCAAACTGACCAAGCAGATTACTCAGAGGGAGAGGACAGACACAGACCTTAGTGTTTTATTATACAGTATATAGATATATTGTATATGGTCTCAGAAAAAAACTGCACTGTAAATGCCAATGACCAATTCTCTAATTTAAGTGGGTAGCAAATCCTACATGTAATCTGTGATATTTTCATTTCAAACTCAAAACTCTAATGCGACAGGGTTTACGTTAGAAATAAAAATCATACAAAGAAAAAATGAAGGAGGCCTCTTACATTAAAATGTCACTTTAATATAAAAGACACCTAACATTTAGTCCTTTAGGGCCTATTGATAATCACAATGTAACTCCTTATCTACAATTTTTGGATTTGCAGGCAACTAGGAGTAGTCAATGAACCCTCACCCAATTTACTTGTTGTTTATTTTTATTTATTTATTTACTTATCAATTGATTGATTGATTGTATTATCTGTCCTATAAGTCTGTACACTTGTTCTTTTATTTTTCTGCTGCTGTATGCCTCTGAAATTCCCCATGTAATTAACAAAGATTATCTAATTTAATAAAGGGAGCCTGCAGGCTCCATACTGAATAGGTAACTGAGTCTAGGTCCCCGAAACTGTAAGGCAGCAGGGTTAACAACTACAAAACTGTGCAGATTCAAACTGTCTTGGCCATCCTTTTTATTGTTGTAAACCTATACTCATTATTAACAAGGCACTACAGTGTATTGTCTATTATTATCTATACTAATAAAAGGCAAAGCCCTCACTCACTCACTCACTCACTCACTCACTCACTCACTCACTCACTC